>VWZE01002224.1:387-47929 GCA_013396675.1 Eubucco bourcierii
TGGATGTGTTCTGGAGCTTTACCTTTCTCCAGTGCATTGTGGATCACTGAGTGACAGATGGTTGAACTGTGTTTCCACCCCTGAGGCAAACGGTTGAACTGGTACTGGATTCCTCTCCAGGTGAATGCAAACTGAGGCCTGCACTCCTTGGCTATGGGAATAGAGAAGAAAGCATTAGCAATGTCTATGGTAGCATACCATTTGGCTTCCTTCAATTCCAGCTCGTACTGGAGTTGCAGCATGTCCAGTACAGCTGTGCTCATGGGTGGAGTCACCTCGTTGAGGGCACGGAAATCTACAGTGAGGCGCCAGTCTCCATTAAGCTTGCGCACAGGCCAGATGGGACTGTTGAAAGGTGAATGAGCTTTCTCGATGACAGCCTGACTCTCCAGTTGACGAATCAGCTGATGAATGGGCAACAAAGAGTCACGGTTAGTTCTGTACTGCCTGTGGTGCACAGTTTGAGCAGTAATTGGCAGTTTCAGATCCTCTATGTCATGATGTCCCACAACTGCAGATTCATCTGAAAGTTCAGGTCTAACAGACAACTTCAATTTACCATCCTCAACCTCTACAGATGCTATTCTAAAAGCCCATTTGTGACCTTTACGATCCTTGAAACAACCTTGTCTCAAAAAGCCAATTCCCAGAATGCAAGGTGCATCAGGACCAATTACGTTTCTTCCACATTTAGACTTATTTCACCCTGCAATTAACTCTTGAGATCCACCAGTAATTCCTGAAACAGTTACAGGCTCTGTCCCTTTTCAATTTGATGGTAATAGAGTACACTGAACACCTGTGTCAACCAAAGCCCTGTACTTCTGAACTTTTGAACTGCCAGGCCACCTAATGAATACATACCAATAGATTCTGTTTTCTCCATCATCTCTCCTCCTCCTGGTTGGAAGCAGTGCCCCTTTAATGCTGAGCATAGCACGTAGGGTGCACACAGTGCTTAGTGTTATAGTGAGAATAACTGCAGTGGTTGGAATAATTGCAGTTGTTCTGGAAAACTGATGCAGTGACAGTTACCTTTCTGGCATTGCTACCTCTGGTTCTGCCAGCCTGCAGTTCCTGCAGGCTTTTCAAAAGGACTGAAGTAGGTTGACCACGCCACTTATTCATGTTCTCACCAAACTGGTCACGCAGAATTATCCAAAGAGACCCACAGGATTGCTGATGTCTAGGTGGAATTTGCCTCCTAGTCTGAAATTGCCTTCCAGGAGGTGAATGTCTGTTTCTGATGGTAGAGACATTTAACCATTCAGAAGGCAAAGGACTGGTGTCTTTTTCCTTCACCAGCTTGGATATGGAGGTAGATATGAAGGTTTCAAGTTCCTCCTTCAGCTCTTTTATGCAACTTTTTATCTCTATAGTCAGAGTTTTTATGGTAGAAACTATGTGTATGAAAGACTGTCCTCTAGCTGCCTCGTTTGGTCAATAAATTCACCAGTAGTAGGAGGCCTTCCATTATTGTTCTTGCCCACAAATCTGCTTGCCAAGATATCAGCATAAGATGGAGGAGCAGGTTTAACAAGCTTCTTTGAAAAACCTGTTCCAACAGGAATATCGTCAGGATTCTTTGTACCATGAGCTCCATAAGTCTCACCTTCACAGCAAACTCCCTTGGAAGCTTAATTCCCTGCCCAATTGTGATCCACTTCCTAGGTGCACATGGAAAATTATCTTTGGCAGGGTGCCTCAGTAGCACAGCCAACAAGAGGTGTGTCCACACGGTAACCTTACCAATAGGGTTTGCTATGTATTTGCCAATTCCACTTTCTTTTGTGAGAGGCCCCACTTGTTTTGCAGGTTTGTTGCCTCCATCTAGAACACTAGTACCTGTTATCACAGCATCTCCCATACCAGCTCAGAATTGGTTTTCCTGATTCCTTCTGGCAATCTTTTCATACCTGCCTGATCTATTCTCTGGAGTCTTTGGAACTCTGGGTATCATCCTCAACATCTGCATCTTCTTCTACTTGGTTTGGAAATAAACGTCTCCTAAGAACACGCCTAAACTTCTCTGAACCTTTATTCTTCTTAAGACATGCCTTTCAAAAGCCTTTCCCCTTGTCACCATCACTATACTGTAGCTTCAACACCTTAGGAATGTCCCTAAAGCTAATTTTCTCATTCTCTTCTGTCTCATCCTGTCTGCTAGATGTACCTCCTCTTGCATCTTCTTCCTTACAACCACTGTCTCTCCAAGCTTTATCTTTTGCCTTTGCTGGAGCTAGGAAAGCACTTTCTAGAGAACTATCTAACACAGGTTTATGTTTTCTGTTTCTCCTTCCTGGGAAGCGGAATAGGAGCAGTTTTAGCAGTACCAGAGACTGGGGTAGCATCAGCTCTTAGCCACAGCCACAACAGAGCCAGATGCTGCTTGGTAGTTCGCCAGTTGATTAGGAGCAAGTGAGCTCTTGGCAGATTTCACTACTTCTGTTGGACTTGTTTCAGTTCCAGCAACTGTGGGCAGAAGTGTCTGTGCCTCATTAGTATTGGCCACCACAGACTTTTAGTGGCTGATTCTCATCTCTGCTCCCCCACAGGGGTTTCGCAGCTGCTCTCAGAAACTGCCTGTTGCTGTTCCTGATCTTGGTTTTCCACTAATCTTATCTGAGTAGTCCCAGAAGTTCTGCACGGACTGCAGAAACGTCTTCCTGAAGTGGCATTACAAGACTTTTCTACACACCAAGCTACAAACAGTCCTATTATTACAGTTATAAGGACCAGAATTAACCAAAAAAAGGATACAATGGTACTACTTCCAAACACTGACAGTCCAGCTGTTCAACAACATCTCCTGCACTCACACGAAGAACCAACTCCATTAAATCATATGAAACACTTGCAGTAGAATTACAGTCCACCCAACCAAAACAATACTTACCAAACTTTGCAAACATGGATTTCATTCAATTCCACATTATTTTTATCAGATACCAGCCAATTTTCTGATAAAGACTGGACAGAATAAATTTATAAAATATCCACAATACTGATGGGTTAAAGAAATGCCAGATTAGCCATCACAGATTCATCTTTGCTTCTGGAATTGATTATTAACAAATCAACTTGAGCTGGCCCCACGTTGGGCGCCAAATATTAAATGTGGTGGGTAAGGAACTTCCCCTCCAATATTTACCAGACCAGCTCAGACAGCTTGGAAGTAAGATAAAACTGTATTTACAGTAAAGTAAAATTCACAAATATATATACACAATGTACTTACAAGTATTTACAATCATACACAATTTAGAAATAATACAGAAATCTAAACTCCCTCCCAGACAAAGAAACTGCCCAGATGGGACCCAAAGCCACCCTCTCTCTCTCTCCCTCTTTTCCAGACAGACAATCAGCAAAGCTTACTTGTTACCTGTCAGTGGGAGATTAATTAGAGTGGAGCAAAGGAGAAGGAATGAAAGAAGCAAGAGTTTTGAGGCAGAAGTGACAGACTTCTTTACATTATTTTCTTTTTATCCCTTTTAGCAAACCAATGAATGATACAGACTTTATAATTATTTTCTTTTTATCCCTTTTAGCAAACCAATGAATGATACAGACTTTATAATTATTTTCTTTTTATCCCTTTTAGCAAACCAATGAATGATACAGACTTTATAATTATTTTCTTTTTATAACCAGTGATCTAATTTCTCTCATTGAAATATTTCAATTAGCCTCAAATCAGCACAAAGAGAAACTTAACTACTCCAGTCCATTTATGTCCAAAGGAAGACGACAGGGAGGTGAATCACTTCAAATGAGCCAATAGAGGCAAGTCTGTAATGCCATCATCAGTGTTTCCTAACAGGTATTTGGAGTGAATGAGGAAAAGAAAACAGATAGAAACGAAACAGTTAAAGACGAGAAAAAAATCCTTGTGATGCAAAGAGCTCTCTTCCCTAGTGTAACAAAGCATGCAGGCCTTTACGTATTCTTTAAACTATATTCATATTACTAAATTTTATTCAAATCCTTTTTGCAGCTTGCCAGCTGCTGAAAGCTGTCTGATCTGTCTCCCAAGTTTCAAAGGTGGAAGGAGAAACGTGTTAAGATGATGTTTTAACTTGTCCAGATAACTGGAATTTTTCTAACGTGACTACCACTGTTTTTTCTAGGTGCTATATAGCAACCAAAGACAACAGTTGATTTGCCATGGTAAGAAATGATATGGATCCAAGTTGTTCTCATTCACACTTAATTACTGAATAAGTAAGAGCAATTGCATGGTAAGTTAATAGAAATTGACACAGCTACATTCACCATTACATTTTCCTGGTATATGCATGTTCTTCTTTCCTCCTCAGAACCTTCCCATCTGCAATTCTTGATTGTAGACTCTTGTGTTGCATGTCATTAATTAGAATTATTAAAAGGAACAATGCCAGAGGAGTAAAACATACAAGGCATTATATTTTTGAAACCTATCTCATTTTCATCAGACATTCCTCCTTGCATCCATGCAGCAAAGATTGTGTCTGCTTGAAAATGAGAGTTCATGAACAACTGAAAAGGCATACTGAGCTAAGGTCACAAAATGAAGTATTATTTAAGAGCACAATATGCAGTGACACAAATGACATTTCTACAGGAGAAATACAGTATTAGCTTCAGAGCAAATAAATAATATGCATCCTTCCCAAAGGTAAACTGCTCTTTAGTAGACAAAGCACAAAAAGGGACTCAAAGATCTTTAAACATAAAGGAAATTACCTTAAGCAATTTTATTTTCTGATTTCACTCTGAAACCTGAAGACCAAAACTGCCAGTAGTCATGGATGTTGATGCCTTAAGTAATTTAAGATAAACACATTAATTCTTGTGTTTTCAAATACAGCAGCAAAAGCTAAAGGAGCTTGTTCAGTTGAGTTTGCTTGCTCCTTCCAATCCTAAGAGTCTTTCAATTCCTCATATTCATCATTATTTATCAGTTAAAAAGCATTTATACTTTTCACATGATCCAGGGAGACCTAACAGAAGTTGTCCAGTACTTGAAGGGCGCCCACAAGAAGGATGGAGAGAGACTGTTCACAAAGGCCTGCAGTGACAGGATGAGGGGCAATGGCTTCAAAGCAGAGAAGAGCAGATTTAGATTGGATGTCAAGAACAGGTTTTTTACGATGGAGGGTGGTAGAACACTGGAACAAGTTGCCCTGGGAGGTGGTTGGACCCCCATCCCTGGAGATATTCAAAGTAAGGCTCAACAGGGCTCTGGGTAACCTGATGTTGTTGAGGTGCCCCTGCTTATCGCAGAGGGAGTTGGACTTGATGATCATCAGAGGTTCATTCTAACCCAGTCCATTCTATGATTCTATGATTTGGGCATGACCCCGCCTACATGACAAGTACTATTTAATTAGCTATGTTACTGCTTATTTCAGAATGCATAAGGTCACTCCTCTGATCATAAAAATGATTACATGAAATATTATTGTGCTGGTTTGAGCCTAACTGGAATATTTTAATGGGAGAAAGTAGATCATTGGTTGTGAAAAGAATGATGAAGTCTGTATCATTCATTGGTTTGCTGAGAGGGATAAAAAGCCAAAATGTCAACAATCTGTCCCATTTTCTCTCCTGGGATCTTCTGCTATTTGCTTCCTCTTCACTGTGCTCTAATATCTCTCTACTAACAAATAACAAGTAAGCTTTGTTGACTGCTTGTTTTGCTTTCTGGCTGGGAAGGGGGATAGAGAGGGAGAAAAGGGGGGTAGTTTTGAGCCCTTCTGGGTAGTTTTAATTTGTCCCTGTCTCTGTTTTGGGGAGAAGCAACTGCAGGAATGAGGACAAAGAACCTGAAGCCATTAAACCTAAGGACCCTGGTTTGCCCAGACTTGTTTTACTCCTGTTTGCATGTGTTGCTTTACAACAGTTGCAAGGTGTGTACACTTGGCTTGTGCCTGCCTTGTGCAAGGCCTATGTTTTTCCCCAATGTGGGTAAAGCAAGCCTATGATTTCACCTAATATGGTCAGGCTTGGCTAACTGCCATTCTGATTGGCTATTCTGTCTCCAAAGGCCCATTAGTCTTAGAGTGTATTGATCAAAGAGATGAGCAAGTAATGCAACGTGCTATGCCCTTGTATTTGTGTTTGCTTGCCTGCTGCTGCCTGCCACCATTCCTCTGCTTCTGGCAGTGTTCTGCCTCACTGCCTTATTGCATCCTGAACTGCCTGGAAACTGCCTGCCTTGAGTTTACCAGGAACAGGCTCTAAATGGCTGCATGCAATCAGCCTGCATAGCCAGTGTGACATTGTCCCAAAACCGCACATCAGAAGACATCTTGCCCACACCTGAAAGTCTCCTGCCAAGACAGGAAGTCCTGGAGATACACAGATCATCCAGAGAAATCAGGGTAAGGTCAGAGATTGTCTGCCTCCTTTCCCCAGCACCCTGTGAAGCCTGGGAAGAATCAGAAGCCCCAGCAGATGACAAGACACTGACAGAATTCCACAAAACCTGTCTGAAGTTGTAGCCAGCCCTGCCATTTGGGAGATAATTTTGTACGTAAATACTTAATTCCTCTTGAAATTCACCAATTGCCTTGTGCCATAAGCAGAAAGGAGCTCCCTGAGTCCATCTAGTGGACATGTGGTGCAATTACCTGCAAGCAGTCAAGAACCTCTTCCAGTTCAATTAATGCTTATATTTTTGCTAATTATTTGTTCTAGATTCTATGTTATTATTTGTATAATGTTTCCATGACTGTTGCAGAAGAACCTCACTATTATTAAAATTAGTGGTCGGGGGCGGGGAGACTCCTAAATACTAAAATTAATAAACAATATTAATTTTGAAAATACCATCTTGCAATCAATTAATTACCCCTCCATTAGAGAAGCATAAAGCAACTCATTAAGTCTTAAATGCTATCTAAAAACCATCAGAAGTTACATAAATACATTTCCATTAATACTTATAAAGGCATACGACAGATAACTGTAGGGAGATGAAGATAATTCAAAGATATCAGCATAATAGAAGTGTAATTTTAATATACACAACAACATCAGGGACATTTCAATGACAAACATTAATACTGAAAAGCTCAAGAAATTTTGAGCACTGTTACTGAAAATCATTTTTAATCCTCATTTACAGCAGCGTACTTCACTACTACCATGTTACAAAGCCCTACAAACCTGATTTTTACACCAATGACTTAAGGCATCTGGACATTGAAATTAAACCCAACTAAAAACGTGCATGAAAATAACTGAATGGATTTGCAGGCCCAAATTAAATGACCTTTTGTAATTTCTTCCATTTTCAGTAATGTAAATTACTAATAGTAAGACAGAAATATCCACACACATTTTATGCGACACAAAGTTTCCAGTGTTGTGAAAGCACATCTCCAAAGGAATGGCAGTAAAATAACATGCAACACAAAAATATCCACAGGCTCCTCAAATGTCAGCTGTAGCCTGAACGCCTTCAGTCCCCTCCCACTTTCTCATTACTTGTCCTAACAGCACATGTAAAACACAAGAACAGCAGAAGCTGCCCTGCACAGTAACAACGCAATCCAAGAGATGCAGTGAGCCACAGTGTGAAGGTTTGGGAGTTCCCCACCCCCCCACACTTTGAAAAATGACCCAGACTAGCACTCAGTCGGCTGGAAGTTAAGTGATGAAGCTCTATTTACAGCTTTGCACAATGTACAGCAGAGATATACACTATAGACAGAATATTTACAGAAATATACAAGTGAAAGGTAATACAGCAACACAACTCCCCTCCCAGAAATCAGAGACCCCAGGAGGGGCTCCCAACCACCCTTCCACCTTCTCCCTACCCCTGTGCCTTACCCCAAGGTTTGCCTTACGTGCAAGGTAAATTAGGAGGATCAGCCAAGTGGGTTAGAAGAAAAGTGGTTAGTGAGGATTAATCAGCAGAGGAGCCAGAGCCCAGAAGCTGCTAGATCCCACCAGCAGCTCCTGTTCTAGCAAGCGACAGAGAGAGACTGACTGATCTATTGTTTTGGTTAGTGTTCCCAAACAATTCTCCAGCAAGTGTATGAGTGAAGCAGACATCATGATGTTTTCCTTTCACAGCCTATAGTGTAATTTTCTCTATTAAAATATTCTAATTAGCCTCAAACCAGCACACACAGCCTGAAGAGCATCACCCTGTGACTGCACAGGGTTACCACAGTGCAAGGTTCCACTGTAACCTTCACCCACCACCGAAGTGTCCACGTGGCAAGACTCGCATTTCATGCTCAGATGGGCACTTTCCTTCCTTTCTTCTGAGATCCATTGAGCTCTAGTAAAAATTCTGCATTGAGGGGCCTGACTCTTTAGGACTGCAGCACTCTGCCATGAAAAATCACTTTACTACAGCCACAACCAGTAGAGCACTTAAACACAGGTTTAACCAAGTTCTACTAAAACCAATGCGGAATGAACGAGTTCAAAACAATTGATTTATTGTATAAATGCTCTAGAACAGGCTCTCTTTTCCTACCAACATCACCTCTAAAGTTTCATTTCTTTCTAGCCACAGAATCACAGAACATTTGGGGTTGGAAGAGATCTTGAAAGATCATCTAGTCCAATCCCCCTGCCAGAGCAGGATCACACAGGAATGAGTCCAGGCTGGTTTTGAATGTCTCCAGAGAAGGAGACTCCACAACTTCTCTGGGCAGCCCATTCCAGTGATCTGTCACCCACACAGTGAAAATTATTTTCCTCACGTTCACTTGGAAGATCCCATGCTCCAGATTGCACCCATTGCCCCTCATCTTATCGCTGCACATATGCCCTCCCGACACTCACCCCTCACTTATTTGTAAACATCACTGTGGTCCAACAGGCAGCTCCTGTTTCTTGCATAACATACCAAATTATTTCACCAAACAGTTTAAGTAGTTACAGTGTCTTTGACCAAAACTTCTTCAAAACAGATTGAAAAAAAATAATGCTCAGAAAAATGCCTGCACTCCCACTATTTTTATGGTTAAGAAAAATTTAAGCTGTTGAAGAGGAAATCCTCAGCAGTACACCTGAATTTATCATAGAATGGTAAGGTTGGAAGGGACCTCAAGGATCATCCAGTCCCAACCCCCTGCCATAGGCAGGGACACCTCCCACTAGCACAGCTCACTCAAGGCCTCCTCCAACCTGGCCTTGAACACCTCCAGGGAGGGAGCAGCCACAACCTCCCTGGGCAACCTGTGCCAGTGTCTCACCACTCTCACTCCAAACAACTTCCTCCTAACATCCAGTTTCAAGATCCCCTCTGCCAGTTTAAACCCATTCCCCTTGTCCTGTCATTGCAAGACCTTGTCAATAGTCCCTCCCCAGCCTTCCTGTAGGCCCCTTCAGATACTGGAAGGCTACTCTAAGGTCTCCTGGAAGCCTTCTCTTCTCCAGGCTGTAGAGCCCCAACTCTCTCAGCCTGTCCTCATGGCAGAGCTGCTCCAGTCCTCTCATCATCTTCATGGCGCTTCTCTGGACCCAATTTCTTTATAGTAGAATTATATGTCTATAAAAATCAGTTATTTTAAATCAATTTCTATCTATTCACAAAGAACATTATTTTCAAGAACTAATTAGTACCTTTTTAAAAATAATTTTACAGGAAAAAAATTCTTATTACAATTCAAAGACAAAAAGCCTCACAAATCTGCTACAGCACTTTCAGCAAATGTAAAGCAAGCTAAATGAATTTTGATCCTTGCATGCAGACTGTAAAATGAGGTAGGCACTTACCAGGAAAATCTGAAAAATACTCCACCCCCTGCTCTATCTATACTGCTTGAGAAGCCCAGGGCTCGCTGGAAGGGCAGCTGGAAGGGCAGGACAGAGTGACATCACTATCCAGCTAGACTGTTAGAGCAGGTCCAGAGGAGGTCACCAAGATGCTGAGAGGGTTGCAGTAGCTCTGCTATGAGGACAGGTTGAGAGAGTTGGGGCTCTGCCGTCCGGAGGAGAAGGTTTCCAGAAGACCTTAGGCCTTCCAGTATCTGAAGGGGTCTACAGGAAGGCTGGGGAGGGACTATTGACAAGGTCTTGCAATGCCAGGACAAGGGGAATGGGTTTGAACTGGCAGAGGGGAGACTGAAACTGGATGTTAGGAGGAAGCTGTTTGCAGTGAGGGTGTTGAGACACTGGCACAGGTTGCCCAGGGAGGCTATGTAGCACAGTGCTCCACAACATCCCTGGAGGTCTTCTGTGCTCCACAACCTCCCTGGAGGTGTTCAAAGCCAGGTCGGACAAGGCCTTGAGTGTCTTGTACTAGTGGGAGGTGTCCCTGCCTATGGCAGGGGGTTGGAGCTGGATGATCTTTGAGGTCCCTTTCAACATTATCATTCTATGATTCAGTGAAGCACCTGAGGTTCAAGTCTGCAAAGCAGCAGCCCAACGCATCACCTTTCACAGTGTTTCTTTCCTATCTAATCAAACAGGGTAGAATTTTGTCAGTCTGACTGAATGCAACAGTACAAACCAGTATCTCTTGGTAATACAATGACCACAGAAGTGAGATTATGTGTCGTCCTGCCTTGCAAATGGAACATCACTGGAAGCAGCAGGAGGTTTCGTAGATAAAAAGATCTTCCTTGATTGGCTCTTTGATATTAACAAGACTCCATTCTATCCTCAGCATGAGCACAGAATTTCCCTTAATGCTAAATGAAGTTGTACATGCACATGGGACAATTTTCACTACACTCTCCTGTGATAGGATCCTTCAGTTTTCACACCTCTTGGCCTATGGCTACATTCTGAAGGAAAAAATGTTCTATCTGTTCAAACATTAAGAGCAGACAGTGTGTCTGAATGATGGAACTTCACAAACCATGCTGCTAAAGCTCATCAGCACCAAGGTCTGGGCCCAGACAAATCCTCTCTGCAGTTAAGTCACATTCTATATTTATTTATGAAGACATGGAGAGGAAACAGAAGCTTACAAGTTGAGTCAGGCTTGGATTTTATTACAGACAAGCTGAAAATCCAGCCCTAGTACTGAATAAACAGAAGAATTATGTATCAGCTAATTTCTACTTATTTTCAAAATGAAAGATTCTGCAGCAAGCCAAACAGCAATTAGTGTCCCCTTGTATAAACATGAGATCTTCCAACACACAAAAGTCTACAACCCCACTACACGGATGAAAACCTGTGAAGGAATTCTGAAAAACATTACATTTAGAGAGGACATATACCACAACTTGCATCCCACACTGTGATGGTTTGGGAGTTCCCTGCCCCCCACACTTTGTAAAATCCCCCAGACTAGACTCAGCCAGCTGGAAGTTAAGGCCTGAAGCTCTGTTTACAGCTCAGCACAATGGACAAGCAGAGATAGACACAACAGACAGGAATAGTTACAGACATAGACAAGGTAAAGGCAATACAGCAACACAACTCCCCTCCCAGAAATCAGAGTCCCCAGGAGGGGCTCCCAACCACCCTTCCACCTTCTCCCCACCCCTCTGCCTTACCCCAGGGTCTGCCTTGAGCACAAGGTGAGTTTGGAGGATGGGCCAGGGAGGTTAGAAGGAAAGTGGTTAGTGAGGTTACTCAGCAGAGAGGAGGAAGCAAGAAGCTAGACAGCCCCAGAGTGTCTGCAAGCCTGAGTGTCTTATCTTTGTTTTGTATTCTTATTCTTAAACCTCTCAGCAAGCCTGTGAGTGCAGTAGACATCAGCAGTGTTTCCTTTTCACAGCCTATAGTATAATTTTCTCCATTAAAATATTTCAATTAGCCTCAAAAGAGCACACACAAGAATTACCAAATTAGCTTTAGTGCAATCATTTGTTTGTGAGGGTTTTTTTTTTTTCATAATGGGGGAAAAGCAGTAATGACATTCTTCTGTATGAGGGTTGCCTTTTCTAAATAAAGGGAGCTGTGGCTGAAACCCTGATTACCATGAAGAAACGCTAACAAAAGCAAATGTCATAAACTATAACTATGCACTACACGACATATGCAGTTTCATTGCAAATGCAGCCCTGGCCACAAGAGCAGGAATGTCTTTGGAGTCCTATTACACACAGAAAGAATAAGATATTTATGAATGGGCAGTAGCTGCTTGTGCTCATTGCTCTGGGAGAAGCACGTATATATTCATAACAACCAGTGGACTTGAGTAGTTTCTATACATTTATAGTGAAGAACACACAAGCTACAACACAATCCAGGATTTTAAGGCTGATCCTGTTGTGCTGGAGACACATAAAAATGTAAGAAACATAAAAAAGCAACAATCAAATTGGACAGTCAAACTGGACAGTCAGACTAAGGAGATCTGGGGTCTGCTTAATCTAACCTGAGCCCTTACAGTGCCTAGTACCACAGAGACAAAAAGTGTGCTGCAATGGAAAGTACAGAACAACCTGCCCACAGTAAACTTGGGCTTTTTCCTAGAACTATGCCTTAACAAAGGGGGGTAGGAAAGGGTGTTTATGTTATAGAATCATAGAATGGTAAGGTTGGAAGGGAACTAGATGATTAGTTCCAACCCCCTGCCATAGGCAGGGACACCTCCCAATAGCACAGGTCACTCAAGGCCTTGTCCAACCTGGTTTTAAACACCTCCAGGGAGGTTGTGGAGCACAGAAGAACTCCAGGGAGATTGTGAAGCACAGAAGCACCCGTGATCTTCGATCATGTTGGGTGTTTCTGTGCTCCACAACCTCCCTGGGCAACCTGTGCCAGTGTCTCACCATCCTCACTGCAAACAACTTCCTCCTAACATCCAGTTTCAATCTCCCCTCTGCCAGTTTAAACCCATTGCCCCTCGTCCTGTCATTGTTAACTCCTACTAATGTATGTGTTCTGGTCAGTCATGTAAATGTCAGTTTTTCCTCTCAGATTTATGCATTTAGACTGAGATGTGTAGTTTGCCACAAAATGGTTCCAATTAGTTGTCTCCATTTACTGCCTCTCAGTGTAGTCCTTCGTTCTTGCTGCAAGTTGAAGAGTGTGATTTATTTGTACACCTCCACCCCACTGACTGATCATCCTCTAGCCTATGGCGGTTCTATTCCATCACAAGGAATTCCTTCCAGTGCCACAAATCTCCTCTGCCCATCCCGGCAGGCCTTCTCTGCGTTTACTGTATTAAGTCATGTAGACCAAAATCAAGAAGCAATTTGATGTAAACTAACAGTAATTACTACTAACAAGGAATTACTGGTATTCTGCTCTACAAAATTACTTTTATTTATTTCCCTTTTTTAAGTGCCAGACAAAAGCCTAACTTGCTAGTTTGGTGTTTGTTTTCGTTTTCTGGTTTTTTTTTGTTGTTGTTGTTGTTGTGCTGGTTTGAGGCTAACTGGAATATTTTAATAATTACACTATAGCCTGTGAGAGGAAAACATCATGATGTCTGCTTCACTCATACGCTTGCTAAGAAATTGTTTGGGAACAATAACCAAAACATTAGAGAAGTCTCAGTCTCTGTCTCTTGATGGGAGAGCAGCTCGGGCGGTCTAGCAGCTTCTGGTTCTGACTCCTCTGCCGATTAATTTCCACTACTTTTCTTCTAACCCCCCTGGCCGATATTCCTAATTTACCTTGCATGTAAGGCAAACCTTGGGGTAAGGTACAGGGGTGGGGAGAAGGTGGAAGGGTGGTTGGGAGCCCCTCCTGGGGTCTCTGATTTCTTCAGGGGAGTTGTGTTTCTGTATTCCCTTTAACTTGTCTATGTCTGTAACTATTCCTGTCTATAGTGTATATCTCTGCTTGTACATTCTACTGAGCTGTAAACAGAGCTTCAGTCCTTAACTTCCAGTCGACTGAGTTCTAGTCTGGGTCATTTTACAAAGGGGGGGGGGGGGGGCAGGTAACTCCCAAACCTTCACAGTTGTTGTTTTTTTCCTGCAGCAAAAGTAGTTAATTTAATATTCGACAATATGCAATTAGTTACTCTGAAAATCTTCCTTGGATTTGTCAGCTGCAAACTTTCATCTGCCATCACACTGCCTATTCCCTAAGCTTTGCCAGATATCCTTTAAAGTTCATCAGCCCCCCTCCAATGCTCTTTTCATCACCCAGAGGTTCTACCACCTCTTTACTCATCTTTCTGGATGGCTATACAACAGTAACGTTAATAACATTTAGCCTACTACTCATATTGGCACATTTTTCCATTTCTCTTCTATGATGTCCAAATTGCCAAGTGTCCAGGCAGCTCTGAGCCTGCACCACATCCTAGAAGACAGTATAAACTGGTGGTGTGCTATGCTGCAGCTCCCACAGAAGTTAACTGCCCATATAAGTCTGCCTCACGCTTCTCCACTTGATATTCTTAAGCATTTCTCATAGGACAGCAGTTTGGGATGAGAACTTTTTTAAAGCCTAGGGGAAGAAAAAGCACTTAACTAAAAGGCTAGGGGGGAAAAAAATCATTAATGTCTTCCAACACAAAATAAGTCTATCTTAGCTTTAGTTTTACCTGTTCATCATCTCCAGTTGTACCTATACCTTATTTTTGGTCCTAACTGAAGAAGCACTCATAACAAGACATAAACTATTACAGTCTATCTTCCTGTGTACCTTTCTTTGCCTCTTCTTCCTAGAATTCTACTCTGAATGGAAAAAAGGGCCACAGACACCCTGTGATCCAATAAACCCTTTCAACAGGCAGCAATATAACCAAGAAAAGGAGATATGAATACTTTGATGTGACTCATCACATTGACAAAGCATTTTGGCTGCCACTATTGCCACCAACTGATAAAATTTTCTTTCATCTCAGTCCTTATTCAGGCAATTCAAAAGTGAGGCAACAATCTAGTCTGAATACTCTACATACTAGTGAAATTCAGTCCTATTGCTGAAAAAGCATTTGTCCCAAAAGGCACTCTTCTAACCTCAAAAGCCTGCCAACTGCAATGCTTCTAAAAGCTCATATGCATCCCCCACAAAACCTGTATCCATTTAAATGTCAGCTCACAAATGTACCAAAGATGTATAAAGCAAGCACTTCCATTTCTGGGATATTAGAAACGTCTTTGGTACACTGGGTTGCAGTCAGCCACACTCAGAAATTGTTCCAACTGATCAGACTTGATTTTACAGCAACAAGTGCTACATTTAGGCTCCATTCCAACTCATTTTTCATCGCTTGCTGAGGCAGGAATTTCTTATATGTTTTTAAAACCAGTTTGTCCTTGTTTATTCCAGTCATTGTGTCTCCACTGAGAATCAATGATGATTCTGTAAGAATCCTATAGGCATCTCTTTTTTCTTCAAGTGCAGTTTCAGCCATTTCTGTCTTAAGTCTTAAGCCTTCTAAAGTAAAAATAGCATTGATCTCCATAGTATAAGCTCAGCACCAGAGTACATCCAAGGAGGCAATACATTTCACCTTCCCAGTACCTACTGCCAGCAGCTCTGAAGTATCAGAACAAAAATAGGTAAAAAACCCACAAAACTTACTGAGACTGGGAAGCAAGGCAGACTAGTAACTTGTGATGTAGAGCTTATAATCATTCAATCTCTGAAAAGAAACAGTTCTGAACTGAGTACTTTAGAAAAAGAATGGTACGTTGCTTCCTGTCTGGAGTGGATCAATAAATGCTGAACACAAAAGTGACACAGGTTGCAGGCATGTACCTTCATGGACTACCACCTCACAACTATAGGTCATTCCTTAGATTCCACTATGAGTTACCAACCCTCTGACAATTCCGTAGCCTGCAGCTTTTGCTGTATTGCTACAACTGATTCATCACAACCTTCACATAAAAATTAAGCAGATTTCTGACTGTAAAGTTAGAAAACCTGAAAATCCATGGTCCTTCTGAACTCAAAAATCACAACACAGACAATAAAATATAACCTTTTAATTTAATCTCAACAAATATTAACACCACTGTTAATATTGCTGCAAAAAAAATATTCCTGCTATCTTCTAAACACAAAAGGTGCATGATGTAAGCACATGACAATCTTTGGAAACATGTACCTTAACAACAAAAGCCTCCCTAAATCTGCTTAGTAACCCTAGATAAAACCTTGCTCATCAGCATGAAGAGCTGGCTTCCAGACTGTCCTCCAGGCAAGCTGTTCCCTCACATGTCTGACAGGTCAGGGCAGAGGGACTAATTCTCTAGGGCCTGTCTTGTGAGGACCTACAGTTCTGAACAGATGGAAACAAACAAACAGTTCACTTTTCTTCATAACTAACATACGTTTAAAAAAAGCCCTCAAGGTCTCTGAAGGCAGTTGAAGAGACTATTTCATTCTTCAT
Organism: Eubucco bourcierii; assembly: GCA_013396675.1. NCBI lineage: Eukaryota > Metazoa > Chordata > Aves > Piciformes > Ramphastidae > Eubucco > Eubucco bourcierii. The sequence goes on from VWZE01002224.1 coordinate 16,604, forward strand.
TACTCAAATGCATTTCAGCATGAACTCATTCCTGTTTATGGAAAGCCTCAACTAAATGCACATTCAATCCCACTGACATCACCTCAGGCTTTGGTGTAATCATCAAGCACACACGTAAGTGTGAAGTGTGGGCAGCAGGACAAGGGAGGGGATTCTGCCCCTTTGCTCTGCTCTCCTCAGACCCCACCTGCAGTCCTGGGTGCAGTTCTGGAGCCCCCAGCACAGGAAGGACATGGAACGGTTGGAGTCAGTCCACAGGAGGCCACGAGGATGATCAGAGGGCTGCAGCAGCCCTCCTATGAGGACAGGTTGAGAAAGTTTGGGCTCTGCAGCCTGGAGAAGAGAAGGCTTCCAGGAGAGCTTGGAGTAGCCTTCCAGTATCTGAAGGGGGCTACAGGAAGGCTGGGAAGGGACTATTGACAAGGTCTTGTAATGACAGGACAAGGGGCACTGGGTTTGAAGTGTCAGAGGGGAGATTGAAAGTGGNTAAGCACCCTCACTGAATATATGCTTCCTGAATGGGGCTCCATTAGCTCTATACACAGGAGATCCAGAGTCGCTGCTGAGAACAGAGATGTACGTATACTACATGCATGAGATAATGAGGATGCTAAAACACTGCAGAAATAGTGTAAGCTAATAGTGTAACTGTACTAGAACAGGTTCTCCCACTGTCAGGGCATAAGCAGGCTTTTTAGGACACCGCCAAGTAAAACCATGTTTTCTATGACCAAGTTCTTCACTTGATTGAAGTCTCACTCCTGTGTAAGGAAAGTCAACTATGAAAAGCAGATTAACTCCTTACTACAATAAAATATCCTGACAGCTTACTAAAGGTTCCCCTTAATGAAACTGTCAGACCTAAACAGACCAAAACAGGTCTGAACATGTCCTGGCTTGCCCAGACATGTTTTTCTGCTGTTCCTCCCTCTGCTATGGGGAGAAACAACTGCAGGAATGAGGACAACAAACCTGGAGCCATTGAGCCTAAGGACTCTGGCTTGCTCAGACTTGTTTTGCTTCTGTTTGCATCCTGCGGTAAACAACGTGCATACACTTGGCTCCTGCCTGCCTCGTGCAAGGCCTGTGTTTTTCCCCAATTTGGGTAAAGCAAGCCTATGGTTTCACCTAATATGGTCAGGTTTGGCTAACTGCCATTCTGATTGGCTATTCTGTCTCCAAAGGCCCATTAGTCTCAGGCTGTATGGATAAAAAGATGAGCAGGTAACACAAGGTGCTACACCTTTGTGTTTGTGCTTGCTTGCTGCTGTCTGACGCCATTGCTCTCTGCTTCTGGCAGTGTTCTGCCTCACTGCCTTACTGCATCCTGAACTGCCTAGAAAATGCCTGTCAAGAGTTTACCAGGAACAGGCTCTAAATGCCTCCATGTGATTGGCCTGCACAGCCAGCTTGGCACCATGCTGAGACTGCACGTGGCATTGCATCCTGCCTGCACCTGAAAGCCTCCTTCCAAGATGGAAAGTCCTGGAGATACACATCCAGAGAGATCATTATAAGGTCAGAGATCATCTGCCTCCTTTCCCCAGCACCCTGTGGGCCCTAGGAAGAATCAGAAGCCTCAGCAGCTCACAAGACATTGACAGAATCCTTGGAAAGTGTTTGGGTACCGTTTGAAGCTGTAGTTAGTCCCAGGGAATTGGGAGGTTAATGTTTTGTGAGTAAATATTAAAAGCCTCTCTGAGAAGTTCTGTAGATTCTATTGTGCCTTTCTGCCTTAGTAGCAGAAAGGAGCCTCTTAAGTCCCCTGGTGGGCAAGAGGAATAATTGAAACGAAGAACCTCTTTCCAGTATAATGTTTGCATTTGATAGTTATTTCTTAACATGTTCTGGTTTTGCCTGTTCCCTGTGTGTGTAAGTATCCAAACCCTGCATTTTGAACATTGTAAATAAGCTTTCTGGCAAGATTTAATGTTAATAAAAATATTTCATAGTTATTAACAATCTTTGCCTGGATATCAACATTAATATCAATTATTAATTGTGCATACTTTGTGACAGAAGCAAATAACCCAAAAGGTGCAGTATTCCCAAGTGTGAGTGCACTGCATTTGTAAAGACGTTTTTCTCCCAAAGCAATAAAACCCCCTCATGCTATTCAAAATTCAGGGTTTTTTCCCATCAGATCTTTTATCAAATTAACCTTACTTTTATTTAAGCAACAGCAGAGGACAAGTACAGGTCTGCTGTTTGAGGTGATTTTCACACTTCAGGGTGCTGACTTTGGCCTAATTGAAAGGAAACTCTGCTTTATGACAATGAACTATCTTTTCGACACAAAAGACAGGACTGTTGCTTCTCTCCAAGCTCAGTCAGTATTTTTATCAAATCAGTGCTGGTGGCAATATATCAAATGCTTAAAATTTTAATGAAATTGTCATTACAAAGGTTTTCAGGCTTCTGCAAATTTTCTTTGTTTTATTCTGCTTGTGGCATAGCTTCAACGGTTTTCTCCTGCATAGACCCCAGCAAGGCTCAGCCTTATTGGCAGCTCTGCAACTAGTGTGAGACTGGAGTATGAGGGAGTCTGTCTCACATTACCTGCTCTCCTGATCTCCCTGTGACGAAATGTCCTGATAGGCCAAAGATAGCCAAAATAGGCTTATCCATGTCCTGTTTTGCCCAGAGATTGTTTTCCACTCTCCCTCCTTCTGTTCTGGGGAGAAGCAACTGCAGGAAAAAGGACAAAGAACCTGAAGCTGCTGAGTCAGAGGACTGTGGCACTGCCCAGGCTTGATTTGCATCCTGTGGTAAACAAGGTACAGAGTTTGCCTTGTGCAACGCTGTGCTCTGCCCAAATTTGGGTAAAGCAAGCCTATGGCTTCGTCTGATATGGTCAAGCATGGCTAACTGCCATTCTGATTGGCTATTCTGTGTCCAAAGGTCCATTAGTCTTCAGCTGTATGGATGAAAGGAGATGAGCAGGTAGTACAGTGTGTGCTCTGCCATTGTATCTGCTCTCTGCCATTGCATCCATGCTTGCTTATTGCTTTACTGTATCCTGGACAGACTGGAAACTGCCTGCCAAAAGCTTACCAGGCACAGACTCTAAATGCCTGCAGGCGCTCAGCCTGCACAGCCAGCCTGACATTGTGCCAAGCCTGCCCATGGCATTGCACCCTGCCTGCCCCTCTGCAAGGCTGCTGCTGAATCAGGAGTCAAGAGGAACCAGGTCAGAGCCCGTGCCAGACTTCAGCTGCCTTAAAAAAGAGCCAGGGAAACTCCAAAGCCTCTAACAGCTTTGAGACCACCAACAGCAACCCCGCCACGTGCTTTGGGGACTGTCTGATAATATTTTGTGAGCAAATACTTAAAGCTTCCTGTAATCACTAATTGCCTTCTGCCCTGCTTCCATCCAGTGGCTAAGCAGGATAACAAACCGCTAAAACCTTCTCTTCCAGTAAAAATGTTTGCGTTTGCTGCTTACCTCTTAAAATGTTCCAGTTTTGCCTGTTCCCTGTATGTGTAAATTTCCAAACCCTGCGTTTTGAACCTTGTAAATAGGTTTTGTAGTGAAATGGTAATAAACAATTTTCATAGTTATTAACAATCTCTGTCTGGATATCAAAATTAATACCGATTATTAATGTTCCACCATTCGTAACATGAAGACAGGACAGTCTATGCCTCCAGTATGATCATCAGTACCACCTAGGTTGTTTTGCACTTTTTACCATCACCTGGTGGATGGCTTTGTCTTTTGTAGTAAGTTGAAAAGGTCAACTGGCAGTTAAGAACTATGAGCTGACAATAAAGCTATATACATACAGCGTATTTCAACCGTACATAAACAGTTTCTACACTAGTTATGGTCATAGACATTACATATAACTTCATAATTATATGGACATTCTACATATTAAAAATGCATCCAAAAATAGAGACACGCACATATATATGACAATAAAACATAGAAATCATAGAATCATAGAATGGTAAGGTTGGAAGGGACCTCAAGGATCAAACAGTTCCAACCCCCTGCCATAGGCAGGGACACCTCCCACTAGCACAGGGCACTCAAGGCCTTGTCCGACCTGACCTTGAACACCTCCAAGGAGGGAGCAGCCACAACCTCTCTGGGCAACCTGTGCCAGTGTCTCACCACCCTCACGGCAAACAACTTCCTCCTAACATCCAGTCTAAATCTCCCCTCTGCCACTTCAAACCCATTGCCTCTTGTCCTGGCATTACCAGACCTTGTCAATAATCCCTCCCCAACCTTCCTGTAGCCCCCTTCAGATACTGAAAAGCTACTATAAGTTCTCCTTGAAGCCTTCTGTTCTCCAGGTTGAAGAGTCTCAACTCTACAATATAATCATTAACAGTATTCTCTTATTACATCTAATTATATTGATAGCCAAAAAGAAGTCAATGGACACAAAAGTTTCATGCTAGGTATTTGACTCTTTAAATAATTAAATAATTAGAATAATGTAAATTTAATTCAAATAGCTTAAATAATTAAATAATTTAAAGTATTTAAGAATATTTAAATATTCTTAAATTATATGGATATTCTATATATTAAAAATGCGCCCAGAAATAGAGACACACACATATAAATGACAATAAAACACACAACATAAACAAATTACATGGACATTCTATGTATTAAAAATGCATCAAAAAATACAGAGAGGCACACACATATATATGACAACAAAACATACAATATATTAATTAATAGTATTCTTGTATTACATCTAATTATATTGATAGCCAAAAGAAGTCAACAGACACAAAAGTTACATGCTAGGTATTTGACTATTTAAAAATTACATCTTCCAAAGTTTGCAGATGGCACCAAGCTGTGTGGCACGGTCACTTGCTAGAGGGCAGGGATCCATCCAGAGGGACCTGGACAGGCTGCAGAGTTGTGCCCAGGCCAACCTCAGGACATTCAACAAGGTCAAACGTAAGGTCCTGCACCTCGGTAGGCACAATCCCAAGCACAGCTCCAGGCTGGGNTCAGACCCCACCTGCAGTCCTGGGTGCAGTTCTGGAGCCCCCAGCACAGGAAGGACATGGAAGTGTTGAAGCCAGTCCAGAGGAGGCCTACAGGAAGGCTGGGGAGGGACTATTGACAAGGGCTTGGAATGCCAGGACAAGGGTAATGGGTTTGAACTGACAGAGGGGAGATTTAGACTGGATGTTAGGAGGAAGTTGTTTGGAGTGAGGGTGGTGAGACACTGGCACAGGTTGCCCAGGGAGGTTGTGGCTGCTCCCTCCCTGGAGGTGTTCAAGGCCAGGTTGGAGGAGGCCTTGAGTGCCCTGTGCTAGTGGGAGGTGTCCCTGCCTATGGCAGGGAGTTGGAACTGGATGATCTTTGAGGTACCTTCCAACCTTACCATTCTATGATTCTATGTTTCTATGGTATCTCCAGTAACTCTCTACATAACTTTATACAGTTTCCTTCTTCCCAAGAGAGCCCTTCCTCTCTTCCTTAAATATAATATTAACATTTATTCAATTCCTGGGCACTGACTTTATAAGAGTAACTTTCTGATAGCTCCTATCTTACACATATCTACTGCTGTGCAAAGAAATAGAAGCAGGTGATGGCAAAGCAGCCTTCTGAAGGTACTACTCCAGAAAAACTACAAATGGTAAATTAAAATACGGTTGTGTGATTTTTAACAAAACAATATGGAACCTGATGCAATGCATTAATGGTGAATAATGTTATTGAACAAGACTACACGAGAGACACTTTACTTGCACTTGCTTGTCAGACAATGACTCTCTGCTTCTGTAATACTTCATGTGCATACTTCCAAGGACGCCTCCTGAACGCAGGAGTTCATTAAGGGAATGAGAGAATCGATTGTAAAATGGAAAAGGCCGAGTGAGGTTATATTTCAAAGAGATTAATATGGTACACTCCATTATGTTGTAATCAGCCTCTTTCATCCTAAGAACTGTAATAGTCTATCCTAATTTTCATGGGGAAAAAAACCCAACAAAACCAAACATATTCTGACTGCCTACATCGTACCTTTATCCCAAATCAGTGAGGAATTCAGACATGCTGCAGGCAGTTTCCATTTACCATGGTCTTTGGAGCAGATGGTACTGATGTTGCTGACCATTTTTCTCCTTAATAAGAAAAACATTCAAATACTACTAATATTGCTGCCTTGGCAAACCACATTTAATAGATGGAACTTGCCCTGTACATGACACACAGAACATCAATCAAGGCTGAATTTTATTTCAATTTATTATGGTTGCTGTCTAAATGAAAAAATGCTTATATTGTTAAAATGTCTTACAATATAAATGTGCAAATGATGTAAGCACCCATTTTGTGAAAAAAAATTCTGGTTTTGATTTAAAATGTCTGCAGCTGAACTTCTAAATATTTAATAAATGCAAAGGCAGAAAACACATGCACGTTAAGGAGCCGTGGTAATTGGTACCTGGTGTAACATCATGGTTTTGCACTTGATAGCTTTTATCTTTAGAATATGAGTTTAGAATGTATTCTTTCAAAATGCCAAGAGGTTCCTTTTTGCTGAAAGCATCCAGAATAAATAACTTTAATCTTGACTTCATTCATGACTCTCACTTGTGTTTTTTTCCAGGTTGCCATTTATCACAGTTCTTTACTTGCCTGCAAAAGCCCTGTGAGGTTTCCCAGCTATGTCACTCCAGACACCACATGACTACCAAGGGGTAGAAAGCAGCATCTTGTGAGAAAATAGACAATACACAATTTCTAACTGATTAGAATGCACAAATGTGTTGGTTTGAGGCTAACTGGAATATTTTAATGGAGAAAATTATATTATAGGCTGAGAAAGCAAACACTGCTGATGTCTGCTGCACTCACAGGCTTGCTGAGAGGTTTAAGAATAAGAATACAAAACAAAGATAAGACACTCAGGCTTGCAGACACTCTGGGGCTGTCTAGTTTCTTGCCTTCTCCTCTCTGCCAAGTAACCTCACTAACCACTTTCCTTCTAACCTCCCTGGCCCATCCTCCAAGCTCACCTTGTACATAAGGCAGACCTTGGGGTAAGGCAGAGGGGTGGGGAGAAGGTGGAAGGGTGGTTGGGAGCCCCTCCTGGGGTCTCTGATGTCTGGGAGGGGAATTGTGTTTCTGTATTGCCTTTAACTTGTCTATGTCTGTAACTATTCCTGTCTGTTGTGTCTATCTCTGCTTGTCCATTGTGCTGAGCTGTAAATAGAGCTCCAGTCCTTAACTTGCAGCTGGCTGAGTCTAGTCTGGGGGATTTTACAAAGTATGGGGGGGTAGGGAACTCCCAAACCATCACAATACCTGTCCAAGGTACAGAGACAGAATTTAATTCTTGGCACAGTCTTGCAAAGGTACACAACAATCAATGTCCCCAGGAGCCCACCATGATGACTGCTCCACTAGCAGCTGCCTCCAGAACTGCACTAAACAATGCATGCAAGGTAGTGTCCATGGTGCAGGGAGCATTACAGATTGCCAAGTCAATTCAATTGTATTTAAACCTCATTAAACTGTCATATACTCTCCCTATACTATTAGCAAACAGTTATTATATAAACACAATACTCATCCCTTATAAACAGTTGGTTCATTCTGCTGCATTCATCTGGCAATGCTCAAGTCCAGAGTTCAAGTGTACCTTAACACATCAGCAGTGATAAATGCTTACAAAGTTTTCTAAGCACATAGCAGGTCAGGAGAAAAAAAAAACCAAGCAAGCCAAAACCCTCCCCAAAATCAATTTCTTCTAGAAAACAAGAATTTAGCATGGATCTGTAGGCAACTTCCTTGTGCTTTGCTTACTTGGACAAAAGTATTTGAAATGGAGTTTGGATACAACCAGCAAAAGTCCAAAAAACCATCCTCAGCACATGATAACAGGTCATGATAACATGTGATGAACAGACAGGTAGTACAGACATACAACACATCACTTAACGTTGCAGCTCATCAGCTGCAGTCACAGCACTGCTGATGCAGAGAAGATGGCATACAAGGTTTTTGCCTTGCTCTGCATCTTATCATGACCAAGAACTTGGGAACATTCTGAACTTGGTCTTTAATTTTTTTTTTACACAGATAAGTGGAACTTAAGAAACAGGACTTTTATAACATTGTGAATATTGAAAAGTTTGCCAGAATGTGTTGAGAGAAAAGCCAATTAAATCACATCCTGATGCAGCTGTCCAGCTTTAGTGCTAAAATGCTTACATTAATTCCATTAAAGAATTAGAGAAGGAAATCCAAAATATTATTACAATTATATCTACTTGACACTCTTTTTTCCAGATTTAGTAACAGATACAGTACTCTTAACTTCAAAGGCTGATTTACACACATCGTGAGTATTTACACCCTCAGGGCAACAGAGCAATTGCCCTATGGGAAGCCTACAACATCTAAACTTTACCATATATTTCTGACAGGCATTTTAGAAAAGAAATGAAGAATATTCTAGTAGTTATGGAGCTGACCTGACATTTAGGAGAATCTCAATTTAATTTCCTTGTCTGGCAGAGTTCCCTTCATAATTCCAGACAAAATAAATTATTTTCCCTACCCTAGTTTCCCATCCTTAGAATGGAGACTGGATCAAGCAAGTTTTCAACGAAGGGAAAAAATATCCTTTCCTTCTGTAATTGTTTTGCTCCTCTGGTAAAAAGTCTCTTGAAAGATCAATCTTACTTTGACTGCATGCTGCTGTGTATACTGCAATCAACAAAACACACAATCCGTAACTAACACTTTTTACATGTTGCAGGTCTGACTGTCATTGGAGAGCCTCCCTTACCAAAACCAGTGCTCTGAGATAAGAACAGATGTAGAAGAATGGACACTGAGTTAATAAACAAAATGCATTTGTGTTCTTATTACCTCAAATAACTTTACTGTATGTATGAATAGAGCACCCATAAAATAATGGCCTCAATTAACACTTAATTCTTACACAATGCATTTGTAAAGGAATGCAAGGATTAAAAGTTCTGCATGAATATGACTACAGTAGAAGTGCCACCACTTACAAGAGAAGTACTAATTAAACATATTTGAATAAAAACAGTTCCTGGTCTTTCCCTGTCCTGTTTCTCTACTAACTTCCTGTCCTAGAATTACAAAAGATAACTCTTTTACATGGGGAAACTCCTGGTCTGCAGGCTGCTGCTGATTCTGAATCTTGCTTTGAAAATTCATAAGCATAATAGTGCAGCACCACTCCAGGGGAGAAAGCTAAGGGGTCAGATCACCTTGGTAATCCTGCGGTTCTGTTCAAGCATCAAGTGATGCAGTGCATTCTTCTTCAGCCCTTTTTGCAACCAGATGGAATGAAACAAGTTTTCTGAGACATACCCTCCCCCACCAGCTAAAAAAATGCCAGTACTGCTACTGCAGGGAAAAACTCAGTTGAGAACAAGACCTAGGCAGCAGGGGAAGGTCCTTTCTGACGTTATGTGGACATTCTGACAGTGGCAAGCACTATGAGGGGTGTTGTGATGCTCCTAGCTTGATAGATCTAAATGCCATGTGAAAGACCTCCCCTCCCTCAGCCATCTCGGTGTTTTCCAAGCCAATGTGTCTCTTCTAGCACAGAAAATCACAAAGTTAACTGGAAAGAGAGTATCTTTGTAATATGTGGTTGCTTTTATCCTGCAACACAATGGCTGTGCATTGATGAGATGATAACTCAGTCAATTAATCAAACGCCAACAAAACACATTCTAACAATGGCTGCTGCATTCATGGTGCCATGTTAGGCACTGTCTGCAGTACACACAGATATTTTTTTGTCCCGTGGGTTTGAAATTAACTGCCAGAAGAAACAAAGCTAGTACAAGTCACCAGTTCTCAGGGCATGCTACAAAACCTGCTGAAAAGGACAACAAATGTTTCCTCTGGGAGCCAGAAAGCTCCCAGAAATCTAAACTGCCCCATTTTGTGCTTTGATGAAGAAGTACTTGCATGGTGAAGGGATGAAAAACAAACAAAAACCCCCAACCACAAACAAACAAAACCCACCACAAAATCCAAACACTAAGCATTCACATAAGCCAGTTCCAAATATAAAACCCTGCCAACACCTACTGTCCTCAAAAGGTGTTTAGGACTTCTGCCTCTGGGTTTATCTAAGGCATGAAAAAATAAACAAGGAAAAAACCACCCAAAAAACCCGAAGCACACAAAAAACCTAAACGGAACAACTAATTCAAGGAAACCAAAATAGATCAAAAAAGAAACTGCTTTTCAAGTATTCTTTTCCTGGCAAGTGTAGCCTCATTTTACAGTTACTGTTAATACAGTATGTTAGCAGTTGTCTCTAACAAGCTCTGCACACATTTAAGAAAACTGCGTACGTTGACAAAGGCATTTCTGGCTTTGCACCACGCGTGGCTGTTTTATATGGCATGTTCCCTCTTCAGAACTGCTCCCTCACAAAGTGAAAATTCAGCAGAATCTCTAATAGCTTTCATATTTCAGTCTAATAGGTAGTGTGGCATCGCACTGCCACCCACCTTTGCTACAATATTGCACAGCACATTTAACAGGCATTTGCTTCCTTCTCACAGTTCTTATGCACAGCTTCTGCAGGACCTTGGTATTAACATTTAACAGAGTTTATGAGCATAGAGCACATTTATGAACACCTGCTAGAACATTTTATTTGCCTTAAGAGTTTTATTATAACTGCTAAATTTTCTTGCTATGCTTTATGGGCCAAATCCTGGTTCAGTTTTAGCCTCAACTCCCACTGACTTCGACAAGCAGCAGATTTTCATTGTACTCAGGTCTCCATACAAATTCAGCACAGCTCTGAACAACATGAGCTCACTGGTAAGCACAGCACTGGACAGGAAACTCAGTGGCTAGCAGATCTAAACAAAACCATCCAACCAAGCCTTCAGAGAGAACTGAAAATATGTTTTCAAATAACTAAACAACCTCCACACCCACAAGTCTGACCTTCACGTTGCACTGCAAGCCTCCCTGCCTCTCAGGCTCTCAGCACGAGGCACACACACCCCCCAACCACAAGAGCCTCCATGCTTTGGTGGAATGCTCTGCGCTCTCTGAGATCACTCTCTGATGCTCTTGTCTCCAAAATCTTTGTACTGAACCCACCAAAGGCCAGAACTTGTCATTGATAGTTAGCATCCATCTCCTCCTCTGACACATCCAGACAGTCACCGCCTGCTGTTACACCACCAGACAGCCTGTGCAGGGAGCCAGAAGGTGTAGCAGGGGCACAGGCCATGGAAGGTGTTGCAGGGGAAGCCGCACCATGAGTCTGACTATTCTGAAGATGTTCTTGGCAACTGCTGCTCTTTGACAGAGTTTTAGCATCATTACTGGAGATGTTTGTAATGCTGTGAGACCAAACATGACTATGTGAGACCAAACATGACTATGTGAGACCAAACATGACTACGTGCAAGTGAGCATCACAAAAGAGATAGAGGACTAAGCGAAGTTTATTTGGAACTGCTCCAAGAAGATTTAACCTCATTTGAAAATGCATAGATATTACTTTGACCATCAGTATAGCAAGTCCTAAAATAGCAAGACAGACTGCTAGAGAACAGTAGAGAGTATGGAAACACCACTTCTGCCTCACAAAAGCTTGATAGTAAATACTTGAGTCAATGTATACTATTAAGCCTCAAAAAATCTAAATTATAAAAATGAAATTATAGACACAACGATGAATGGCAGCAGATGAAATGTCAACATATCCAGCACCATACACAAAAATCATTTTCTCTGATTACTACTTAAGTGATCAGTGTGAGGTCCTAGTTGCCTGCTTGCTCTAGATTTTATTAATGCTCCAATATCAGACACCCAATTTGGAAATCAATGCTTACTTCATCATTTTTCTCTGAAGGATGCTATTATTCACAATTGATTTAGCAGAAATGAAAGGCTTGCCATTAACAAGACCCAGCTGCTGACACTTTTTAGATGAATTATTGAACTTCTAAGAGTGAATTAACTTAACCATCACCATGGCTTATTGTCTGATGTTTCTCATATTGAAGTCAGTGTATTTGTAATTACAGAACCCTACAGAAGCAAGTAGCCTCTTTGCTGCCTCCTTAGACACCCATCATGCAGACCAAGCAAATATTAAGATTTGCAAAGATACCAAATCCAGTTAGTGGTAGCTTAGTACCTAACTGCATTTTCACACCTTTAATCTTCATCTTCTTTCTAAAGTTCAAAGGCACAGGTGAGTTCAGGCTTCAGAAAAAGGATACCCAGTTTATGGCAAGTTACAGCTTTTGCCAACAAGCTCACTACAAAGATACCTAGAGTTGATTAAGCCATGTCAGAATGCCTACAGAGGATAGTCATTAATTCATTTTAGACACAAAGTGAAGATTCATCTTATAAACTGGGGTAAAAGTAGCCAATATTAGACAATTTCAAGCAGAAGTAGCACAACTGCATTCCAACAGCACACAAAACAGGTGACCTGTACATTTAAAACCTGCTCAGAACATGAAAAGATCATGCCCATTTTCCAGTCTAAGAAGGACTATGCATTTCTAAGGCCAATGCAGCTCCTCATGTAAGAGCTTTTGTTCTGCAGATGACAACTTGATGCAGTCTCAGTGCCAAGAAAGCACAGGCTCAGAAGGGCAGTTCATTAGACCAGCCTCTGTACTGTAATCCTACAGATTGTCAGCTTCAGCTTCAAACACCTACACCCTCCCCAGCAGGTACACTGCTGTGTTTGAGAGTTCCCTGCCCTCCCACTCTTTGTAAAATCCCCCAGGCTAGACTCAGCCAGCTGGATGTTAAGGACTGAAGCTCTGTTTACAGCTCAGCACAATGGACAAGCAGAGATAGACACAACAGACAGGAATAGTTACAGACATAGACAAGTTAAAGGTGATACAGAAACACAATTCCCCTCCCAGAAATCAGAGTCCCCAGGAGGGGCTCCCAACCACCCTTCCACCTTCTTTCCACCCCTTTGCCTTACCCCAGGGTCTGCCTTACATGCAAGGTGAGTTTGGAGGATGGGCAAGGAGGGGTTAGAAGCAAAGTGGTTAGTTAGGTTATTCAGCAGAGAGGCCAGCAGACACAGCAGCTAGAGAGACAGAGACTCTCTCTCTTATCTGTGTTTGTGTCCTTGTTCTTGTACATCTCAGCAAGCCTGTGAGTGCAGTAGACATCACCACCGTTTGCTTTTCACAGTCTATAACCTAATTCTTTTTATAAAAATATTCCAACTGGCCTCAAACCAGCACAACTGCTAATGATGTTCTTCATAAATCATTATGGAGAGATGGTGGTGACAAACATCTTGAGTGCCAGTAGTCTATGATTATGCTGAAGGCATGCAGGTAACAAGGTTTTCCTCCTTTATAGAATAACACTTTTGAAATGGAGTTGGGTTATATCTGCTACCTGCATATCAGCAAGCAGGCTCTAACAACTCTTTTTAAAAAGAGACATGGACTTTGGCAGGTTTCCTGCTTTCTGTGCACTCATTTTTTCCCCCCAGTATTTTCCATAATGTGAAATACTTTTTAATGCTGTAAAAACAGAGTAGAATCACTAAAGCAGTTCCAGGGGTTCCAATGGGAGTAACATGGTGAGAATCTGGCATTCAACAAAGTTTCCATTTCAACACAGGTTTTATTTATTTTTTAGGTTAAAAATAAGGCTGTATGTTGGCATGTCACCAGAGTTGCTTTTACAACACAGAAGAAATAACATTGCTGGCAAGCCTCAAAGCTCTTCTGAGACAAAACTGCATTGGCAGAACTTTTAGAAAACTTTTTGACTAGAGGCAGAATTCAACAGCAGCAGAAAAGAGGAAACCACTGAAATCAATCGTGCTACACATACTCACATATTGCAAGTCTGAATCTGCATGTTTTATATACTGCAAATATATTTAGCAGACAATTTAAATTCTGTTGAATCAATTTTGTTTGTCTTCAACATGTATATGACATCTCAGCATCTAATTCCATGACCATTTTTTCTCTGAGCACAGTTTTTCCTCGTACCCAAACAGCACTGTGCCATTTACTAAATATCATGCCCATGACTCATGTCTTTTAATGCAACTTTAATCCAATTCAGGTATCCAGTAGTTAGGTTATGATGAAATTACATTGACTACAGGCATATAAAAAATTAACATAAATCTGACATTTCACCATTTCTGAGGTTTGATGTTGCAACCTACTTTTTGCTCACCATACCCAAGGGTTTTTTTAGAGCAGGAACGAGTTAACCAATGTGCAGTGCTTCTCCTTCAACATCAATCACAGCAAGATTTGATTCTCAACTTACTACAGCACAACCACAGAAATATTCAGGTACCTTAACACAGATGCCCATAGATCCCTTTTACATCCAGGATACAGCTGAGGGCTGTGACAAAGAACTTGCAAGGAACTTGCACTTTATATCAGCAGTTGAAAGCAAACAAATTGAGCTGTTCTTGTCTTGAGAGACAAAAGCATGTTACAGTGATATAAGGCTGCTGAGGTAAGCTTTAGTGTTTGAGGAAAGGGTCCACAGTAAAGACCTCCTTTTTACCTCCTGCCTGGGAAACGCAGATTGTTCTGTGAGAGCAGAGTGGGCAACAAGAAATGTTCCCCTCCTTCAGTGATTGAGTGATCCTTACTTTGGGAAAGCTTGTGGTATTGGCAAGGTGATAAATGTTTTTCTAATGAATACAGGTTAGAGAAGAGACACTGATCTTTAAACTTCCATTTCTTAGCAGGTCTCAATCCAATTTCATTGATTTAGGAAAGAAAAAGACATTTAATTTGTTTGAGAATTATTTGCCAAACATTGAGATCTTCTGCAAGCAAAGGAGGTTAAGAGAGATTCTCAAACTAAAAACAACATGCAGCTTAAACATGTACTTCTAAGAACAAGTTCCAAGCACAGGTTACTTCCACTACAGTCAGCTTGAAATTAAATACAGTTCTTTGCATACCAAACTGAGAAGTTTCAGTGGTTTGTTTGCCTTTTAAAAATAATTTATTAACCCATTACAGTTACTGGAGTTGAAAACTACAAAGAAATGTAGAGCAGATTCATTTGCCATCAGACTCTTCAGAACTTGTACCAAACATACCACAACTCACAAATTGCCAAGCTGCCAAGGCCAAGTGTAAGGTCCTGCACCTGGGTAGGCACAATCCCAAGCACAACTCCAGGTTGGCTGAGAGCAGCCCTGAGGAACAGGACCCGGGGGTCTAGGGTGACAAAAAACTCAAACTGAGGCTGCAGCATGAGTGCAGCCCAGACAGCAACTGTGTGCTGGGTTGCAGCAAGAGCAGTGTGGGCAGCAGGGCAAGGGAGGGGATTGTGCCCCTTTGCTCTGCTCTCCTCAGACCCCACCTGCAGTCCTGTGTGCAGTTCTGGAGTCTCCAGCACAGGAAGGACATGGAAGTGTTGGAGTGGGTCCAGAGGAGGCCACCAAGATGGTGAGAGGGCTGCAGCAGCTCTGCTGTGAGGACAGGCTGAGAGAGTTGGGGCTCTGCAGCCTGGAGAGGAGGCTTCCAGAAGACCTTAGAGTAGCCTTCCAGGATCTGAAGGGGGCTACAGGAAGGCTGGGAAGGGACTATTGACAAGGGCTTGGAATGACAGGACAAGGGGCAATGGGTTTGAACTGGTAGAGGGAGACTGAAACTGGATGTTAGGAGGAAGTTCTTTTCAGTGAGGTTGGTGAGACACTGGCACAGGTTGCCCAGGGAGGTTGTGGCTGCTTCCTCCCTGGAGGTGTTCAAGGCCAGGTTGGATGAGGCCTTGAGTAACCTGTGCTAGTGGGAGGTGTCCCTGCCTATGGCAGGGGGTTGGAACTGGCTGATCCTTGAGGTCCCTTCCAACCTTACCATTCTAGGATTCCATGATAACTGCTTCAGAGAATTCAGCCAAGCAGACATCCAGAACTTGACTTTAAAAGTCAGTGTGCCTGCATGCAATAAAATACAACACTTCTTCTAGGTGCTTTATTCACTTAAAATAATTCAACTAACAGGAAGAAACAGAAGAGGCAATTATTATATTCATATCACAAATTAATGCAAGCAATGTGACCAGCAATATTTAATACTTTGACTAGACAAGTAGAGTTAAAGCTTCAACTAAACTTCATGTGCAGCCACATTCCAATCAGCGCTGTCACATAGAACAAGTTACACAAAACACTGCATTTTCAGTATTGGTTTGCCTAAAAATGGGTCTCAAAAAATCATCAAATTTTCTGGACTTTATGGCAAATTTGCCTACTGAGTACAGGAAGACATCATGTTTTTATTTCCTCCATAGAAATAACGTATTATGGGGGTTTCAGAAATACTTTGATTTATTAAAACAAGCAGTCTCTTTCTTTCCATGTGTTACCAGTCTAACAGAGGCAGATTTTTATTTCAGCTAAATCATGCCTCAAGGGATACACTCACGAGGAAGAAAGGAGGACCTGCAACTGGCATTTCAGACATATTGCCAGTGCAAAGCTGCCAAAAGCACACAGCAGGGAGCATGTTTTGGTTATCACGAGCAGAATAAGCATGCACTCTTTAACCAATACCAGCTGGCTTTTGTTTCCATATACAGAATGTGCAGTAGGCAGTTTGACACTGGACATGCTCCTAAACTTAAACTAAGCTCCCATAAAACCACACTGCAGAGACACTTCACTAACCATGCCTGTGTCCTAGCTTACTGCCAAAGGAGAAAGGCTGAGTGACACGGGGAAAAAATGCCATATATATGCCCTCACATGCAACGCAGCACTTATATCCTTATTTACTCTTTACAGCAAGAGACAGATATTAAGAGTATTGGAAGAAGCTTCTGCCAACCTCTGAAGAATCAGAACAGTGTCACTGCTCCATGATACAAGGACAGAAAAAGTGAAATTAGAGACAGGGCAGCAACAAATAGCGAGCGCAGCTGACCCTGTGCCTAGGAACTAAACTGCACATCTAATGCAACCTCTGGCAATCCTCACAACAGACACTCCCTGCTTTATGTTCTGGGGCAGATTTGTGGGGAGAAGATTAATGTTCCCCTCCCTCAGCTAATGACTATATAGGTCCCCTGAGCTTTGCACCAAGGGTACTTTGCCCTTAGGATGAAACAAGAAATGAGAATTTGTGTTCATTTCTACATGTGTCTACTATTTCCAGCAACGCTCCCAATTGCTAAATGGGTATTGTTTCAACTTTATCTACCAAAGCCATATTTTAACATGGTAGTTTAACTATGATCCCAATTACATTTTCAAAGAGATCAGTTAAAAGGAGAACAAACCAACAGGGTGGCACTTTCCACTTCTGAAGTGCTTACCCGACCCAGTCTGCACTGGTATTTTCCCTCTAAGTGCTCTATTCATTAACTTTGCACTCTGCTCTTTTGGATTTCCCTTTCTCTATTGCTGACACCCTGCCGTCATGGACCAAGTGATTCTGAAGGAAAAAATCTACCAGAGACTGCCATGCAAAGAACAGGGCATTAATTAAAGTGTTTGTTTCCTTCAAGAGAGTAGATTTTAACTTAACTCCCTAATTTCCTGACAACCGAAGATGAATCAGAGAGAGCGAGACACCAGGGTAGTTTTCATGGACCCAAGCCAGTTTGACACTCTGGAAGAATAAGGGGTAACAGCAGTTGCTAAGTGAAGCTTTGAAGGAATAGGTCAAACATAGTCATCACCAGAGCTATGACATTTAGGGTAAAACCAGGGAAGATCATGTTGATATCTCCAATATCCACAAATAAGAAATCAAAACCAAAGTATTGCTTCACTGGAGTCTCTGAATGTGGGTGTCTCAGTTTTGTGACATGTTTATTTTCCTCCTCTTCCCAATGCTATCAATTGCACCACTGACTCTTTCCAGGTCCAGCTGAAGGCAGGTGCACATGTCAAACTCCTTGTGGGCACCCGAGGCAATTCCAGGGCTGTGTTTGCGCTAATGCTGAGAGCTCACACAGTTAACTTTCCTCAGTTTACACTACTTAGCGTTCAGGGGGCGGGGGAAAAAAAAAAGCTAACACAGCTAGAATACCAGCATCAAAAGAAAAGCACCATCAAAAGAGAATTCTACCACCTTTTTAAAAAAGGGAAAGATGATTTGACTAATTTTACCTCTATCAATCCTTGTGACCTAACCAGGCACTGTTACTGTCAACCCGTTCCTGCCCAACAGGAACAGCAAGAGAGAAAGTAGTTCTTAAAAGAAAAAAATAAATTGCTCTCTACTGCCCTTTTTACCTTCAGCAGACAACTTTTGGTCTTAGACTCTACCAGAGTGCACAAGATGCAGCCACAAAAGACAATGTTTTCCTCTCTCATATCAGCACTACAAAATAATTTTTTGAGCTAATTAAGTCCTCTGCCTATCCAGACCTTAGTACTCAGATTATTGGTTTGAAAACATTTCTCTACTGCCTTCCCAAACCAGAAAAAAAATTAAATCAATTAACAATTTAACAATGTTAAAATTGCTTGCAAAGCCCACCCAAAACTTCGGTGTGATTTTGCATACAACAGTAGATCTACCAGCAAAGCTATTTCCTTATCGCAATCATAGAACGAGCAGAGCTGCATCTCAATGTATGATCTGAATCTAGTGATATTTAGATCACTTTTTCTTACACTTCCTCAACAACAATTCATGCATTTCAGTCTTCACTTAAAAACCACATAAATCCTCTTTCCTTTTTACATGTGCAAAATACTGGAAAATGCATTCTGAATATAATTTAAATGCAGAGAGCAGCTAAAAATGATTCAAAGTTGTTTACTGTGTCACTCTCAGGCCCTTCAGGAAGCCTGAATTAGGAGTTGCAAAGTTGGAATCTCAATGGAAAAATAAACAAACACCAAAACATACACATATGTATGTAAGAATACTAAAGACAAGAGCAGGACTCAAGGAAAGTAATAGCCAGAATAACGAGTTGTTGGGAGCACAGGACAGAGCAGCTCCCATTCCATACTCCTTAGAGCAACACCCTGTTCTTGGTTCCCATCCTGTAGCCTGTAGAGGGAAGTCTGTAGAGAAATACCACTGAAGTCTAAGAACACTGACAGCAATCATTCCAGCTTTTTAAAAAGCTGAACTAAAGTCTTAACTTTGAGGCCTAAATCACAGCTTTCATATTTAACTCAAGTGGTGGTAAAGGGCATTCCATGTCGTTTGCAAAAAAACCCAAAACAACCATTTTGCGGGGAGCAGGGCATTTACTGTGGAGACATTCATCCCTCCTTCCCCAACAACTAATCATGTAGGCACACAGACATACAGGAAAATAAATAAACTTGCCCTGAATTCTTCCATTCAAACATAAGAGCATCAGTACATAAAGTCCCTACTAGTTCAGTAAGATACTGCTGGAACTCTGATCCTTGTAACAGTTTATTTGGTCATCACTAACCCAGGAGAAAGCAGAAGTCAAATCTATGGAAATCTCTGGTGATGTCTTGGACATCTGTGTGAGGGCAGAATGACAAGAAGCCCTGACATTCACCTGTCTTAGCACAAAGTTATTTCTGAGAAATGTGAACTGACTCTAAAAACAAACCCTGCACCTCATACTTGAGCTGTGTACTATAAAACATGAACGGTCAAACACAATGCCAAAGCTAACACCAGCGAGCTCTTCCAACAGAGTACTCTCAAACATCAGACACAAAGAAAGCATCAACAATCAATCCTAAGAGAGCTTCATGAGTCACTTAAAAAAAAACCCAACACAAATCCAACCAAGTCACACTTTATTACACCAAACTGTAACAGCCATTTTAGAGGTCATCTGCACTACACAACTCCCCAGACTTGCGAAGAACTCACCTATCCTAGCCACAGCCAACTCAGAGATCACCACTTGACATGCCTGACATTTATTTGCCAGAGCTATGCTCAACACACGGGAGCCAGACCACAACTAACTACGGTAGCAGTGTGGTACGGAAGCACTTTACCCCACCAACAGCTTAAACATTCCCTTCGCCCACACTCTTCACAAAAACATTTTTATTTTATATTACAGTGCCCATTACAGGCTCTTCTGAGCCCCAAAACAAATGGCTCTTCCCTTCTAAGAATTCAAAAGACTGCTTAGAATAACTCTTAGGATATTTATTTTCTCTGTGAGACATCTTCTTAGAGAGAACCAGAATAATTGAAGAAGGAAATAGAGGCCACATGTTCTAATTCCCCACCAATTCCAAAGTTTGATCCAGTTGTTCAGAGTCTTGTCCAGGCAACGGCAAAACTGGTAACTTCCACAGATCCTGGGTCAGAGCTGGGTTTGGGGTTTGGGGTTTTTTTTTTATTATTATCAATACAAATTTCACCACTTCAGTGTGTGATGATTGCACCTTGTCCTCTCTCTGTATACCCTGGAGAAAAGCATCTCTCTGTTCTGTAACACCCATCAGGAAATGGTGAGTAGCAATGCATCCTCGTTTCCTAATCTCCAGGCTTGGCAAACACAGCATCTTCTTGTATGCCATGTGCTCCAGCCCTCAACTGGATTCTCTCCAGTTTGCTCCTACATTTCTAGCTCTGGGAGCCAAAGATTGGGCACAGCATTATTCCAGGAACAGCTACACCAACAACAGCAGTCAACTCACTCAACTCTTGCTAACGAAGCTCAGCATGCCATGAGCCTCCACCACTGTACACTCTCCATCTCTGTACACAGAGCACACTGCTGATGCAGATTCAAGACTACTTTTTAACCACTACATACTTTCATTCCTACAATTTTCTATCCTAAGAATAAGAGGACAGTCATGGAGGTCAGCCCAAACCCTGCATGAGACAGGATGGCCATACATGCTATCTTCAGCAGTAAATCTGCCAAGCAGTACAGTAAATCTGAAAAGTACTGCTGCTCTTTCCAATTGATCTTTAAAGAGAAATGGGTCTATCTGAAGCATCAACAGCCACTGATGGCTGACACAGGGAGGTTCTTCCAAGTTTTAAGAGTTTTAATTATTTAAGAAAATGAAATAATGTCTTTCATACAACTCACCTGGATCATCCAGCTTTGCTTTACAGGTCCCCTGACAGGCATTTGCTACCGTAACTTCTCATGTCAAAGCAAGTTTTTCTGAGGACAACTTCAGAGGAGCAGCACAAAGGATTCCACAGAAGAATGAGCTGTTTCATGAGTACCATCTCAGATCACATACACACAGACCACTCTCCAACAGCCTTTTTTCACAATGACCTAATAAGTATCTACATTTAAAGAACATTCAATATAGTTTAGGATGTAGCTATAAAGCATTCTGCAGCTGACCTCAGAAAAAATAAAAGACATATGATCTCTAACTTCTTTTGACCTCTCTTTGAACTCCAGATGGAAAGCTTTGAAGAGCAGGATTTTCTTATTATTTATTTTCAAGATTTTTGCTAATTAATTTTCCAAATAGCATTTCACGCTAAAGTACAGGGCGAAGTACCCTCTCTTGGAGAAAAACAACTTCCAATCATTATTCTGACACAGAGAATACTGTATTACTCTGGTGAAAGGAGCAGAACATGCCATTCAATTGATAGCATTTGCAAACAATCTAGACATAGGTTCAAACAGACAGAAGAGGAAGCAGACGTGAGAGAAGGAAGATGTGTTATTTGTACTGCATTTTTACTTAAAGCAACCTTCCTTACCTGGCAGTGCAAAGTGTGCCCTCGCAGGAGGTGAAGCAGGTTTCACTCAGACACCCAAGGAAGGCAGTTTTCTATACGACTTCATAGGATGCTCCCTCTATGGAAAAATGGTTTCATAAATATTCTGTTCATCATTTCTTTAAACCTAGTCCTACTTTTCTATATACTGCTGACCCAGGGGGAAACTTTTTCAGATCTGCCTTATTAAACACTCCAGAGCCGTGACTGCCAAACAGCCCAACAACAACCAGCAGCCCTGGACATGCAAGTTCAAAACCTGTCCCCTTAGCAGATGCAGAAGTTCCACCCAAGAGCATAAGTTTTAACACTGGGAAATAGACATGGAAATATTGATACATATACACAGTTGTGTATAATCCTCCATGTATACCCTAGACAGAATTCTGCAAATTATGGACATATCCAAAGTAAATTACCCTCAGTCATTTAATAACAGTGACACAGGTGTCTGTAATGATCTGAAACCACAAGAGCTGCTACATGATGGCAGTGCCAACAGCATCTCTTCAGTGAGCTTTCTGCAATCCTGGTCAGGCATGTGTGCCCAGCTCTACGCTGCCATCCATCAACTCCACTTGCCAGCCTTGGGAACATGAGAGGGGCTGTAGCACTACACAAGAAAAATTGGTGCCTCTCCTACAAGAGCCCCTCTGCCACTACCCAGCACAAACACATCGGCACAGGGCTGAGCTCAGGATGAGGTTTTACACATGAACTGGAAAGGTTTTGCCATTGTTTGTGGAACACAATGGACAAAACCTACTCTATGTGCAAAGCTTTTTAACACCTTCAAGACTGGCACTTTTATGTCTCTAGTTTTGGGCATGTTTTTCCCCCTTCACCATATCCTCTCTATTTAGCTTACAAAAAGACCACCTCGAATGCTACGCTAATTAGCAACAGCTGGCACTTTTAATATAAACACAAAATTAGCCCAAAAAATCGAGTGAGAAGGGAAACTGAATGAGCTCACATGCATTTCATCATTTCATTAATATTGGCATATTTCAGTTATATCTAAGAAACTTTAATTCTGATCTCATCAGCAGACTTGCCGCAACTGCTGAAAAATAAAGTAATAAATTAGATGTGGGGTGTGGGGTATGGCGTATGGCTGGGTCTACTGCCCCACAGACTCAGCTATAAAGTGCTACCAAAATATAAACAGCTGTAATTAGGGTTGGAAATAATAAGCTCACTGTGTCAGGGTATAAGAAAGAGGTGAGCAGAGAAAAGTTAGGCTAGTGCAGAAAATAAATGCAAAACCTCCAAAGTTTATGCCTCAAGAAACTAAGTAACTATTTAAGAAAATAAAATTCTTTTTGCTTTTGCTGGCTCCTTGAAACAAAGTCCTCCTTATAGAGAAATGCCTGTTCTACAAATCCTCTGCACTTTGCTGTATTTCATTTGGCTTTTTCCCAGTGGACCTCATTCTTGGTTTTCATATCTGTATTTCCTACATGTTCAGCATTTTCCCATCTACCTTGAATACAAATTAGCTACAGATTACAGAGAACAAAAAGTTACTCTTCCGCTCTTAAAAGATCTCCCAGTATTGTAGCAAACGGAACACTGCACCTTACTTTGAAGAAAGGAAATATTATTTAACTGACATTTCATCAGCATCTCAGGACTCAGAGATTGTCTTCTATAATATTGAATATTTAATCAGAAGACAACCTACAAAGATGCAAAATTTGACATAACTTTTCCCCCAGTGTTTTGTCTAACCTTTAAAAATAGTTTGCACTTAGGATATGCATTCTGATAGACTTTGTTATTATAATTAAGATCAGCTAAGAGGCATTAGGTAATTTCAGTAACTACTGTCTCTTTCTTACATATAAACAAGGAGAGAGTCGATGGTGCTGAAAGACAATGGGTTTAATGTAGTTCACTTAGAAAGTTTAGCGCTGCAAGATACTCCTGAAACAACAGGTTATTAAACAAGACAGAGCATATTAAAGCCTAAAGTAATGAATAAAGTAACTGTCAACTGAGAATGGTTAGAAGAAACTTGAAGCATCATAAGGAAAAGCACACATGAGGAATATCTCACAACAGCTGGAACGCCACTGGCCAGACTTTGCATTGCATCCCACAAGAGGTGGCAGCTTTTTAAATTATTGCTGCTAACACCTACTAGAAGAGTCACACCCTGCAGTGCAAAGCAGTGCAGAATCAGACCTTTATTTTGAAAACACTGCTCTTTCACACAAGAAACTAAACTATTAGCACTGACCTGGTTGAACCCTCTTACAAGCCTGATTTGAAACGTGTGTAAACACGCAGAACTCAACAGAGACTTTTACATTGCATACCTCTCCTACCACAGCCATATAGAGAGAAGAGGCAAAATAGATGATCCCTTTCAGGTGCATCTGGCTCAAACTCCTATTGGACACATCTGTGAGCACCTCATAACTGAGAATTTTCTGGAATAAAGCATTTCACTCTACAGAAACACAGACATGTGAGAATATTCAGCGTTCTACATCTTGCCATCTACAGACCCAATACCCCTAAAACTAGCTAGCATCAATAAATGACTTGTAGTACAGATACAGACAAATTACCCATGGGAAACCAAACGAGGCATCATGCTTTAGCAGTCCCTGGTGGTGTCACTCCTACATGGAGAGAGCCTCATTTTCGGGTATATGAGAGATGTTTTACCATCCTGCTACTGAGCTGAATTAGCAGACTGCAAGACCCCTCAGCTCTGCAAGCGCAGAAGAGAATCAGACAAGATGCAAAGCACCCCAAAGTGTGACCATCTGCTTTGGAGCCAGCCTCTGCACTCTGCACAAGCATGCTTAGTCATAAAATAGTGACAAGCCGAATTGAGGTAGATCCTATACTGGTAACCACTCTCATTTACTAACACTGTGACACTACTACACAAGGACAAATCCCACAACCTTTCGTTTAGAACAACGTATTTTGCTGGAAGATTGCACACATAAAAAAAATGAAGATCAACCTTCTATGATCGTTAAATCAGATGCAGACAGATGTTGATGCATCAAGCTCTTAATCAGGGTTTGCTTCATGAAGGAGAGAGATAATCAACATTTTAAATCAAACCCACTCTTCCTGGTTAGCAAAACTCACACACACAACTCTTGATGCTCTGACTTTAAGAGCAATGGGGGTTTTTTTTTCTGTTTTAATTGCAACATTTCTCAAATGACATACCCAGAAGTGCAAACAAATGATGTCCATATAGCAACTTACACCACAACGACACAACTGGTCTGAATTTGTATTGACATCACTTTACCTTAAATCAACTTCTCTGATATGCAGAGGCTCCTGCACCTTTATTCAACTCCTTCAATTAACCTATGTTTGCTAAACTTCCTCGGGAGAACTCTCCCAAGAGTAAGAGCAGAAGAGTCTGTCAAGTTCCCCTCTCTGGACTGTTGCTGTACTGGTGAGCATTCTTTGGAGCCAGCAGTCCTTGGACACTCATGTTTTGTGTTGTTTCATTAAATATTCTATATTCAAAATTCACGCTATTATTTCCTCTGTCTCTTCAAAGTCTGAATTTAGACTGCATTTAATGTCAAGGATTTAACCCTTTTGTTACACGTTGCTTGCTAAAACGCTATTAAACATGTCTCAGCCAAAGAAAAATTACCAACCCTATACAAAACAGCAGAATCCTGCTACACGTCCAAATGACCAAATTCCCACTCTAAACACGGAAAAATCTACCACTGCAAAATATCAGAAGTGCGTGAAGAGCACTGACACCAAAGCCTGCAGTACACACAGGGACTGGCGATGCCTCACTTTGCCTTTGTTAAGCACCTATCATCTACACGCAGACAGAAGGGATCCTGCAGACCCTCACTCAGCCAGCCCCACTCACCCAGAAGTAATCCCTGCTCCAGCCACTACGCTCACTGCCACCAAGTCCAAACGAAATCCTTCAGCAAGGCAAGAAGCTGCGGTAGCTACAGAACCGAATTCCACTCCAGACGCGGCACAAGCGCCACCCCTGTCCGTGCTCCGGCCATTCACCTACCCACTGACTCAGGTCACTAACTAGTGAGCACGCAGGAAAATGAAGTAAGTAGCCGGCTAAAAGCAACCTGATGTACGCCTCCCAGCGCAGGAATTCAATTCAACCAAGCGCTCTATCCTTTGGATTCTGCTTTCGCACTCTGAGCCGCTGTTTACAGCAAGCCTCGCCAAGCCCCAGTAGCTTGTTTCAAGCAAAACTGCAAACGTTAAGTATGTTTTCCTGCCAAAATGACTACTTATTCATGCCACTAATGGTACACACGACGGCTGGGCGGCAGCACCGCCGTGGGTTACGCTGCCCCGGCTCTGGGTTGTGAGGGTCCCGAGCAGCTCAGCGCTCCCTACACACGACTCGGAGCTATCGGATCGCTCCCTGACGACGCCTCGCGTGCGCTTTTGTCTGCGAAGGACAAGGACTAAAGCGCCCCGGCGAAATCACCGCCACCAGCAGGGTAAATACGGCAATAGTCACCCAGCGCCGCCGGCACCGGCTCCGCGGAGCCGCAGGACGCGCCCCACCGCGGCGCCCGGGCAAGCCGGCGCTGACGGCGCAGCCGCTCCCAGCCCGCTCCCGCTCCCGCTGCCAGGCCAGGGCAGAACGGCCGCCCCGGGGGCACGGACACGGGCGGGGCGCGCCGCGGGGTGGCGTCGCACACGGCCGAGGCCGCGGGGACGCAAGTGTCGCCGCGTCCCGCTCGCCTCCCCCCGTGCCGGACGCGACGCGGTGCCGCGGGAGCACAGTCCTCCCTGGGGCCGTCGCCACCCCCGCTTTACCTCCCCAGCCTCCCGCTCCCGCCGCCGCCACCCCGCCANGGGTAGCGGCGGCAGCAGCCCCGAGCCCCCGCCCCGCCCCCTGGCGGGGCCGCCGAGGGCTCCTGCGCCCACTCGCAGCGTGCGGGTGCGGAGGGCAGGGGGAGCAGAGGGAGCAGGGGCCGCTCCGCCGTTTACCCTTTTCTGGGGCTGCCGACGGCTCCGCGGCAGAGGCGGGGTGGGCAGGGGAGGGAACCGGAGCAGCCTGGGGTTGCACCCCGTTTCCCGGCCGCTGCCAACCGCTTCCGTAGTCGAGCAGGACACGCTCACCCTAGCGCCCCGGGGCAGGGGAAGGGGCACGGCACGGGCTTCGTGCCCTGCCGCCGCCCGCTCGCTCTGCAAGCCGGAGCTGCCGCCACAGTACTGCTCTTTATTTTAACGGCTCCGTCTTCAACCTCTGCGTGAAGTTTTTCTCTTGGCGAACTCCCACTCTGGCACCCGGCTGCAGCAGCTTGGCGGCCGGTGCAGCACTTACCTCGGTGAGCAAGGCTAGCGAGACTTGCGCGGGTCTCCGCGGGCGCTCGGGCTCGCAGAACGGCAGCATGCCGCCTGAGAAAGCTGCATTCCTGCTGGGGCAGAGATCCCCAAAGAGGGAAGAAAGGTGTGATGGTGCTCAGGTTGGCATGGATAACAGCTGAAATATTTCTGTCCTAGCAGCCTGACAGTTTGCTCTCAGCTGCTGTTTAGTGACTACAAAGCTTTTCACAAATAGTCAAAAAAAAAAATGCTCTGGTCAGATTTTTGAAAACTGTAATGAGCTCAAGGAATAATTATGTAAACATTGAATGTAATAAACACGTGTCAGGCAGTCCTGTGTAGTAAGGTCTTACGGTAATGGGCATAGCAAAGGTTTTGTTGGTAATGTGTTTTTAACTTCGTGTGACTGCTGCGGTAAGCCCTGTGCTTTGCTGCTATTCGATGGAAAATCGTTACCCAGTAATACATGAGCCAGTTTGGAGGGAGAGCCACTGGGATGCTGCACACTTTCGTTTATAGATGCTACGTATTAGGGGAAGTAGCAGGAGGTCTGTGTGCCAATTTTCCCCACTTAATTATTAATCTGTCAGTTCCTGACTCCTTGTTTCAACTTCCTAAGGCAACATCTGGCTGTAATAACAAAAACAAATAAAGTAATTAATTAAAATTTGATCATTCACTCAGCAGCATTCTACTTGCAACGTCCTTTTTACTGCGCCTCTTATGTACAACTCAATGGAGAAGGTCTGGGCCTGGCATCTCCCTGAACTACCCTGAAGTGAAGACCAGACGAGCTTTGTCTGTGGCCCTGAAGGCAAAGCTGTTCAGAAGGCTGTGTGGTACTTGAACCCTTTTTCAGCAAGTCCAGTGGTGTGTGTTTTAATCCCACCAGTCCTTTTATTCAGAACAAACATCAGCTTGTTTTTCTCTCTGCATGGAGCTGAGTGATATGGTTCTGGGAGATGAAAAACTAAAATCTTTTGGTGGCCAGGAATTTTTGCATTTTCATCAAACACTGCTTCAAAATGGGAATGGTTTCAGGAAAAAAATAAAGCCATGAGAGATTATCAGATTTAAATGCCTCCAAATGTGAGCAGAGAACTGAGGAGAAGTTTTAAAATATCTATGACTGCATCTTCACGTGTTCTTTGGTTCTGGTTCATATGATGTGACAGCTCCAGCTCACAATTCATTATTGCAGTAGCTTTTGGAACGCTATGCCTCTTTCTCATATTCTCACTCCAATACACACTTACAAAAATACATGTCTATATATGAAAACATGCACACAGACAAATACAAAGTGACTCAGCTCAGCCTTCTACTTGCTTAAGCAGTCTAAAATCTGATTAGGACAGGCTTGAAGATAGGCTCCAGCACTCTTCTCTTTTCTTACTTAAAATGCCTAAAGCCACCATTCCCACATTGCTTGTTTGACTGCCAGGGTGCAGAGCCTTTGACAAGGCCTAGGTCATCTCTGCTGCTTTCTGTGAGTCACACTTCTGAATGCCTTTCTGTGATGAAGGAGGGCAGCTCCTCAGTTAATTACATGGTAGCTTGGACTTTAGTGCTGACTGTGCACACAAGTCCAAGGGAATCCTTGAAGACTACTTTTACTGGTGGTCACTTGAAGACAGAGGAGGAGATCAAGGTCTGGAGGCAGAGGTTCTGAGCTCAGGCTTCAGTGAGAGCATATCAGGAGTGCTGGGGGGTGAGTACTTGCCCATGAACAGCATCCTGCAGTACGCAGCACTTCGACAGTGCCTGTGGTGGTAAGAACGAGTTGGGCGTGTATGACAGCAGTACCTCATTCAGTACCTCCTAGGGTGACTCTTTGCCTTAGTGTTCCCAGAGAAAGCACTTCTGGATTTCCTGCTCCATGAATTCTGTCTTCCATTAAGTTAGATGCAGAGCTCAGAAGAATCCGAAGTGTTGTTTTTGTCAGAAATTTTATGTTAGGTTTGTTTTTTTTTTTTCCTTTCAGAAGTTTCCTTCCACCCAAAGCTTGGAGGAACCTAAGGAACATGATATTGATTTTTTAGCTGCTCTACTCTGGAGCTCCATCTCATAATTCCTGGCTCCCTAAGCTCACTGACTATGCTTTCTTTTCTATCCCCCGGGTCAAGTGGCAAAACTGTTAACTATCCTGTGAAGTAGGGCAGCCTTTCTTACATCATCAAAAGAATCCTTGCATACCTGTCTCCCATCCTCAAGAGAAATAACTATGCCTCCTAAGTCCTCATAGAAGAGGATCAAGTACTTCATATAACTACTACACATTGTACTCAAGATTCTGTTTTTGCTACAGGTCATGAAAAATCAGTCAGAGTCTTCCTCTGGGTTGTAGAAGATGGAAAATAGTGAGGGAGGATTGTTGAAAGTGGATTTTCTGTTCAAATTCTATTTATAGTTTTTATACTCTTTCTGGGCATAAGGTTCAGGTTTATTTTTAGAAAAGTTACCTGGGAGTAAAAAAAACCCAACAAACCAACAAAAACGAAACAAACAAAAAAACCAACCCAAAAAACAACTAAAGAAAACCTAAAATATTTCAAAATGCTCTGGACCAAAGCAATGTTTCTGAAAGAGCAGCGAAGACAACTCTGAGCCCTGTGACCAAATACAAATTTGAAAACTTTAGAGTAGTCTTTTGCCATAGGAAGTACAGGTTGTACTACTGGAAGTACTTTGTACTTCTGTGCTGGTTTGAGGCTAATTGGAATATTTTAATAGACAAAGTTGCACTATAGGCTGTGAAAGGAAAACATCATGATGTCTGCTTCACTCATAGGCTTGCTGGAGAATTGTTTGGGAACACTAACCAAAACAATTGATAAGTCAGTCTCTCTCTGTCGCTTGCTTGGGACAGGAGCTGCTGGTGGGATCTAGCAACTTCTGGGCTCTGGCTCCTCTGCTGATTAATCCTCACTAACCACTTTTCTTCTAACCCCCTTGGCCAATCCTCCTAATTTACCTTGCATGTAAGGCAAACCTTGGGGTAAGGTACAGGGGTGGGGAGAAGGTGGAAGGGTGGTTGGGAGCCCCTCCTGGGGTCTCTGATTTCTGGGAGGGGAGTTGTGGTGTTGTATTACCTTTTTATTTGTATATTTCTGTAAATATTGTGTATATAGTGTAAATATCTGCTGTACATTGTGCTGAGCTGTAAATAGAGCTTCATCATTTAACTTCCAGCCGACTGAGTGCTAGTCTGGGTCATTTTATAAAGTGTGGGGCGGTGGGGAACTCCCAAACCTTCACAACTTCTGTACAGAAGTAATTTGTACTTTTGTACTTTAAGGAGTCTATCATAGATTTCCTTTTTGTGCTCAGAAGATCCATTGCCAACTTCTGTATACATATGAATCCAGCAGTGAAAAGGAAACTTATGCCAAAACCCAAGCAAATTGTTTACAAACAGAAGGCTGAAGAACAATTTAGCAAAGAGACATTCACTGCTAGTGAAGATCAATAAGATGATGTGTTGATATATTCACAAATGTGAAAGCAGGAATTAGGGTCTTTTTACAGCAGCAGCTGTTAGTTGCCAGCTTCACGTACAGGCACACTCTTGGAGACACTGCTAATTAGTTGAATGAAGAACAAGAGGACCTTCAGCCCCAAGTTACTTGCCATAGACCTAAAAGGTTAGAGGGGAGACTGATTCCCAGGAAGATCTCAAGGAGGATGATGTTTTTTGGCTCTACAGAGGCAGTGATGTCAATTTGAAACAGAATTGCCTATGCAGAAGGAAGCTTTACCAGGGGTAGTAGGATGTGCAGATCCATGAGAGGCAGCATTAGCAGCTATTAAAGCAAACTGACATAAAGAGCCTCCCAGGTATCTGTTATTCTGTGAGCTGGT
Source organism: Eubucco bourcierii (assembly GCA_013396675.1). Taxonomy (NCBI): domain Eukaryota; kingdom Metazoa; phylum Chordata; class Aves; order Piciformes; family Ramphastidae; genus Eubucco; species Eubucco bourcierii. Next base: position 47,462 of record VWZE01002224.1, read on the forward strand.
CTGGAGACATCAGCTCATACAAAACTGCAAAATGCTTGAGACTTTCCTTCATGAAAAACATCATGTGGAAGAAAAGAATATCCATCAGGATTTGAAACATCAACCATCAGAAAAGAGAAATCCAGGATCCCACTGGCATTGGAGGGATTTTTCCACACTTAAATGAACATTTGTTGCAACAGGCAGCACTCACCTAAGGACATGGTGGGGGGAGTTGGACTAGATGATCTTTTGAGGTCCTTTCCAGGTCCTGACATTCTTTGATTCTGTGATGACACAAGTCACAAGGTATTAATAATGACTCAATCATTAGCATTATTTTTATTGATTTTTTTGTGTGGGGGGGTTTTTTCCCCTTTCTTTCTACAAGGTACTGGTAAGGCAGATCATGGAGCCTGTGAATAGAGTTTAGTGCATTAACTTTGACTCTGTCATGAAATTCAACAAGGCCAAGTGTAAAGTCCTGCA
>VWZE01002225.1:0-13604 GCA_013396675.1 Eubucco bourcierii
TAGTTTCCAGGGTCATTCTTTTTTCCCTTCTTGAAGAAGGCTGTTACGTTTGCCCTTCTCCAGTCAACAGGAACTTCACCATTCTGCCATGACCTTGCAAATATGATGGACAGTGGCTTGGCAAGTTCATCTGCCAGTTCCCTTAGGACCCTGAGACCACAGACAAGTGGTGTCCCTCACGGGTCAGTGCTGGGACCAGTGCTGTTTAACATCTTTGTCAGTGACATGGACAGAGGAATGGAGTGCACCCTCAGCAAGTTTGCAGANGGAGTGCACCCTCAGCAAGTTTGGAGATGACACCAAGCAGTGTGACACAGTTGACTTGCTAGAGGGCAGGGATGCCATCCAGAGGGACCTGGACAGGATGGAGAGGTGGACCCAGGCCAATCTCATGAGATTCAACAAGGCCAAGTGTAAGGACTCTTACGCTTGCAGCTCTCCTATGAGGACAGACTGAGAGAGTTGGGGCTCTTCAGCCTGGAGAAGAGGAGGCTTCGAGGGGACCTGGTAGTAGCCTTCCAGTATCTGAAGGGGGCCTACAGGAAGGCTGGGGAAGGATTATTTACAAGGTCCTGCAATGACAGGACAAGGGGCAATGGGTTTAAACTGGCAGAGGGGAGATTTAGACTAGATGTTAGGAGGAAGTTCTTTACAGTGAGGGTGGTGAGGCACTGGAACAGGTTGCCCAGGGAGGTCGTGGATGCTCCCTTCAAGGGTAACTGGAAAAGTTTTTATAACTATGCCGAAGACAAAAGGAAGAACAGGAGAAATGGCAGCCCTCTCCAGAAGGAAAAAGGGAACTTTGTCACATAGGATATGGAGAAGGATAAGGTACTCAATGACTTTTTTGTGTTGGTCTTCAATGGTAAGGACCCTAACCACCCCATACAAGTTACAGAAGGCAAGAAGAAGGACTGGGAGAATGAAGATTCACCTTCTGCAAGAGAAGACCAAGTTCAAGGTCATCTAACGGTCTTGTCAGACCCCACCTGGAGTACTGTGTTCAGCTCTGGAGCCCTCAGCACAGGAAGGACATGGAAGTGTTGGAGCGGGTCCAGAGGAGCACCACAAAGATGATCAGAGGGCTGGAGCAGTTCTCCTATGAGGACAGACTGAGAGAGTTGGGGCTCTTCAGCCTGGAGAAGAGGACGCTTCAAGGAGACCTGGTAGTAGCCTTCCAGTATCTGAAGGGGGCCTACAGGAAGGCTGGGGAAGGATTATTTACAAGGTCCTGCAACGACAGGACAAGGGGTAATGGATTTAAACTGGCAGAGGGGAGATTTGGAGTAGATGTTAGGAGGAAGTTCTTTCCAGTGAGGGTGGTGAGATACTGGGACAGGTTGCCCAGGGTGGTCGTGGATGCTCCCTCCCTGGATGTGTTCAAGGCCAGATTGACTGAGGCCTTGAGTAACCTGTACTAGTGGGAGGTGTCTGTGGCTATGGCAGGGGGTTGGAACTAGATGATCCTTGAGGTCCCTTCCAACCTTACCATTCTATGATTCTATGATTCTATGGTTCTGTGACCCGTGGGTGGATCTCATCAGGCCTCATGGACTTGTGCACATTCAGATTTCTTAGGAGCTCTCAAACGGGATCTTCTACTACAGTAGGCAGATCTACCTTCTCCCAGTCCTTACTTTTACCCTCTGGAACTTGGACATTGTGGTTGGAGCCCTTGCTGTTGAAGACTGAGGCAAAGAAGTCATTGAGCACTATATGCACTAAGCATCCTGTTGCATCATGTAATAAACTTCTTTTTAGAGTTCTGTTATGTCTAAGTCATGTTGTTAGATTATTTACTACATTAAGCCATCCACTTCATTCCTATATTTCATGGGTTTTTTTGAACAGTATTTTTATCATGCTTTTAAAGTTTCAAGATACTAATGGTTCCTTTAAAGCATATTACTACATAACAAACACTCCAGTTACATCATTCTGATCTCTTCCAAGAAAGAGAACTAACATGCCAGTCGATAGTGCAAACATGGAAATACATGTAATTAAATAACTTGGTATGGATATGTTTGGAGGAAGAGTAGGGCACCAACAGAATTTTAAGCATGAGCTCAAACTAGATTTGCTCTCCATTATACTCTTTTCTGCTGCTCTATCAGTAACATAAGTAGTTCCAAACACTACCCACTGTCTCTTTTCCTGCAGTCAATTTAAAATTTATGGGTTGTCTTGAGAAGACAATGCAATAAGGAATTCAGAAAAATTTATACCATAACATAAGTTTTCAGTGTGAAAATATTAACCATCAATTTCATGTAGTATAACTAAAAAGTAGTTGCTTGTAAGGAAGACCATTAAGAAAAGAGTGAAAAACAGAAACTAATAGCCTAATAGTTCAACCTAAGGGTGAAGGATGAAGCTTTTATCAAAGGTGTGGAAATTCCATTGCTCTACCGAGCACTTTTTTCATGGCAGGTGTTTGTCCATTCCACTCTCCTTTGTGAGTGGCCCACGCTGTTTTACAGAGTTGTCTCCTACGTGAAGGACATTTGCACCAATAGCACACGCATCTCACCAGCCAGCTTAGGATTGGTTCTCCTCATTCCCTTGCATATTCCTTTCTAACTTTTCTATCTCTTTGTGGGGATTATTGGAATCATCATTCTCCTCTTCCTCTGGTTGTCCCTGGTTGTCCTCAGCCTAGAAACAGAACTTTCCTAAGACCACTCTTAAACTCCTCAGAACCATCCTTCTTCTTAGCAGCTAATTGAACATAGCTCCTTTCATCACTGCATTGTGGTTTAAAGTATATCATCTAAATCTCTAAGGCTGTATTTCTTCTCTTCTTCCTCTTGTGTATCAGATGTCCCCTCTCCTAAATCCTCTCTTGGATCACTGTCTGTCAAATGTTTGGCCTTAGCTTTAGCCTTGGCTGGAGTAAGAAAGGTGATAGAGGTTCCTTCTAGCAGGTCTGAATCACTGAGGGTCTGAACTGCCGCTTGAGAGGTTGAATTTCATTTAGGGTTAGTCCCTGCTGCTCTCAGGTGAAGAAACAGCAGACACCTGAACAGCATGACATGTTCTTCAGCTGCCTGTCATGTTATTGTCAACAACTGAGTCTTTGTAGTTGTCCCAGAACCTATGGGAGGAGGTATAGGAGTGAACGTGGCAGCCCCCTCTTGCTTTCCCCCCAAACAGAAATTGTTTTGAGAATGTTGTCCGTCATCTCTTGTGGGACTCTATCCAAGTCCTACTAATTTCTTTTCCCCAACTTGTGAACTCTTCAAACACTACCTTTCCCAAGTTATTTTTTTAAGGAGGCATCATCCAAATTCTTGACACATAATACAGCAATTAGACATAAACCCAGGATTATTAGGGCTAAGATCACACATGATAAATATACCACTGTATTACATGTGTAGAACTCACTGTAGGGGGTTGGAAGTTTTGGGGTAAAATTATTCTCATCAGGGATGTTGAATAAATTCCTGCATTTGCAATATTTCCTGACTCATTAAAAACAGAATTGGTAACAGTTTCAGTGATTAAAGCAGACCCAGCCAAGAAAGTATTCTCCAAAATTCCAAAACATTCCTTTGAGCTTTCTCAGGGTGAGTTTGAGGGTGAGCAAGGGGAGTTAGAAGCAGGATGATTAGTTGAGTTACACAGCAGAAGCCCAGGGAGAAAACACACCCACTCTGACAGAGAGAGAGACTCTGTCTTATCTATTTTTGTGTCCTTGTTTTTACACATCTCAGCACGCCTATGAGTGAAGTACACATCACCATCATTTTCTTTTCACAGCCTATAATCTAATTTTTCTCATTAAAATATTCCAATTAGCCTCAAACCAGCACACTCATTTTTTGGAGTCAGTTTGCTGCTTGGTCACTTGTTTCTTTGTGTCTCAAGAAGCCATATCTGTTTGGTCCCATAATTTGTGGATTCTAGATGTGTGGATTTGTGGATTCTTAGCTTTACTAAACTGAAGATTTTTCTCTTGGATAATAGAAGCCTAGCTAATTATGATGGTGGTCTGATGCCTTTATCTCTTGCTCAAATAGATCATCTGGAGTTTAAGGTGTGGTATGAATATCATCTTGCAAATGTTAGCAAATGCCTTTGACTGCAAAGATGCAATCAAAATAAATGTTATATTTATTGTATTAGGTGAAAACAGCTCACAATTAAAATATATNGTTGTATATTTAAATTATTTATGAGTAAGATTTAGCTAGTCATTATGCACAGGAGTAGAATGACCTATGTTTGGCAGTAGTGTTCTTCGGTAGTTGCAAGCCTTTGCTTTGCTCATAGTCTGATGCTAAAGTTTATCACCCAGTTAACATGAAGAACAAGCCTTATTCTTGTCATATGATACTCCACATAGTGATGCACTTAACTTGTACATTTGCTATAATCCTGACACCAGAGCTGATTGCAAGCAATGAATTTTCTCAGTACTCTTTCTGACATGTATACAAAAATCATTAATCCTGAGTACAAAGGATATAGAAGATTTATTCTAGAGTTACTCTGAACTATCACAAGAAGCAAAACTAAAAACTATACAAATTGAAATAGTTACATAGCTTTCTGTGATCACCTACTGTGGACTCAAGGTTCCCCAATGTGTTCCATCCTTGTAGAAATAAAATGTCCTTTGGAATAATGGCTAATGCATACATCCTGTATCCTGCTTTGTTAGGTAAGATAGAGTTTAAAAACAGTTAGGAAAACTGCATTCAGAAGATCCAAGAGTTCTATTCTTTCCCATTTTTACTTTCTGCAAAAAGCAGTGAGTTTTTTATCTGCCCTGGCTTTAGAAAATGGAGTTTCTGCAGAGTTTAAGAATTCTCTTTGGTATAAAAAGGAATCAGTGGGTTTTACTCTTGACCCAAAGGGATTTTCTGTGCAGAGAAGTGAATATGTGCTGAAACAGTGTGTCAATGGCTTCAAATACCAGAGTGAAGTTTGCTATAAAATGGGAGGGCTAAAGAGAAGGAGGAGTGGAGGGTGGAGGGGTAATTGGGAAGATCCCAGAAGGGCAAAGTCCTATTCACAAGTGGTTGAAATTCATCAGAATGAAAAAGCAAAATTGGTGTTCAGGTGACAAGAGAGACAGAAAAAGTCACACACCAACTCTAAGATACGAACAGAGCAGCTTAAAAGCTCTCACTGTTGGTTACCTGGAGAGCTCTCAAAGACATGTTCATGGCTTGTTATCTACGGCAGCAGTGCTGGAGGGGAGAAAAAGAGAAAGCTCAAGAGTCAGGGTTAAAAATTTCTCTGAAAATACCTCCCCTCCTTGATTGTTGAATAGAAGAAATGGGTTTTATGAAAAAAAACCAAAACAAAACAAAACCCCCAAAAAACCCCCCAAAAAACCATAACCCAAAACCCAAGAAGTATTTGGCCTTCTTTAAGATGTATGTGCCTAATACATGTGTCTCTAAAGACAGACGTACATATATACAGACACAGATACACATATATCTATACACACACGTACATGTATGTGTGTTCATATATATTCACACACACACATGCACACACTGTTTGGAAATATTGTAATGTAAGTGAAACTTCGTTTAGGATTTTATTTTCTTAAGGCAGATTACCTTGTTTTTCCTTTATAGACTCCCTACATGTCTTCTTGGGACCCCAACTTTCGCAAACATCCACAACTGCATCAGTGCCCACTGAGTTATTAAACTGACTGGAAAGTTCTAGGATTAGCATATAATCGTGACTGCATGTAGAATTTAAACCAAACTTGATTGACACATTTATGTGCAGGTTGGTGACGTTGGTGGGACTCCTTATGGGCAATCAACCATATCTTGGAGCCTAATGTTTATTTGCCTTAAGAAATACAATCAGTATTCTACAAAAAGTACTTGAAAGGAAGCAGAGAAAAGGATCATCCTGGTCCATGAATTCACATATCTATGAACCACCATTCTCACTGACCTCCAAGAAAGTGAAGAAATTAAATTGTATCTGTGATAACTGATAGCTTTATGGTATAGGCTACCTTCAGTCAGGGTGTCCTTTCTACCCAGAAATGTTTCTTTGCTTTCTGTTAATGACATTGCTGCAGGAAACACAGTCTAAAGATGCCAGAGAGGTGACACTTACTCAGAGATAGCTTTCTTTGCATCATCTGGAAAAAGAAATTTTCTGGTATCAAGAAAATGTCCAGCACCCAAAAGCATTTTTTTCTCATAAATCACCATAAACAGTCTAAGTAAAAGCTTTGCTTTTGGTTCCAAAGTTGCTTAATGTGGTTAATGAATTGTTTACCCAAGACTGATCTGATTTTCTTCTGTAGGTAGAAAAAGTAGTCTGTCAATTGGCAGGGAACTGAGTCCACAGAAAGGAAGTAAAGAATTCAGAGAGGTCCTGAAGAGACATAGATTTACATACAAGCTTCAGGAAAAGTCTATGAGGGACGTCCTCCATCTGTGGCCAGCTTGTGTTCAACTGGGACTAGGACAACAACTCCAGAAAATTAGTTCTCTCCAGTTTCATTCCACCTTTGGAAGGCGAATGCAAAAATTCTGCTTAAAGAGCCTGTGAAAGACTGTGAAGACCTTAAGGCATCTCATCTAATTGGCTAATCTAATTTATGAACCCCCAGTATCAATACAGGATGACAGCTGATGTGATTTAGAGCAGCCTTGTGGAGAAGGACTTGAGAGTAATGAACGTGAACGAACAATGAATGCTCCGACCCAAGAAACACAACCATAAATATTTGAGTTAGTTCTCTCTTTCATTTTACACCCCTGTATGAGAGAGGAGGGGCAAAGTATCTGCTTGAAAACTGATGTCTATGACACAATGTTCTGCAGTGTGAATGTTATACTATCTCTGTTCTTTTCCCCTATGTGAGAATCTCAGCTAATTCAGGGCTGAATCTTTAACAGTTATCCATTGTTAAATGTCCCTTTCAAACTCAGAGTGAACCGTTGTTTTAAGGTAAGCAGCTTGTCATACAAGTCAGGTAATGTGCATAAAAGTGTACTGTTCAACTCTATAGAAGGGCTTCTCTGTCACATCTAACCAGAATGTGTTTAAATTAATGAATTAATCATGGTTTTCCATCTCTACCTGCTCTAATTTCCCTCTATAAATCATCTTTATTTATTACCTCCTTAATTGCCAAGTCATGACCTCGTGTTTTGTAACCTTTTCTTTTATCTCTTTATAATCCTAAATGATTTGAACATATCATCTTTAATTGACACTTCAGTGTGACATCAGCAAATGGAAAGGAAATAGACTACTGAGAACAGCACAATGTCCTAGTCATTCCACTCATTTTGTTTCAGAAAAACACTGAATACCTTTGGGATTTTATATGTGTCTCTTACAGGTTATCCTTGGGTACAAAGAATTCTGAACTTAGATCAGGAGTAAAACAGTGCATTTCTTAAGTCAATGACAAAGAAACTAAAAATCTTCTTGTACACCTTGATGTAAGTCACTAGTAAATTTATACAAAAGCATGTGCCCCACAGGGAAAATTTTGGGGGTTACAGTTCCAAGGAGTTAGGTACATTTTGTGCCCCCTACCTGGGATTTTTTGGTATGATGGGTATAAAACATTCATGATTTACTTCTATGACAATGCAACCTGCTTAGTGGATAAGGGAAAGGCTGTGGATGTCGCAGTGTGTTCAGTACAACATTTGACACTGTCTCTCACAGCATCCTCCTGGAGAAACTGTCAAGGTCTAGAGAACAGAGATTAACAATATCTCTGTCCAGAGGAGCAAGATTTGTTCTTCTAGATTTCTGTGTTGTGAAATTATGGTGGAAATGAGACCATGTATTGCCACTAGACTATTAATTAAAGGATAAAGTTGAACAAAACAGAGGGAGAGAGGGAAGAGTGGAGAGAGGGAGGAGGAACAATAGACAAAAAGAGAAGAGCAGGGAAGGAAAAGAGCAGGGATTATATTACCATCAGCTGAAGACGGGGGGAGAGAGCGAGATGTGTGCCTGGCTCAGGGATGTTCTTCTGTGGAGCTGTTCTGTAGGAGTTTTTCCTCAGATTCTTCTGTTGGAGGTGCTCCTGTGGAGGTGCTCCAGTGGAGGTGCTCCAATGGAGGTGTTTGTGTGGAGGTGCTCAGGAAGGTACTCTGGTGGAGATGCTCCTCTTTGCAGGCATTGTTCATGTCTTTTTATACATGTTTTTAGATCAGTGTCCAGGTGCANCAGTTCTTTAGGCTGTTGTCCAGGTGCAGCTCCCCAGGAAATCTTCCTGTGTATTCTCATGTATTTGCAGGGGTCTGTCAGTGGCACCAGGGAAGGTGTCTGCTCCCTCCCTGTGCCCCTTACCTGTTGTTAAGGAGGGCTTGAATCTGGGTTATAAATGAATTGTAACAAGGCTAATACAAAAATATTAGATATTTTATTAAATAAAGAAAATTCCCCAACTTATTTATAATTCAAACACAGATTCTAATACACGGTCGGTAAAACTACCTTTACAGAATGTATATATATACAATAAAATTAATTTAAATGATTTTAAGAGACGTTTAGAAAAATGAACAGCTAGAAAGTCCTGCAGCACAAACTGCTGCCTTAAGAGTCAATATAAACTTTCCCGAACTTAAAAAAAAAAAAAGGAATTTACTCACTTAGTGGAGTCTCAGAATTAATAACTTGGAAGTATAGATGGAAACCAAAAATGAGGAAAGATACAGTCCCTGCCGCGTGGTGGCTTCCCACATGGCGGTGATGCAATGTGGCTTCGCCACTGCTGTGACTCCAATGGGACGTGATCAAGGGGATCACAAACATGAGACAAATACCCCGTGGCTCTCAGGAAGCTATCAGAGTGGTCAGCACCCGGGTGAAGCAGGATCCCGATCAGCTGTGGGGCTTGGCCAAGGGCTTGGCAAGTCACGGTGTCGCAGATTTGCCTCGGGGTTGTTTCTTGGACTTGGTCAGCATCAAATGGACTGGGGTTGGGCTGAGTTCAGACAGGCAACTGTATACCCCAGCACAGGGTGAACCTTGCAATCCTCTGGTTCGGTGCGACAGACAGACGGGGTTGGGTCCACCGTTTGTGGGGAAAAGACAAGTTCCCCGCTATGTGAAGCCAAGCAATTGGCAATTGGTTTGGGTTTTTAAGAGTTTTGACCGGGTGGTTTGACCAATTGCAACAGACAAAAACCATATATGGAACCAATTCCAAGTCATCTCACCAAAAACGGGAGATGCAGGAGCCCAGCACTGTGATCTTTGTTTACTGGTAAACAAAGCAGGGTATATAGTGGCTCCAAATATGGAGTCCCTATGGCAGACTGGAAGGCACCAAGGTTTTTGTCTGCTTTCCCGCTTCTTCCACTGGGGAAGAAGGGGAGAAGGGAGGCAGGTGGGGCAAGATGGGCATTCAGGTATAATTTAGGCCCTCCAACACACCTGTCCATACCCCAAATCCATATAAGGCTTTTCTCTTCAGGGTAGCTGGCATTAGTTTCCACATTGTGGGCATTCCAAGCTGAAATCTGGGAAGTCCACAAAGGTGCTGTACCTCTGTCGATTTGCATCTGTGATAGTTCCCTGCCCCTCCACACTTTGTAAAATGACCCAGACTAGAACTCAACCGGCTGGAAGTTAAGGAATTAAGCTATATTTACAGCTCAGCACAATGTACAAGCAGATATATACACTATATACAGGAATATTTACAGAAATATACAAGTAAAAGGTAATACAGAAATACAACACCCCTTCTAGAAATCAGAGACCCCAGGAGGGGCTCCCAACCACCCTTCCACCTTCTCCCCAGCCCTGTGCCTTACCCCAAGCGTTGCCTTACATACAAGGTAAATTAGGAGTATCGGCCAGGTGGGTTAGAAGAAAAGTGGTTAGTGAGAATTAATCAGCAGAGGAGACAGAGTCAGAAGCTGCTAGACCACCTGAGCTGCTCTCCCAGCCAGAGACAGACAAAGACTGACTTATCTATATTTTGGTTATTGGTCCCAAACAATTTTTTTAGCAAGTGTATGAGTGAAGTAGACGTCATTATATTTTCCTTTCACAGCCTATAGTGTAATTTTCTCTATTAAAATACTCTAATTAGCCTCAAACCAGCACAGCACCCCTGAGATTTCAGCTGGAAATCTGAGCTGAGTCTAGGAAGTCCACAAAGGTTCTGAATCTCCATCGATTTGCATCCCTGAGCTTTCAGCCAGGAGCCTGGACTGAGCCTGGGAAGTCCACAAAGGTACTGTTTGCATCCCTGAGCTTTTGGTCAGGAACCTGGACTGAGTCCAGGAAGGTAATGAAGACAATCTTTATCTTTGTTGATCTGAACAAGGGAGAGGTGATTTAGACTCTAACAGAGACTTACTGCTCATGATTTTAATTGTTGGACATTTTGCTGTGTTAAAAAATGACTTAATAGCTGGGCCTGAATAATTCTGGTGAATGGAGTAAAAGCCCGTTGGCAGTTGTCATGATCTGATATCCCAAACCAATCCTGGGCAGAAGGAGAGGTCATGTTAAGATTCAGAAATTCCCTTGGAGTAAATTAACTAATGAGAAACAGCTGATGAGTTAGATTTATTAGAGATGATGAAAGTTCTCAGTAGTGGACTGGGCCAGAGGGTAAATAAGAAAAAAAATCAGAGAGAAAAAGAAAGAGAGAGAGTTAAGAAGTTAGGAAAAAAAAAAAAATATATCACCACTCCTTGGATCTGAAATCTGAGTCCTTCAGAGGTAGGTGTACATCCCAGCAGGGTCTTCTGTGGTAGATGTAACACTTGGTTCCCAGAAGTTGTGATGATTTTACACACTTTCAGCAGGGGAATTAGGGGAAGGGTGGTCTCTCCACAATGACAGGTGTGCATGAGTGAGGTATGGAATCCAATGTGGTGTCTCCACTGTCCTTTCAGTAGGTATCTTTTACTAATTTTCTCTCACTGACATACCTCTAGAAGGCCTAGTCATTCTTTGCATCCTTTGCCAAGTTCAGCTCTACCTGTGCCTTGGCCTTTGTGACTTCATCCTTGCAAAATTTGGCACTGTTCCTATACTCTTCCCAGGACCACTGTGCCTACTCTCAGTGTCTGTGCATTCCCTTGCACTTTAATTTTAGCATCAGGTTTTGCCTGAGCAATGATAGCCTCTTGATTTTGTTGACTGATTTCTCATACCTGGGGATCAAGAGCTCTTGCACTCTATGGAGATAATATTAACAGGTACTTCCATTCTATCCTTTCTTCCCATCATACAAAATGTAAAGATAGAGCTCTTGGTTTTTAAAAACTCAGCTATTTCCAATAAGGTTTTCTAATGTTTGCTGCATTGAAACTTTTGAAATGGAAAATTCAGAAGGATTTCATAACAATAATTTTCATAGTTTAGAGATTTCGGTGTGTTCTATGTGAAATAGAGGGGGTGAGACACTGAAATAGGTTGCCCAGGGAGGAGGTAGAAGCCGCAGCCGTGGAAGGTTTTTAAGGTCAGGCTGGATGGGGCTCTGAGTAGCCTAGTCTAATGTCAGGCGTCTCTACCCATGGCAGCGCAGTTTGAACTGGATAATCCTTCGTTTGTCTTCAAGCCCTGAAATTCTATGATTCTATGAAATAGAGATTGACATACTGTGCTATGTGACTTTACAACAGTAAGTAACAAGGCAGCTAAGACATGTAGCTTAAGACCTACACTGATCTGTTAAAATGTAGGAAAAAATCTAGAGAGACGAAACATGATCCTTCAGCCTAGTCTCCACATTTGATTACAATTTGAGATTTTCAGATTAAATAATAGAATCATAGAATCATAGAATGGTAAGGTTGGAAGGGACCTCAAGGATCATCTAGTTCCTACCCCCTCCCATAGGCAGGGACATCTCCCACTAGTACAGGTCACTCAAGGCCTCAGTCAGCCTGGCCTTGAACACCTCCAGGAAGGGAGCAGCCACAACCTCCTTGGCAACCTGTCCCAGTATCTCACCACCCTCAATGGAAAGAACTTCCTCCTAACATCCAGTTTAAATCTTCCCTCTGTCAGTTTAAACCCATTGCCCCTTGTCCTGTCGTTGCAAGACTTTGTAAATACTCCCTCCTCAGCCTTCCTGTAGGCCCCCTTCAGATACTGGAAGGCTACTATCAGGTCTCCTTGAAGCCTTCTCCTTGAAGCCTTCTCCTTGAAGCCTCCTCTTCTCCAGGCTGAAGAGCCCCAACTCTCTCAGCCTGTCCTCATAAGAGAGCTGCTCCAGCCCTCTGACCATCTTCGTGGTCCTCCTCTGAACCTGCTCCAACACTTCCATGTCCTTCCTGTGTTGAGGGGTCCAGCACTGCACACTCTCCAGAGCAGAGTGAAGGGGCAGAATCACCTCCCTTGCCCTGCTGGTCACACTGTTCTTGATGCAGCCTAGAACTCAGTTGGTGGTCTGGGCTGCATGCGCGCACTGCTGGTTCATGTTGAGCTTTTCATCAACCCTGACTCCAAGGTCCTTTTCCTCAAGGGCTGCTCTCCAGCCATTCACCACCCAGCCTGGAGTTATGCTTGGGATTGTGCCTACCCAGATGCAGGACCTTACACTTGGCCTTCTTGAATGTCATGAGGTTGGCCTGGGCCCACCTCTTCAGCCTGCCCAGGTCCCTCTGGATGGCATCCGTGCCCTCTAGCAAGTCGACTGTACCACACAGCTTGATGTCATCTGCAAACTTGATGAGGGTGCACTCCATTCCTCTGCTCATGGCACTGACAAAGATGTTAAATAGCACTGGTCCCAGCAAAAAGCAATGCCAGCAATTAACATTTAATAATTTTTATACCTCTACACATCCTCCAGTTTTCTTCATCTGCAATGCTTGGAAAACAATGTACCAACAAGGTACACTATTGTAGATATCAGATACAGCATTAACTGTTCAACAGCCAGAGATTATCTATTGATATCCTGTCATCGCTGGGACCACACTATTACCTGATATAAGACAGGGTTATATTAAATGTGCAGAACAGAATGGGAATTCCTTTAGGGTGCTTAGGTATTAATCCACTCAATTTAGAGTATATGTCATACCCACTTTATAAGGGCTGCTAAATAAATGGTTATTTACATATATGAAACATACAGACTGTTACAGTTTCTATGTTGTAACTGTTTACCTTCAAGTCAACTTAGTATTTGAACCAACATCTATTAAACATTCAAGTAACTGAAGGCATGTATCCTGTAATAGAAGTGTTTGGGACAAAATAGTTTAGAAGCCAGAAAAATGTATCACAGTATCACAGTATCACCAAGGTTGGAAGAGACCTCAAAGATCATCAAGTCCAGCCCATTACCACAGACCTCAAGACTAGACCATGGCACCAAGTGCAACATCCAAACCCGCCTTGAACACCTCTAGAGACGGTGACTTCACCACCTCCCTGCGCAGCCCATTCCAATAGTGAATGACTCTCTCAGTGAAGAACCTTCTCCTCACCTCGAACCTAAACTTCTCCTGGCACAGCTTGAGGCTGTGTCCTCTTGTTCTGGTGCTGGTTGCCTGAGAGAAGAAAGTAACCTCCTCCTGGCTACAACCACCCTTCAGGTAGCTGTAGACAGCAAGAAAGTCTCTCCTAAGCCTCCTCTTCTCCAGGCTAAACAATCCCAGCTC
>VWZE01002228.1:0-12234 GCA_013396675.1 Eubucco bourcierii
CTTCCAACCTTACCATTCTATGATTCTATAAGGTGTAGTATCCCAAAGCCCTTGAGTCTGGAGTTTCTGTTCTCCTATAAAGAACAAACCTGATGACCCTTAGTGAATCTGTGGCCTCACTTACACTGAAAGTCTCCAAAAATTCAGCTGCCAAAACACAACACAAACCAAATTGCAAATGTTCCAAAGAGTTATCTGCTAATCAGAAGTCAACACTTGTGCTGCTCAAACCACAGGTGGTAGCTATGGAAATCCAATGGCAAGCACTCAATTAGAGGCAAAAGGAAAGGGAGATCCACTGGTTTAGATTAAGAAAGAACAACTTATTTATGCAAAGTTGTACTGAGGGTTATTGTTTTTAAATATTATCATAAAGTTACCCTGTATTTACTGCTCCTTGCACCCTTTAGACATTTCAGGAATAAAGATATACCTTTAATTTTTTAATTTTTTTTTTGGACAATTTTAAAGCAAATGAATGAATGAGTGACAGAGGAATGTGCTTATGTTAGTAGGATTCCTTGTCATTCATTTTCCCAAAGCAACCCTTTACAGTGCTAGCAGAGACTAAATCAATGAGATGGAAGGATGGAGAGTGTTGCAGCTAATTTCCAAGCATGCTTCATCTTAGAAGTTTACTTTCCAAGGAAACAAGCACCCTACTACAATATACCAGGTCATTTTTCACGTTTCAGATGGAATAGTTACCAAATATGTGCTTATAAATGAGAATATATAAGTTACAAAACATATATACATTCCTTACACACTATTTTTGGAGCCAGCAAAATTCAATATGCCAGATCATATTCAACACAGAGACAGAAAATAATTCAATAAATAAACCTAAAGTGTCCTGTATAGAAAATTGCTCTCATCTGAAAATCACCCATTCCTTATAGAGACAAGATAAGTTACATCTCAAAAGATGCTGCTGAGGATGCAGCAAATGCTCCTGCACAGAGACATCTTTTAAACTAGAGGCTGTAATAATTCTATAAATACCTTACCGGTAGGCACAACCTCACAGAGTGCCATCTATACAGATTGTATCACACACAATCTAGAGATCTCTTCTTTTACTCTGCTTTCCTCAGACCCCATCTGGAGTGCTGTGTGCAGTTCTGGAGCCCCCAGCACAGGAAGGACATGGAAGTGTTGGAACGGGTCCAGAGGAGGCCATGAGGATGCTGAGAGGGCTGCAGCAGCTCTGCTGTGAGGACAGGCTGAGAGAGTTGGGGCTCTGCAGCCTCAAGAAGAGAAGGCTTCCAGGAGACCTTAGAGTAGCCTTCCAGGATCTGAAGGGAGCTACAGGAAGGCTGGGGAGGGACTATTGACAAGGTCTTGTAATGCCAGGACAAGGGGCAGTGGGTTTGAAGTGGTAGAGGAGAGATTGAAAGTGGATGTTAGGAGGAAGTTGTTTGCAGTGAGGGTGGTGAGACGCTGGTTGCCCAGAGAGGTTGTGGAGCACAGAATCACCCAACATCACCCATGTTGGGTGATTCTGTGCTCCTCAACCTCCCTGGAGGTGTTCAAGGTCAGGTTGGAGGAGGCCATGAGTGACCTGTGCTAGTGGGAGATGTCCCTGCCTATGGCAGTGGAGTGGAACTAGATGATCCTTGAGGTCCTTTCCAACCTTACCATTCTATGATTCTGCCTTGTCTTGAATATTCCTGCAAGAACCAGGGATCATCTCATTTGCAGTTTATGACTCTTACTTGGGCTCAGCTTCTTGTTTCTGACACACAAGTGTAATATTTGTTGTGGTAGAGTTATTTTTATCAGAACAGTCAAAGCCCCCAAAACAGTGATTTCATGTTTAGTCTCCCTGGAGTCAGATAGAACTTTTGTCTGCTGTTGAATACTGATTTTTAGTAGTTTGGCATATCCATTTTAAAGACAATTGAGAATTCTTCATGGGCACTTCACCAGTAGAGAGATTGGTAAAAAAGATGGCATTGGATGTACAATCTAGTCTTGGGCAAAGGGATGAACTAAAAGAATTCTTCTGGTTCTTTCCTGTCCTGTGTGTATCAATATCTGAAAGAGCTTATAGTAGCCTTTTCTCATATTCTTCATGCAAAGAGGAATATGGAGCATCCAAAACTTTCCAGGTTGTTTCCCTACAGTCTCCCCAGTGAGACTGTTGATTAGAAGGAGAATATGTAACAGCTAATATTTTGCCTGAGACCTGATGTCTGCTGCCCAGGTTATTGAAATGTCAGTGGAATATTTTTCAGTCTGTTTTCTCTTTCTAATCAAGTTCCCTATCTTCCTGACACCCTCCCACCCCCCACTACCTTTTTCCTTCATCTCCCTCTCAAAAATACAAAAGGAACTGACCAGCTTTCTTCCTGCTGTCAATGACAAAACCTCCAGATAGTGTCAAACTGACATGGACTGTGCTGCTTTGCCAGTCTCTGAAATGTCATTGCCTGGGCAGCCTGCTGGGCTCGACTCAGAGTCATGGTGCCAAGACTGCTAATAAAAGCAGAATAAAGGTTAATGAAGGAAAGGGTTGGGGTTTTATTATCCAAAATAAAGTTACCTGGGTTTTGTCTGTAAGACTGGTTTGAGAAATAAGGTTTTGACTTTAAATTCTTTATTTTTCCCCTCTGCAGTGTTTTGTATTTCATTTGTAGATAAAATCCTTGTGGGTACACAGGACTCACTCTAGTATCTTGCTTTCAAGTTGGTCTGGCTTATTTCCTCTAGTAGTCCTTGAAGCAGGACAATAGTAATGGGTATGAGTGAGTTATCCTCATCTGACCCTTATGACTGGGAGGCAGAAAAAATCATAGAATGGTAAGGTTGGAAGGGACCTCAAGGATCATCTAGTTCCAACCCCCTGCCATAGGCAGGGACACCTCCCACTAGTACAGGTCACTCAAGGCCTCCTCCAACCTGGCCTTCAACACCTCCAGGGAGGGAGCAGCCACAACCTCCCTGGGCAACCTGTGCCAGTGTCTCACCACCCTCACTGCAAACAACTTTCTCCTAACATCCAGTCTAAATCTTCCCTCTGCCAGTTTAAACCCATTGCCCCTTGTCCTGTCATTGCAGGACCTTGTAAATAATCCTTCCCCAGCCTTCCTGTAGACTCCCTTCAGATACTGGAAGGCTACTCTAAGATCTTATGGAAGCCTTCTCTTCTCCAGGCTGCAGAACCCCAACTCTCTCAACCTGTCCTCACAGGAGAGCTACTCCAGCCCTCTGATCATCTTTGTGGCCTCCTCTGGACCCGCTCCAACACTTCCATGTCCTTCCTGTGCTGAGGGCTCCAGAACTGCACACAGGACTCCAGGTGGGGTCTGACAAAAAAGATCTCTTTTATGGCTACAGAGATGTGTGTTTGAAGAACTCAATTTCAAAGCATGCTCAGCATGCTTTGTTAGTGGAACTGCTTCTCACCCCTTCCAGTGTAGTGCTAGGAAAGCCACAGCTCTGTGCACTGGATCTGCACTGGCATGTGCTGTTTGGTGACATGGGGCGCTAGTCATAACAGTGCTACTGCTGCATTGGTTAACTTCTGGAGGGATTTTGTGAGTTTTACCTCTTGATCTACAGCAGAAGGATGCAGTCCCATGAACTGCATGTGGAAAATACAGAACTATCACAATATCACAGTATCACCAAGGTTGGAAGAGACCTCATTCCAGGAACCTCTTAGATTGCTGCTGCTCTGCTGTGTTGTCCTTCCAACAGATGTCAGGGTGGTTGAAGTCCTCCATGAGGACCAGGGCCTGTGAACATGAAGCTTCTCCTATTTGTTCATAGAGGGCCTCATCCACTTCACCTTCCTGATCAGGAGGACTGTAGCAGACTCCTACTATGAAGTCACCTTCCTGTTTCTTCCCTTTAACTTTTACCCACAAACTCTCTGTTTTTGGGTTGCACATCCCCAGGTGGAGCTCCATGGACTCTAGCCTATCTTTGATGCAGAAGACAGCACCCCCTCCCCTTCTCCCCTGCCTGTCCTTCCTGAAGAGTCTGTACCCATCTATCCCTACTTCTCCCACCATATCCCCTGCTCTAGCTGGAAAACCTGAAGCCAAGACTCCTTTACCTGCTGGCTTGCAGGCTTCTGCAAATGACATCATCTGTGCATATGCCAAGGGCTAGACAGCTCTTACATGTTACTTTATTGATTTTCCAGAAGTGTTTGTGACACCTACTTGCAAGCAAGGAGGCATCAGCAGTGGGTAGTTAGCAGGGCAGCAGAGTAGATATTGGGAAGAGCAAATTCTAACTTCTGCTCTTCCTATGACCAGCTATTCAAAACAGTATGAAAAGGTGCAAGTATCACAGTATCACAGTATCAGCAAGGTTGGAAGAGACCTCAAAGCTCATCAAGTCCAACCCATTACCACAGCCCTCAAGACCAGACCATGGCACCAAGTGCCACGTCCAAACCCACCTTGAACACCTCCAGGGATGCTGACTCCACCACCTCCCTGGGCAGCCCATTCCAGCAGTCAATGACTCTCTCAGGCAAGAACTTTCTCCTCACCTCCAGCCTAAACTTCCCCTGCCACAGCTTGAGACTGTGTCCTCTTGTTCTGGTGCTGCTTGCCTGAGAGAAGAAAGTTGAAAGGAAAAAGATAGAAGATGAAGGTGAAGCAAAGGCCATTAGGCACACTTTTTCCTCTGATTTTCTCTTGTTTATCTGTGCAGCCACAAAGATGATCAGAGGGCTGGAGCAACTCTCCTATGAGGACAGGCTGAGAGAGTTGGGGCTCTTCAGCCTGGAGAAGAGAAGGCTTCGAGGGGACCTGATAGTAGCCTTCCAGTATCTGAAGGGGGCCTACAGGAAGGCTGGGGAAGGATTATTTACAAGGTCCTGCAATGACAGGACAAGGGGCAATGGGCTTAAACTGGCAGAGGGGAGATTTAGACTGGATGTTAGGAGGAAGTTCTTTACAGTAAGGGTGGTGAGGCACTGGAACAGGTTGCCCAGGGAGGTTGTGGATGCTCCCTCCCTGGATGTGTTCAAGGCCANCAGCTCTAATACACCTAGATACAGCTCCCAACACCAGCTCATCAATGCAAACACCATCTGTTACTAATCCTCTCCCTCCTGCCATGCTGTTGCAAGTTGTCAAACCCTGGTGTTGACACCTTTTTTCCCTACACCACTCCTAGGTTGTGTACAGTTCTCCCATTCAAATGCATACTCTTTGTACAATACTCTGTGACACTCTGAGGGTTAGGCTGCAGCTGGTTCATCCTTCTGGGTTTTGGCTCTGATGTGGCTTGGACCTTCTGATCACCTTCTGTAATTGCATTCATGCTATCAGGATTTTTGTGAGACTCTGCATATCAAACCCGTGAATCCCTTTTTCACTCTAACTTCACAATGTTAGGGTATTGCTAGCACACAACTGAGTAATTTTTTTCAACTGCAGCTGAGAAAGAGCCAATTGCCCATTATAGGGTGAATTTGTACTTTAGAATTATGCAAAATAACTTATTTGCAAAGGTGAGGATCTATCTTACCTCCCAGACTACCTTCCTTTAGCAGCCCACTGGAAAGCACACTGGGAGGCTGACAGAACAATGCTCCGCTGTAACAAATAACAGGTTGAAGCCTGACAGCTAGAAAATGTTCTTAGCTGGAAGTCATACCTATAGTAGAGGAGAAGTCTGAAAAAAAGTCTACTTTTCTGTTAAAAAGCTTGTTCCAACTTAAGTGATTTTTTGTAATTAGTACCTCTCTTCCTTTAATGTAAACCATTTTGGCAACAGTTTTTCTTTTTACTGCTTTTTTGAACAAGTGGGAGGAAAAAAAAAGAGTAACAGCACAAAATAAACAGTTTCAATTTGAGTGAGGTAAAGACAGAGGTTTTTAAATGGCTGTGCATATAAATATGTCAGCATGCACACACCCATCAGTGCATACAGATACACAGATTCATTTATATAGAATCATAGAATGGGAAGGTTGGAAGGGACCTCAAAGAGCATCTAGTTCCAACCCCCTGCCATAGGCAGGGACACCTCCCACTAGTACAGGTCACTCAAGGCCTCCTCCAACCTGGCCTTGAACACCTCCAGGGAGGTTGTAGAGCACAGAATCACCCAACATGATCAAAGATCCTGTTGGGTGATTCTGTGCTCCACAACCTCCCTGAGCAACCTGTGCCAGTGTCTCACCACCCTCACTGTAAACAATTTCCTCCTATGATCCAGTCTAAATCTCTCCTCTGCCACTTCAAACCCACTACCCCTCATCCTGTCATTCCAAGACCTTGTCAGTAGTCCCTCCCCAACCTTCCTGTAGCCCCCTTCAGATCCTGGAACGCTACTCTAAGGTCTCCTGGAAGCTTTCTCTTCTCCAGGCTGAAGAGCCCCAACTCTTGTAGCCTGTGGCAATGATCATTAAAATAGAGATTTCCAAAATTAAAACCAAGAGCTGTCACTGAATAGTTCCCTGAATTTCCTTTTCTAAGATGTTATCCTTTTGTTACTTGAAAAAAAAAGAGACATATTTACAGTTGCAGGTACCTGTTTATAAAGTGAGTGGGAGGGTGGTGAGCGGAAAAGAGGCTAATTTTTTGGTAGCCCTCCCTTGCCATATGTACAACAATAATAAGAGAGAAAATAAATTTCACATTATCACCAGGGTTGGAAGAGACCTCAAAGATCATCAAGTCCAATCTGATACCACAGACCTCAAGACCAGACCATGGCACCAAGTGCCACGTCCAAACCTGCCTTGAACACCTCCAGGGACGCTGACTCCACCACCTCCCTGGGCAGCCCATTCCAGCAGTCAATGACTCTCTCAGGCAAGAACTTTCTCCTCACCTCCAGCCTAAACTTCCCCTGGCACAACTTGAGATTTAATTTATTTAATTTATTTAATTTATTTATTCCTTTGAAGAAAAAAAGAATATATCTTGAAGTGTAGAGGGAGTTTTCTGGATTTTTAGGTGGTGTTTGTTGTTTGTTTGGTTTTATTTTTCATTAAATTCTGTAGAGTTGGATAAAATAACAAACTAAAGCACCTACCCAGCAGTGAAAGGCATTATCCAACTTTCAGTTGAGTCACTGGAAATTGTCCCACTGACAATCACTGAGCACTGCACAGCATCGAAGGCAGAATACAAAATGAGAAAGGAAAGGTAGTCTGAGTACTGTATGTAGATACACCCAAGTGTAAAAAGTGCTTTTGTAGAGTGTAATATGCTGTAGTAAAAGCCTGGGATTACTCTCTAGCAACACTACAGAAATAAAACAGTTTAAGGTGATGTAAAAGAAATAAACCCAAATATTGAGTGACCTGTACTAGTGGGAGGTGTCCCTGCCTATGGCAGGAGGTTGGAACTAGATGATCCTTGAGGTCCCTTCCAACCTTTCCATTCTATGATTCTATGAATATTAAGGGATTTATTGGACTGCATCTTGCAATACTTTAGCTGAATTAAAATTTGGAGACCATATTATGCTCTGGAGAAAAAAAAAAATTATCTAAGATCCATTTTGGTTTAGAGTATTGATATTGAAATGTCCAAGTACCAAGACAAAAATTTAGTGGAGCAACAGAATAGATGGATCCATAGATGGATCCCTCCAAGTACCAGTGGATATCATAGAATCATAGAATGGTAAGGTTGGAAGGGACCTCAAGGATCATCTAGTTCCAACCCCCTGCCATAGGCAGGGACACCTCCCACTAGAACAGGTTACTCAATACCTCATTCCATCTGGCCTTGAACNCCCCAACTCTCTCAGCCTGTCCTCATAGGAGAGCTGCTGCAGCCCTCTGATCATCTTTGTGGCCCTCCTCTGGACCCGCTCCAACACTTCCATGTCCTTCCTGTGCTGAGGATTCCATCATATCAGTAGAAAAAGAAACTTCCTCCCCATCCACTGAGAAGATCATAAAGGGACCAGGACTCTGAGATCACAGCCTGCACAATCAAAACAAAAATCATCATAGAATCTGTCAGGGTTGGAAGGGACCACAAGTTTCATCTAGTTCCAACCCCACTGCCATGGGCAGGGACACCCTACCTTAGAGCAGGCTGCCCAGAGCCTCAGCCAGTCTGACCTCACACATCTCCAGGGATGGGATCTCAACCACCTCCCTGGGCAACCCATTCCAGGCTCTCACCACTCTCATGGTGAAGAATTTCCTCCTCAGGTCCAGTCTGAATCTCCCCACCTCCAGATTTGCTCCATTCCCCCCAGTCCTGTCACTACCTGATAGCCTAAAAAGTACCTCCCCTAATTATGGATTCTTTAACAATGCTACAGGATGAACACACATCATACTGAAAATCCACATTCCTGGGCAGGGTGCACACAAAGAAACAGCAAAGATAGAAAGCACAAGTATCATTCCAAAGACCCTAAGTTTGCATTTTAAATTGCCAGTTGATTTTCAAGGGTCCTGTGGTATTTGACATAGGATCTCATTAGGCTAGCACAATTATCCTGTACCATCACTGGCAAATACAGCTCTTGGGAGTGTGATGGTGAGAAACCACTCAATATTTCCAAGTGTCTTCTTTAGCAGTACTTCAACAATTGACATTGTAGAGTAACAAGGCATCATCTCCAGACTATCAAGAATTAGCCAAGTAATTATTTCCTGAGCTCGAGTTCTATACAAATATTCAGGGGCTTTTGTAGTGCAGTCACATTTCAGATTGTAAAGAAATGTTGTGATTGTAACTGCTCAGCAATGGGTGCATTTCTGTGGGATTTTTGAGGCAGATGTTGGAGTACTTTGCCAGGCAGATGTGATGTTTGTTGGGTTGAAGTGCCAAGCTGGCCGGGAGCCTTATGGCTGCAGCAGTACAGTTCTGAGCTCAAGATGATGTACTCTGCCTTTCTGCAGGCCTTATTAGCTTAGGCTCTGTGCCATGCTAGCTGTGGTTCTGCTCTGGAGCTGACTTATGCCCAGCTGGCCAGGAACTGGGTGTAACTTTGCATCAAACACAAAGTAGAATGATCCAGTATCTCTCTCTCTTCCCAACAGCCTAATAAAAATCCCATATCAGTCAAAAGAAAGATTCCCATTTACTTCATCAGTCTTTCAATCACACTATGATAGAAGGTGATATTCAACAAGGCCAAGTGTAAGGTCCTGCACCTGGGCAGGTACAATCCCAAGCACAAGTCCAGGCTGGGTGGGGAATGGCTGAGAGCAGCCCTGAGGAAAAAGGACCTGGGGGTCTGGGGTGGTGAAAAGCTCAACATGAGGCTGCAGTGTGCACATGCAGCCCAGACAGCAACTGTGTGCTGGGCTGCAGCAAGAGCAGTGTGGGCAGCAGGGCAAGGGAGGGGATACTGCCCCTTTGCTCTCCTCAGACCCCACCTGGAGTCCTGTGTGCAGTTCTGGAGCCCCCAGCACAGGAAGGACATGGAAGTGTTGGAGTGGGTCCAGAGGAGGACCACAAAGATGCTGAGAGGGCTGCAGCAGCTCTACTGTGAGGACAGGCTGAGAGAGTTGGGGCTCTGCAGCCTGGAGAAGAGAAGGCTTCCAGGAGACCTTAGAGTAGCCTTCCAGTATCTGAAGGGGGCCTACAGGAAGGCTGGGGGGGGACTATTGACAAGGTCCTGCAACGACAGGGGGCAGTGGGTTTGAAGTGGCAGAGGGGAGATTGAAACTGGATGTTATGAGGAAGTTGTTTGCAGTGAGGGTGGTGAGACACTGGCACAGGTTGCCCAGGGAGGTTGGGGAGCACAGAAGCACCCAACATGATCTTTGATCACGTTGGGTGATTCTGTGCTCCCCAACCTCCCTGGAGGTGTTGAAGGCCAGGTTGGAGGAGGCCTTGAGTGACCTGTACTAGTGGGAGGTGTCCCTGCCTATAGCAGGGGGTTGGAACTGGGTGATCTTTGAGGTCCCTTCCAACCTTACCATTCTATGAAAACCAAAACAAAACACAAAAAAATAGAAGCAAACCTCATCCTTTTACCTAAGCCACCTACCTTTGTAAATCCCCAAGATCTGAAGCTGACCTTTGCACAACATCACCGTGGACTGGAATACAATCTGGAATTTATGCCTTATTTTATAAACTTTCTGAAACTTCTGTGTAGTTCACTACAGACATTCTACTGGTCTTTTTAGTAACTCTAGGGATAATGAAAAGTGTGTTATGACACTGAGCAGTCAACCCCATATATGTTCGTACCTCTAGAAGATTTGTTTAGCATTGTTCTATTCATTGCTAGCAATGTCCACAGTGTCTCGGTGCACACTCGCTCCAGCAGCACACAGCTCCAGCAGCACACAACTCCAGTCCCTCACAACAACCCATGGTGATCTCTACTTATCTCAGCCTACCTCAGGTGTGAACTGAAACCCAGAAGGGGCATCACAGTACCAACCACATGAGTCAACCGGTGCTCTGAGTCAAGAACTGTAGTACAGCATGACAAACTCTTGCCTGAAGGTAATGTTTATAGCTACTTTTATAAGCTGCTGAAAAAGCAGGATGTATTGCTACACCCTGAAATATAATAGTGTCAGTGACTGCTGGTATAATAAACTGCAGGACCTCCTCCCAACCTTTTGGATTAAGTAATAAAAGAAAATGATTAAGAGGGCAATTCTGTCATTTTTCTTTTGTTGAATAAAAGACTTTTTTTTCCTCCCTGGCTTGCTAAGGGAGACAACAATGAAAATGAATGATTTGGCTTCACCCAAAATGATGGATAATTCTGTTAGAAGAGCATGACTGTGATAGACAGACATCTTCTGAAGGAAAAGGTAATAGAAAAGACTGACACTTTGATAGGCACCATGATGAACAAGCCCTCAGGGGCTATAAGCTAATAGGTTAATAGAAGTGTTCTAACTCTCTCAGCTCCTTCTGTATCTGTGCTTCTTTTTGAACTCCTTCAGCATCAAAAGAAATAAGGTTATGGACAGAGGACAGATATATCTGGAGCCTGATTTAGCCTGGAGAAGAGGAGGCTCAGGGAAGACCTTCTTGCTGTCTACAACTACCTGAAGGGTGGTTGTAGCCAGGGGGAGGTTACCTTCTTCTCTCAGGCAAGCAGCACCAGAACAAGAGGACACAGTCTCAAGCTGTGCCAGGGGAAGTTTAGGCTGGAGATGAGGAGAAAGTTCTTGCCTGAGAGAGTCATTGCCTGCTGGAATGGGCTGCCCAGGGAGGTGGTGGAGTCACCATCCCTGGAGGTGTTCAAGGTGGGTTTGGACGTGGCACTTGGTGCCATGGTCTGGTCTTGAGGTCTTTGGTAATGGGTTGGACTTGATGAGCTTTGAGGTCTCTTCCAACCCTGGTGATACTGTGATACTTTGGAATGCAGCTATGTGTTTTTTGGTGGGTCTTTTGTGTCTGTGTGTATTTCTTAGTATCGTAGGCAAACACAGAGTAAAACTACTTTCTTGAGATGCAGTGAATACCCACTCTGCTCAGTGCTTGTTAGACTTTTTGCTTCTTCCTCTTCCATCTCTTAGACATTGCTTGCAGGCAATATAATGTCCTAAGGATGTGGCACATATTGAGTTTAACCACCTGTGAAATCTATTGTCAGAGTCCTGCTGAAGTTGACGGTAGGACACATTCTGAGGTTGACTAAACTAGAAGATAGACAAAACAATTTCATTGATATCAACAAATCAAAGGATTGATTTCCTGGTTGGCTGCTAACAGAAGTACTTCATTATGGGAATAAGAAACTAAGATTTATTCAAATTATTTTTAATCAGTTATAACTTCTGTTTTTACTCAGAATTTCTTTTCCACATAAATACAGGCTGAGAGGTGAATGGCTGAGAGCAGCCCTGAGAAAAAAGGTCTGGGGTGATGAAAAGCTCAAACTGAGGTTGCAGTGTGAGTGCAGCCCAGACAGCAACTGTGTGCTGGGCTGCAGCAAGAGCAGTGTGGGCAGCAGGGCAAGGGAGGGGATTGTGCCCCTTTGTTCTGCACTCCTCAGACCCCACCTGGTGTCCTGTGTGCAGTTCTGGAGCCCTCAGCACAGGAAGGACATGGAAGTGTTGGAAAGGGTCCAGAGGAGGCCATCAAGATGCTGAGAGGGCTGAAGCAGCTCTGCTGTGAGAACAGGATACAAGAGTTGGGGCTCTGCAGCATGGAGAGGAGAAGGCTTCCAGGAGACCTTAGAGTAGCCTTCCAGGATCTGAAGGGGGCTACAGGAAGGCTGTGGAGGAACTATTGACAAGGTCTTGGAATGCCAGGACAAGGAGCAATGGGTTTGAAGTGGCAGAGGGGAGATTGAAAGTGGATGTTAGGA
>VWZE01002228.1:16080-36305 GCA_013396675.1 Eubucco bourcierii
TGAGGAGAAAGTTCTTGCCTGAGAGAGTCACTGACTGCTGGAATGGGCTGCCCAGGGAGGTGGTGGAGTCACCATCCCTGGAGGTGTTTAAGGTGGGTTTGGACGTGGCACTTGGTGCCATGGTCTGGTCTGGAGGGCTGTGGTAATGGGTTGGACTTGATGATCTTTGAGGTCTCTTCCAACCTTGGTGATACTGTGAGACTGTGCAGAGTTCCTGCAAAGAGTGATTACTTTAGAGGTGCAATTTTAAGCTTTTCTGTTTGTGGCTATCATAACGTGGTCTACTGAAGAGTTGTTATCTTCCATTCTAAAGTACTTAGTGTCCTTAGTATTGCAGACATACCACTCTTACTTTCTAATTTCCTACTATACCAGGGACAAATTACTTCCCAGCAGAAAATGTCAGTGATTTCACAGCATTACATTTTGCTGTGCATGCTAGAACCAGAATTTGAGAAACCACTGACTTGTTCTGTCTAAAGTGGGTGGTTTATTTTAATTAATTTCAACAGTTGATTTTATAAGACAAAAGGCTGTTTTAAGTGGCTTTTATCCTCAGATCTTTTGTGTAATCTCTTGATTTCATGCTCAGAGGCTGTGAAATGAGGAGTTACAGGAATAGAAGTCAGTCAATATTGCCTGCCTTCCAACTACTTCCTTACAGAAACTATATACTACCCAATGTCACAGTCTAATCCAATATACAGAATCATAGAATGGTAAGGTTGGAAGGGACTTCAAAGATCATCTAGTTCCAACCCCCTGATATGGGCAGGGACACCTCCTGCTAGTACAGGTCACTCAAGGCCTCCTCCAACCTGGTCTTGAACATCTCCAGGGTGGTTGGGGAGCACAGAATCACCTAACATGATCAAAGATAACATTGGGTACTTCTGTGTTCCACAACCTCCCTGGGCAACCTGTGCCAGTGCCTCACCACCCTCACTGCAAACAACTTCCTCCTAACATCCACTTTCAATCTCCCCTCTGCCACTTCAAACCCATTGCCCCTTGTCCTGGCATTGCAAGACCTTGTCAATAGTCCCTCCCTAGCCTTCCTGTAGCCCCCTTCAGATCCTGGAAGGCTACTCTATGGTCTCCTGGAAACCTTCTCTTCTCCAGGCTGCAGAACCCTAACTCTCTCAGCCTGTCCTCATAGCAGAGCTGTTGCAGCCCTCTGAGCATCTTCGTGGTCTCCTCTGGGCAACCTGTGCCAGTGTCTCACCACCCTCACTGCAAACAACTTCCTCCTAACAACCTCAAGTGCAGGAATGCAGGGGAGAGCAGAAAAGGACTGGGAACTCATTGCACTGCCAGGCAGTGGTAGATGGTTCCTTTTATTGTTGCAATACTTGAGAGACATGATGGTAAAAGCTTTTATTTACATTGGCTAATTGCCTACTGACAAACATTAATTGCCAGTGGTTTCTCCATCTTTATAGCTCAGAGCTGTAACCCTCCAACAGTTAAGTGCAGGTTGCTCAGGCTTGACAGATCCACCACTATATCAATGTCTATTATGTTCCTCAGCAACCTGAATGCATGCAGGAGAACCCTTCCCTGAGCAAGTGCAGAAACTCTTCTCAGCACTTGAATGCTCTCTGCAGATGTGCAAGCAAACAGCAAAAGGTTAGCAGCTTGCAGATGCGTTGTGCTGGTAGCTTAGAAATATATCCTTTTTACTCAGTATCTAATATAAATTAACTGTTTAGTTCAGGTTGTATTGATTGATTGATTTTTTACTTTTTTTTTTTTTAATAATGTTTAGGTAATTTGGAGGCAATATTAATGAAAAAAAAAAGAGAGAGAGACTTGTTGACACACTCTGCTTTTGGTTTCACTTCTTTTGTCAAAGGACAGATGTTGTCTCAATGCACAAATCAGAACACAAAAATAAGAAATCTCTCTTTGTTAGTCTTTGTTTGTGGACAGAACTAAGCCTCCACTCATGTGGGATTTGGTAAAATTAAATATGCCCACAGGGGAAAGCTGTTATTGGATTTCATAAGAAAAGATTGATTTCAAAAAGCTCAGACTGTCATATGAACAACCACTAAAATCAGTGTTTTTATAAAGCAAAGGCAGAACAATTCCAATGGCAACATGAGTCATAGTTTCTGGTTTCCAGAGCACTCTGGGAAGAATGAAGCAGTTGCTGTAGGGTTGGCATGGTGATGATCCTTTTTATTTTTTTTCCCCCCCTTTACTCTACACCTGAACAAATGAGCAAATTAAATTTTCACATTACTTGATATTGCCAGAACTTCTGTTGCTTTTTAAACATCCTTTCCCCCCCCCTCCTTTTTTTCTTCCTGAACATGATTTTATTATCTTAAATAAAAAGGTTTATTTCATACCATAGCTACACCATTGACAAAACTTTCATATCCTCAATTTCAGCTTCTCCCAGTTGTTGTTAACTTCTAAAAGATATTTTGGGTTACACTCTTGCAGACTGTGTGTTTGGATGTGCAGAAAATTATTTTCACCAGGTAAGGCATCTCATAGCAGCAAACTGACTGTAAGAGAATGTTGTTTGAAATTTGATTGTGTTCTGAATACAGCCTGAAGTGAGCTCTGTTTCTTTATGTTTTTATTGGATTACTTGATTAATCAGAGTCACCTTTGAGGAGATGCTAGATATGACCTAGTTTGCTTCCATTTAAGCAGTTGTATTATTGGGAGTGCTAGGAATGAAAAAAAAAAGCCAACCCACAAACAAACATTGAAGTCTTTGAATGGCATCTACAGGTGCAGTTATATAGACTAAGGAGCTTTTAAAACTATCTACATGTCACACTACATTGTCAACAGTCCCTCCCCAGCCTTCCTGTAGCCCCCTTCAGATACTGGAAGGCTACTCTGAGGTCTCCTGGAAGCCTTCTCTTCTCCAGACTGCAGAGCCCCAACTCTCTCAGCCTGTCCTCACAGCAGAGCTGCTGCAGCCCTCTCAGCATCTTAGTGGCCTCCTCTGGACCCACTCCAAGAGTTGATTGTGAATTTTGTTTTGGTGATGTTGGATTTGACTATTTTGTCTCTGTGTGTGTATGAAACATATTTTTCTTCTTTCTAAGCTCAGAATGAAAATTGTGAAATATATAGATATTTAAGGTTTCTAACAGAATGGAAGCATGTAAGATACAGAACTATATCTGTTAAGAATAATAAATCCATATCATATAAGCGCAGACTGCTGCCGAGATGGAGACTGACACAGCAAACCAGTGAGCATAAGGATGCTGAAGGAAGAAGGTTACTACAGAACAATAAAGGGAAACTTATGCTAATACTAATTCTTAAGAAGGAGAACAAGGGAATGTAAGTATGAAAATTAACTTGAGCATTGGTACTTTGGCAGAAAAAATTAATTCCCTCAGGCTCTTGTCCATCTGGTGCCCAGTTTGTGCCATGCAAACCAAGGTCATCTTAATGAGTGCCTGAGCATATTCACAGCTAACAAGATCTGTAACCTGCATGGGGGGGTGGGGGTGTTGTGTTTATATGGTGTTTATGCAATTGACTGGATTCCATCAAAATTAAACTGTGATTTCATAAACTTTTCCATTTGTTCCACTTCTACAAATTTCCTGTCCTTCCTCCCAGTAGTTTTACATTTTAACCATTTATGGTGATGAGCAAGAGTAAAACCTGAACTGTTTGTGATTTTAATGAGTATTAGTAAACCACAAATTGATTTGCCATACTGTGGCCACATTCAAAGTGTATAGTAAGGTGTTGGGGAGCAGTGTATCCATTCAGCAGCTGAGATATTATAAAGGTACCATTAGAATCATAATAATTCTGGGTTGATGAAAAGCTCAACATGAGCCTGCAGTGTGAGGGCAGCCCAGACAGCAACTGTGTGCTGGGCTGAAGCAAGAGCAGTGTGGGCAGCAGGGCAAGGGAGGGGCACTGGAACAGGTTACCCAGGGAGGTTATGGCTGCTCCCTCTCTGGAGGTGTTCAAGGCCAGGTTAGAGGAGGCCTTGAGTAACCTGTACCAATGGGAGGNGACGCTGAGAGGGCTACAGCAGCTCTGCTGTGAGGACAGGCTGAGAGAGTTGGGGCTCTGCAGCCTCAAGAAGAGAAGGCTTCCAGGAGACCTTAGAGTAGCCTTCCAGTATCTGAAGGGGGCTACAGGAAGGCTGGGGAGGGACTATTGACAAGGCCTTGGAATGCCAGGACAAGGGGCAATGGGTTTGAAGTGGTAGAGGGGAGATTTAGACTGGATGTTAGGAGGAAGTTGTTTGCAGTGAGGGTGGTGAGACACTGGCACAGGTTGCCCAGGGAGGTTGTGGCTGCTCCCTCCCTGGAAGTGTTCAAGGGCAGGTCGGTCGAGGCCTTGAGTGAGCTGTACTAGTGGGAGGTGTCCCTGCCTATGGCAGGGGGTTGGAACTAGATAATCTTTAAGGTCCCTTCCAACCTTACCATTCTGTGATTCTATAACAAATGCAAAACTCAAATTCCATCATTACCTCAATAAGCTTAACTGAGTTGTCTTTTACCCCCTTCCTTTCTAGACCTTTCCAAAATATGATTGGTTGGAAATTTCTATGTGGTTTTTATAAAAGAAATCAATGTGGGTTTTTTTCCTGTTACTATGGGGAGTGGGGGGAAGATGTCATGTGTGGGTTGCTTATATGGCTTACTCTTCTGGCTAGCCTATTGAGCTCCAAATCTGACCTACCACTTTTGCTTTCTTCGGTACATTTGCTTGCATTTAATGCCTCATCTCTTTCCCCTCATGATTTCAGTGGCAAAATTTGCTCAGTTTTCATTATGGTAAGGATTCAACTAAGGTTCTGGAGAGAGACAGAATTTAAAGTGGCATGGTGATTTTTAAAGTCTCTAACTGTAACTGTTACAGGGAGGAAAAAAAAATTTAAAAAAAAAAAAAAAAAAAAAAAAAAAAAAGGAATATATCTGAAGGTTCCAAAGAAGGTTTTGGAGAGCAGAGAAAATGCATTCCAGTGGGAGAATCCTGTACAGCTTATAAAAAGGGAAGTTAAACCTGTATAAACACCTTTCTACGAAGAAAATGTGAAATACTACAGGATTCTTTAATCTACTGTAGAAACATATAGCAAGAACCAGTAGCTGGGAGCTAAAGCAAGGCAATTTCAAATTAGAAATAAAGCACATGCTGTTACTTTTTTTTTCTCTCTCTCTCTCTCTCTCTCTGTTTCACAGGGATGGTAATTAACGTTTGAGGCAGGCTACAGTGCAGTAGAAAAAGGTAGACGTCATCTCTGGAAGCTTTTAGATGCAGGCTGTCTGCTTTCTGATAGTTGTTTTTTTTGGCTCAACATAAGTTATAGGGGCTCAGTATCAGGGGTAATTGGGTGGAATAGAAGTATCTGTGAAACAAAAAGTCAGTGTAGATGAACTAATCTCTTCTCCTGTCCTTAAATGTATGAAAATATAGATTACACTACTGGAATGTGTTTGTTTCCTCTACTTAATTGGATTTCTTTCAGGGCTCAAAAATTTTCAGTCGTTGCACCTTGCATCACTAACCTTTAAGAATTCAAAACAATGTTCTTTATTGCTTGCTGACTTGTCACATACTGTATGCCTCTAAATCCATCTGAATGTGCAGTTTTCATCTCCTGATTAGCAACAGGAGCCCAGTCAAGGATGACAGAAGAGCATCCAATTTTGTTGATTTCTGCTACAATTACAACAGTCAAAAGCTGCATAAGTACCATCCTACAGCTAGAATCTCTTGAGGAAAACCTGCCTGAAAACAAACTATGTAGCAGGGTTTGCTGATGGAAATAAAGTGATTGCCAGAAGATTTTACGTAGAAAACCTTCCTAGGTTGCATCACAGCAGAAAGGTGTAATCCACAGAGAATGGACTCTCTTTACTTTCATTCTCCACAGATTAATTACCCAGAGTCCTAGCTGGAAGGTGCAACCAGGTAGTTACAATAGCTCTGCTCCTGGGGCAGGGTGCTTCCTTGATTCCACTGTGCATATTTTGATTTAAACCTTCCATGTTGTGTCAGAACAAATCAGAAGTTCCATTGGGAGAGTATTAGGTGTATGAAGGGTGTTGTGAGAATGCAGTGGTTTTGTTCCTCCACAGACTGTTGGCAATTGGCTTTTAGAATCATAGAATGGTTTAGATGGAAGGGACTTCAAAGACCATCTAGTTCCAACCCCCTGCCATAAGCAGGGACACCTCCCACTAGTACAGCTCACTCAAGGCCTCCTCCAACCTGGCCTTCAACACCTCCCTGGGCAACCTGTGCCAGGGTCTCACCACCCTCACTGCAAACAACTTCTAACATCCAGTCTAAATCTCCCCTCTGACAGTTCAAACCCACTGCCTCTTGTCCTGGCATTGCAAGACCTTGTCAATAATCCCTCCCCAGCCTTCCTGTAGCCCCCTTCAGATACTGGAAGACTACTCTAAGGTCTCCTGCAAGCCTTCTCTTCTCCAGGCTGCAGAACCTCAACTCTCTCAGCCTGTCCTCAGAGCAGAGCTGCTGCAGCCCTCTGAGCATCTTTGTGGCCTCCTCAGGACCCACTCCAACACTTCCATGTCCTTCCTGTGCTGGGGGCTTCAGAACTGCACACAGGACTCCAGATGGGGTCTGAGGAGAGCAGAGCAAATGTTCAGAATCACCTCCCTTGCCCTGTTGCCCACACTGCTCTTGCTGCAGCCCAGCACACAGTTGCTGTCTGGGCTGCACTCACACTGCAGGCTCATGTTGAGCTTTTCATCACCCCAGACTCCCAGGTCCTTTTCCTCAGGGCTACTATACAGCCACTCCTGACTCAGCCTGTATATGTGCTTGGGATTTGGGATTTTTCCTACCTCCTGTTCATTTCTAAAGACCTCTTCATGGTTAGTATTACTCTACCTTCATGCTCTCACTGCTTCTGATGTAGATTTTGTTGAAACCAGGACAATGGGAAGAGAAGGAATTTCTCACAGAGAGACAGCATGGTTTTACTTCCCCCAACCTATGAGGACAGGCTGCGAGAATTGGGGCTCTGCAGGCTGAAGAAGAGAAGGCTTCCAGGAGACCTTAGAGTAACCTTCCAGGATCTGAAGGGGGCTACAGGAAGGCTGCAGAGGGACTATTGACAAGGTCTTGCAATGCCAGGACAAGGGGCAATGGGTTTGAAGTGGCAGAGGGGAGACTGAAAGTGGATGTTAGGAGGAAGTTGTTTGCAATGAGGGTGGTGAGACACTGGCACAGGTTGCCCAGGGAGGTTGTGGCTGCTCCCTTCCTGGAGGTGTTCAAGGCCAGGTTGGAGGAGGCCTTGAGAGACCTGTACTAGTGGGAGGTGTCCCTGCCTATGGCAGAGGGTTGGAACTAGATGATCCTTGAGTTCCCTTCCAACCTTACCATTCTATGATTCTAAGATTATATAACCTTCACTGGTGTCCAATCTAGTCCTTTCTGTGGATTTGACCTTGCCAGCTGGTGAGATGCCTGAGGTTCAGTGTAAGAGTCTGTGTCCTCTGGTCCCAGCTGGCTTACATGTCGGATTTTGCAGGCTGTCCCAAGACCTTAGTTAATATTTTTGACTCTTCAGGAATTTGTGCACTTTGTAAAGTCTTATCTCTTCTTTCCACCACATCCTATTATATAAATATGTCTTTGGGTAAGAAATTGTCTCTATTAGCATGTCTGTCATGCTAAGTGTCTGTCAGTGCTGGCAGCTCTTTTCTTGCTACAGGTCTCAGATAGGAATTGAATTATATATACATTTCATGCTGCAGCTTAAATTGTCTCCCTTGAAGAATGTCTACTTTAACACTCCTTTGAGTGGAGAGTCCTTAAAGTATCCCAACTATGAGACTCAGCAGAAGAGTTAAAAATCAAGAAGCAGGTTTTAGGTGAAAAAAAAAAAAGCAAACATTATTTTCCTGAAATAATTTTATAGCAGAAGTTTCAGCTGTTTCCTTCTTCAGGATGAAGGCTAGCTATGATATTGTAAAATATTGGGTATTGTGGTGGTTTGGGAGTTCCCTGCCCCCCCACACTTTGTAAAATCACCCAGACTAGACTCAACTGGCTGGAAGTTAAGGACTGAAGCTCTATTTACAGCTCAGCACAATGTACAAGCAGAGATATACACTATAGACAGGAATAGCTACAGACATAGACAAGTTAAAGGGAATACAGAAACACAACTCCCCTCCCAGAAACCAGAGACCCCAGGAGGGGCTCCCAAACCACCCTTCCATCTTCTCCCCACCCCTGTACCTTACTCCAAGGTTTGCCTCATGTGCAAGGTGAGTTTGGAGGATGGACCAGGGGGTTTAGAAGGGAAGTGGTGAGTTAGGTTACTCGGCAGAGAAACCAGAAGCTCCCAGAGAGGCAGAGACAAGACTCTGAGAATGTCTTATCTATGTTTGTGTTCTTATTCTTGTACATCTCAGCAAGCCTATGAGTGCAGCAGCCATCACCAGTGTTTGCTTTTCACAGCCTATAATATAATTTCCTCCATTAAAATACTCCAATTAGCCTCAACCCAGCACAATCCACCCCTGTCTATTTCTCACCCACAGAGAATTAGGTGGTATCTCAAAACACATACTCTTTAATAGTTTTGTTCCCAGCAACTCCTCTTTGAAAAAAACAATAAAACCTCCACGTGTGGAAAAGGTTTCATTCAAAGTTGAATACCTTCTCTCTCTCTGTAGAGGAAGGAATCTGAAAAAGCCACTGAAGGTGTTGCAGTAGAAAAAGTTGTGCTAGAAGCGTTTTCTAAAACACTTTCAAGAAGAGTTTTGCTGATGTTTACCAATACAACACTCAGTGCAGAGCTGCAATCATGCTCCCTGTTAAAGAGAATAAAGTTAATTCATTTCCATGTTGTGACCTGCAACAGTTTAATTTACCTTATACTATTCTGCTTGTTAATAGAAACTGGACAAAAACCTGATAACTTCAGGTTATGTTAAGTGTCTGATTTGTGATGCAGTCTACCTCTGCAATGGCTGGGGTGTTCAAATTAATTAATACCAGATCATTATCTTTAGATGGCAGGCAGATGTTGAGGTTATGCTGTTTGTGAACCCTAAGCAAATTTTTATTTTTTTTTCCTGTGCTGATCAGGAGCAGTTGCTTTATAAATGGAAGATCCAAGGTCTAGGCCTTCTGGCAGTCAATTGGTTTTGTAATTATCTTAGTAATAGTTCTCAATTATTATTCAGTGAAGGTCCTCTTTCCTCTGCTAATGGGTCATGGCACCCTCTAGGGATTCATAGATGGGCCAGCTCTCATTTTTCTCATGTAAATGACTTACCATCTGTGTGCCATGCAAGTTCATCTGAAGCAGTTCTGAAAATACTGATTATTAATATCAAAGATGCAGGTTCTGACAAGGATGTAGAATTATTTTAAATATTTTAAAAGATAGGTTTGCTTTCTTACAGTTCTCATAGCTCTTTTGTGCTGTGGACAGGCTGTTGTCAATCCTCTGGAAGTAATGCAATGATTAAAATGCAAATTTTACTTTATTTTATGTATTCATCGGATCACATGTGTTCTGCCTCCTTATCTTTGTCACATATCTTCAATTAAATTCAGAAATTGCTCTATTTGGAACACATATTGGAAGAGGTTTGCCTTTGAAATTAGCTGCAACCTGTAATGGTAGCATCGAGACAGATTACTCATAGAATCATAGAATGGGTTAGGCTGGAAGAGACCTCAATGATCATCTAGTTGCAACCCCCTGACATAGGCAGGGACACCTCC
Source organism: Eubucco bourcierii (assembly GCA_013396675.1). Lineage (NCBI taxonomy): Eukaryota > Metazoa > Chordata > Aves > Piciformes > Ramphastidae > Eubucco > Eubucco bourcierii. The sequence goes on from VWZE01002228.1 coordinate 25,807, forward strand.
CACCAGTACAGGTCACTCAAGACCTCACCTAACCTGGCCTTGAACACCTCCCTGGGCAACCTGTGCCAGTGTCTCAGCACCCTCACTGCAAACAACTTCCTCCTAACATCCACTTTCAATCTCCCCTCTGACACTTCAAACCCGTTGCCCCTTGTCCTGGCATTGCAAGACCTTGTCAATAGTCCCTCCCCAGCCTTCCTGCAGCCCCCTTCAGATACTGGAAGACTACTCTAAGGTTTCCTGGAAGTCTTCTCTTCTCCAGGCTGCAGAGCCCCAACTCTCTTAGCCTGTCCTCAGAGCAGAGCTGCTGCAGCCCTCTCAGCATCTTGGTGACCTCCTCTAACACTTCCATGTCCTTCCTGTGCTGGGGGCTCCAGAACTGCACACTGGACTCCAGATGGGGTCTGAGGAAATCAGAGCAAAGGGGCAGAATCCCCTCCCTTGCCCTTACACAACAGATTTCCCAACCTTTGAAATGTCTGAATATTTCCAATATTTAAATCATATTTCAGGTTTTCATTATGTTTTGTTATGCCACTCAATATAACCCTTGTATATGTTCTTAGAATAAAGTTTTCAGGTTTTCCACAGGTGTGGTTGAAATGGAAGATCTTTGCTGTGAGAAGGAAAAGATTTTTTTCCCAAAATAGCAGTGCTCACATATTGCAGAATATTTTTCCACAAAAATGCAGACTTAGAGTTTAATAGGAGCTACACTCCAGTATGAGGTGGTTATACTGAATTTTCCTAATCTGAAAGTCATCAAATGTGTCCTTCCTGGGTAACTCTTCCCATACACTGATGATTTTGCATTTCTATTGGTAGCACATATTCAGATAGGCTCTGGATTAAAAAATTTAGAAGATGCACGCTGTAACTGCCCTTCACCCAGTGACAGTGCTATGGGATCATGCCTGGAGGAGACATGAGGCTGTATACATGCATATCTCTAAGCACACAGCTATTAAATCCATCCCTGGGATGACCTATTACCATGGCTGCTGTTATTCCCTATGAGGATGCTGCTCTCCCTCTCCTTCCTTTCTGTGGCGTTTTTAGCAGGCATTCATAGTTAACAAACCCTGATATAGAATCATAGAATGGTCAGGTTGGAAGGGACCTCAAGAATTGTCTAATTCCAACCCCCTGCCATAGGCAGTGTGCTGGTTTGAGGCTAATTGGAATATGTTAATAGAGAAAATGACACTTACAAGCTGTGAAAGGAAAACATGGTGATGTCTATTTTACTCACAGGCTTGCTGAGATTGTTTTGGGAATAATAAACCAAAACATAGATAAGGGATTCACTGTCTGTCTCTCTCTCTGGGAGAACAGTGTGTCGGGTGGTCTAGCTTCTGACTCCACTTTTCCCATTAATTTTCACTAACCACTTTCTTTCTAACCCCCCTGGCCCATCCTCCAAGCTCACCTTGAGCGTGGGGCAAACCTTGGGGTAAGGTAGAGGGGTGGGGAGAAGGTGGAAGGGTGGTTGGGAGCCCCTCCTGGGGTCTTTGATTTCTGGGAGGGGAGTTGTGTTTCTGTATTCCCTTTAACTTGCATATTTCTGTAACTATTCCTGTCTATAGTGTCTATCTCTGCTTGTACATTGTGCTGAGCTGTAAATAGAGCTTCAGTCCTTAACTTCCAGCTGGCTGAGTTCTAGTCTGGGTCATTTTACAAAGTGTGGGGGGCGAAGGGAACTCCCAAACCATCACAGGTAGGGACACCTCCCACTAGTACAGGTCACTCAAGGTCGCCTCCAACCTGGCCTTCAACACCTCCAGGGAGGGAGCAGCCACAACCTCTCTGGGCAACCTGTGCCAGTGTCTCACCAACCTCACTGTAAAGAACTTCCTCCTAACACCCAGTCTAAATCTCCCCTCTGCCACTTCAAACCCATTGCCCCTTGTCCTGGCATTACAAGCCCTGGTCAATAGTCCCTCCTCTGGACCCACTCCAACACTTCCATCTACTTCCTGTTCTGGGGGCTCCAGAACTGCACACAGGACTGCAGGTGGGGTCTGAGGAGAGCAGGGCAAAGGGGCAGAATCCACTCCCTTGCCCTGCTGCCCACACTGCTCTTGCTGCAGCCCAGCACACAGTTGCTGTCTGGGTTGCACTCACACTGCAGCCTCAGGTTGAGCTTTTCATCAGCCCAGACCCCCAGGTCCTTTTCCTCAGGGTTGCTCTCAGCCATTCCCCACCCAGCCTGGACTTGTGCTTGGGATTGTGCCTACCCAGGTGCAGGACCTTACACTTGACCTTGTTGAATGTCATGAGCTTGGCCTGGACACACCTCTGCAGCCTGTACAGGTCCCTCTGGATGGATCCTTGCCCTCTAGCAAGTCGACTGTGCCACTTCTTTCTACTCCATCCTAATGGTGACCTGCCTGCCTTTATTTCTGTCCCACTGTATTTACTTCTGTCGTATGACTGCCTGGGGGAAGGTAGATTAACAGCCAAAGTTATTAGACTTGCACAAAACTTCTCTTTTCCTTTCACTACATCATGTTTACATTACAGGCTGTGCTAACAGTGAGTAAAATGGAAAAGTTAACAGAACTGATAAAGTCATCATTTGCTCCAACTCTATTGTAATAGCCACGCTGTAATTGGCACTGTTTCATATGAAATTACCATATAAATTGCCCCGTCCAATGCTGCAACAGAAACAGCGACAGTATTTACAGTGAATAGCAAATCCCTGTTAATTATTGATAGCCTAACAAACACACCATTAGCATTCATTCTTATTATTCATTATTAATAATAACTCTTACTTAGTATTCATTGTGTAAGGATCCATTATGATTAACTGCTCTAAAAAAAAAATGAATGGTCCACAAGAACGTTTCTATTTTCAGGGCCTTTTCCTCTGCTGTATTAATAGCTTTCTGTATCCAAATGCTCTGTGCTGTCAACAGGACAGAACACAACAGTAGCTGAACAGCCAGTCCTGTGTCCTTACTCTGGGCTCTGTAAGTAGCTGTTACAAGCTCTGTCAGAGGCAGTTAAGGGGATTAGAATCATAGAACGGTTTAGGTTGGAAGGGACCTCAAGGATCATCTAGTTCCAAACCCCTGACATAGGCAGGGACACCTCCCACTAGTACAGCTCACTCAAGGCGTCGTCCAACCTGGCCTTCAACACCTCCAGGGAGGCTGGGGAGCACAGAATCACCCAATGTGATCTTTGAGATCACATTGGGTGATTCTGTGCTCCACAACCTCCCTGGGCAACCTGTGCCAGTGTCTCACCACCCTCACTGCAAACAACTTCCTCCTAACATCCACTTTCAATCTCCCCTCTGCCACTTCAAACCCATTGCCCCTTTCAAGACCTTGTCAATAGTCCCACCCCAGCCTTCCTGTAGCCCCCTTCAGATCCTGGAAGGCTACTATCAGGTCTCCTGGAAACCTTCTCTTCTTCAGGCTGCAGAGCCCCACTCTCTCAGTCTGTCCTCACAGCACAGCTGCTGCAGCCCTTTCAGCATCTTCGTGGCCTCCTCTGGACCCACTCCAACACTTCCATGTCCTTCCTGTGCTGGGGGCTCCAGAACTGTACACAGTACTCCAGATGGGGTCTGAGGAGAGCAGAGCAAATGTTCAGAATCCCCTCCCTTGCCCTGCTGCCCACACTGATCTTGCTGCAGCCCTGTTTCCATCTGTGACAAAACGCAGTGAGACTGTTGATCAACACCCATGGGACGTTCCTCTAAGTGTGCCTTGGAAGTGCCTCGAAGCTTTCACAGAGGTTGCATTTGAACAGAGGGCAGAAGCATGATCACTACATGCCAAGGTGAGACCTTTCTTCAGGTGTGACTGTATTTCAGACTGCTTTCCTAGAGGGAGTTTACAGCACGCTGTCTGCAGGCAGCATTCTTGAGGTATCCAGACTTTTTGGCCCAGAGTAGTTTCTACTTATGTACTTCTTTGCTTGACAAGGGTTGCCCACTGTCTTTTCCCAAGCACCTAATTCAGAACTTCAGATATCTGATAGACTCTGTATTTCTTCTCTGACATACTAGTTCTCACTAGCTATGCTTTTCCAAATTCATTGATGCCAACTGATTTGTAAAAAGATACATTTGTGTGCCAAGGAGCATTTAGCATCACGTTTCAGCAGCAAACATAAAGCATCACTTCAGAGAAGGAAGAGGAAAAGAATCAAGATGTATATAAATATGATATATATATATCAACATTTTTATACTTTAGAACCTTTTTATTTTTTTTTTTAAGTTTTGTTTTGTTTTGGTTTTTGTTTTTAAATGTCTTATTCTTTGCTTCAGCAAGGCCTTTGACACCGTCTACCACAACAAGCTCCTGGCAAAACTGGCAGCTCCTGGCTTAGACAGATTCACTCTGATATAGGTCAAGAACTGGCAGGATGTCCTGGCCCAGAGAGTGGTGGTGAATGGTGCCACATCCAGTTGGCAGCTGGCACCAGTGGTGTGCCCCAGGGATCAGTGTTGGGCACAGTCCTGTTCAATATCTTTACTGATGATCTGGACCAGGGGATTGAGTCCAGCATCAGTGAGTTTGCAGATGATACCAAGTTAGGAGCAGGTGTGGATCTGCTGGAGGGTAGGAGGGCTCTGCAGAAGGACCTGGGCAGGCTGAATAAGTGTGCAGAGACCAATGGGATGAGATTGAACAAGGCTAAGTGCAGGGTTCTACGCTTTGGCCACAACAACCCCAAGCAGTGCTAGAGGCTGGGGACAGAGTGGCTGGAGAGCAACCAGGCAGAGAGGGACCTGGGGGTGCTGGTAGAGAGTAGCTGAACATGAGCCAACAGTGTGCCCAGGTGGGCATGAGAGCCAATGGCATCCTGACCTGGATCAGGAATAGTGTGGCCAGCAGGACCAGGGAGGTTATTCTGCCCCTGTGCTCAGCAGTGGTAAGGACACACTTTGAGTACAGTGTCCAGTTCTGGGCCACTCAGTTCAAGAGGAATGTTGAGGTGCTGGAAGGTGCCCAGAGAACAGTGATAAAGCTGGTGAGGGGCCTGGAGCACAGCCCTGTGAGAAGAGGCTGAGGGAGCTGGGGTTGTGCAGCCTGCAGAAGAGGAGGCTCAGGGGTGACCTCATTGCTGTCTACAACTACCTGAAGGGAGGTTGTAGCCAGGTGGGGTTGGGCTCTTCTCCCAGGCAACCAGCAACAGAATGAGGGGACAGAGTCTCAAGTTGTGCCGAGGGAGGTCTAGGCTGGATGTTAGGAGGAATTTCATGCCAGAGAGAGTGATTGGCATTGGAATGGGCTGCCCAGGGAGGTGGTGGAGTGCCCATCCCTGGAGGTGTTGAAGAAAAGCCTGGATGGGGCACTTAGTGCCATGGTCTGGTTGATTGGCTAGGGCTGGGTGATAGGTTGGACTGGATGAGCTTGGAGGTCTCTTCCAACCTGATTGATTCTATGATTCTATATGGAGAAAGCATCCAAGACATACTAAAGATTTTTTAGCAGATACATAATGACTCATTTAATTTGGACACAAAGCCCTGTATAAACATATACATAATTCAATAAGTGCTTGGTTTCCAATTTTTATGTGCATTACACTGTGATATACCTGGAATAATTCCCCAAATTCATTTAAAGATAAGTCTTGGCAGCAGAATGACAGTAGCTGGAGTAGCAGGAGCAGCCCAGCCAGGCTGTGCAGTGGCAGCACAGGCCCTGTGGTGCAGACTGGGGAGTGGGTTCACAGCATGTATGTGCCTCATGCTTCACACCTTTTGTGAAGCTGAGCAAGGCCATACCAAAGTGTCACTTCTTAACCACTGCTTTCATTGCCCAGGGGAGGTGTCTAACATGCTTGGTTGCACAACTCACACCTTCACACAGAAGCATTGACACATCTTAAATAAGAACAGCATTTGGGCTGATCAGTAGCTCTGCAACCCCAGTTGTTGTTCTCCCAGCTGCTTCATGATGTAATTAAGCACTCATCTCAGACATTTTAGAGATGATAAAAATAGGGCCATGAAGATAATCAGAGGGCTGCAGCAGCTCTCCTATGGGGACAGGAACAGAGAGTTGGGGCTCTGCAGCCTGCAGAAGAGAAGGTTTCCAGGAGACCTTAGCCTTCCAGTAACTGAAAGGGGCCTACAGGAAGGCTGGGGAGGGACTACTGACAAGGTCTTGCAATGACAGGACAAGGGGCAATGGGTTTGAAGTGGCAGAGGGGAGATTTAGACTGGATGTTAGGAGGAAGTTGTTTGCAGTGAGGGTGGTGAGACACTGGCACAGGTTGCCCAAGGAGGCTGTGGATGCTCCCTCCCTGGAGGTGTTGAAGGCCAGGTTGGAGGAGTCCTTGAGTGAGCTGTGCTAGTGGGAGGTGTCCCTGCCTATGGCATGGGGTTGGAACTAGCTGATCCTTGAGGTCCCTTCCAACCAATTCTATGATTCTATAAATAACAGCACCAAGTAAGCTGCATTTTAGATATTTACTATGGAGATAAGCTCAATAGTCAGGTCAGATTTCATAGCAGAAATGAAAGCAAATACACTCAGCCTCCCACCTGAACTTAAGTTGATGCTGATGAATGAAACATTGGTAGGCTTTTGGACAGAAGTGAAAAAGGAAACAAATGAAAGTAATTTCTTTTTATTGTGAGTTTTGTTTGTTAGTTTCTTTGTTACTTTACATTTCTAGGATTTAAAGCCTCGGTCTTTGTTTTTTAAAATTATCTTTTTCCTTTTATAGAAATGTAGGAAACTTGGGAATATCTCATTTTTATTGTATCTCACATTACAATAGCAACAATAAAAAAATCTATAGAATCATAGAATGGTAAGGTTGGAAGGGACCTCAAAGATCATCCAGTTCCAACCCCCTGCCATAGGCAGGGACACCTCCCACTAGTACAGGTCACTCAAGGCCTCCTCCAACCTGGCCTTCAACACCTCCAGGGAGGGAGTAGCCACAACCTCCATGGGCAACCTGTGCCAGTGTCTCACCACCCTCACTGCAAACAACTTCCTCCTAACATCCACTCTAAATCTCCCCTCTACCACTTCAAACCCATTGCCCCTTGTCCTGGCATTGCAGGACCTTGTCAATAGTCCCTCCCCAGCCTTCCTGTAGCCCCCTTCAGATCCTGGAAGGCTACTCTAAGGTCTCCTGGAAGCCTTCTCTTCTCCAGGCTGCAGAACCCCAACTCTCTCAGCCTGTACTCACAGCAGAGCTCCTGCAGCCCTCTCAGCATCTTTGTGGCCTCCTCTGGACCCACTCCAACACTTCCATGTCCTTCCTGTGCTGGGGGCTCCAGAACTGCACACAGTAACTATAACACTATAACTTTATGTGTTGCATTCCTGTGCCATATACCAGTTTGATAGCAATCTGAGAAGGTTATTGACCAGGACTCAAATATAGTTGTTATGCATTTTATATTGTGGTTTTGCAATGTTGTTTTTATAATCACTGAATGCATTTCAGTAAGGCTTTACTACAGTTCCTTTTGATATTTGCTTCTAGACATGTTTAATTCATGCTGCATTATGGCATCCACAGTTATATTTCTTCCCTTGAATTCTCTGTAGATCTGGAAGTTTTCATAGGTGAGCTTTGTTACGGTTTGGGAGTTCCCTGCCCCCCCACAATATGAAAAATCCCCCAGACTAGACTCAGCCAGCTGGAAGTTAAGGACTGAAGCTCTATTTACAGCTCAGCACAATGTACAAGCAGAGATATACACTACAGACAGGAATAGTTACAGACATAGACAAGTTAAAGGGAATACAGAAACACAACTCCCCTCCCAGAAATCAGAGACCCCAGGAGGGGCTCCCAACCACCCTTCCACCTTCTCCCCGCCCCTATACCTTACCCCAGGGTCTGCCTTATGTGCAAGGTGAGTTTGGAGGATGGGACAGGGGAGTTAGAAGCAAAGTGCTTAGTTAGGTTACACAGCAGAAAGGCCAGAGGCCACAGCAGCTCCCAGAGAGAGACTCTCTATCTTATCTATATTTTTGTCCTTGTTCTTATACATCTCAGCAAGCCTATGAGTGAAGCAGACATCATCACTGTGTGCTTTTCACAGCCTATAATCTATTTTTTTTTAATTAAAATATTCAAATTACCCTCAAACCAGCAGAAACTCTTAGCAAGTTTAAGTTATAGACGTAATTTTACTTTTCCCAGTTTTAACTTTGAATAAAATTACCCTAGGAAGAACTGAGTGACTGACACTACTAAACTAATGCTTTTCAGACATACCTACACAATTCTAAATGTATTTAGCTGACCTTATCCATTCCTACTGCTGCAGGAAGCAGGAACTTCCTAGTTGAATGAAAAGAAAAACACCAAACCAACTACTTGCTTTTCAATTTGGTGGAAAAATTAAGTTCCAAAATTACACCATTGCAAGGATTTAACTCATTTTAATCATTGATTTATTAATGGTCAATTCATTGAGGTATTAAACCAGAAACATATTTTCCTTTGGGTGTATGACAGATTTGTTTATAAGAGCTAACTCATATAATTGACTTCAGTCTAACTAAAGGCCTACATTCTGATCACTTCCAAAGATCTTTCACTTCACCACATTCTCGGACAGCAACATGTGAGCCCCATATTTTCAAAGGAGCAAGGTGAGTAATAGAGAATCATAGAATCATAGAATCATAGAATGGTAAGGTTGGAAGGGACCTCAAGGATCATCCAGTTCCAACCCCCTGCCATAGGCAGGGACACCTCCCACTAGTACAGGTCACTCAAGGCCTCAACATTGTGTTGAAGGCAAGAAGACAATCCTGAGACTGGATTGTGTGAGAGGATTGAGCTGGGTGAAGAAAGCACATTGCAGGAGTGAAGTCTACTGTTTTGCCAGCACCATTCACTGCAGTTTTTACTGTGAGGTGAACATCAATGGCAATAGGTCTGCCAAGAGGGACCAAGAGCTGTAGTAAGTGGAAAAGAAGCGAGGCATCATTTTATTCTCCTGAAAAACCAGTTCTTCCATGTACAGAAGGTGTAGTTAGTATCAAAATACTCGGAGATGTTTTGTTATTTTTTTTCTAATATTCATAGGAGGAATTGTTAGGAGGAAGTTGTTTGCAGTGAGGGTGGTGAGACACTGGCACAGGTTGCCCAGGGAGGTTGTGGCTGCTCCTTCCCTGGAGGTGTTCAAGGCCAGGTTGGAGGAGGCCTTGAGTGAGCTGTGCTAGTGGGAGGTGTCCCTGCCTATGGCAGGGGGTTGGAACGAGTTGACCCTTGAGGTCCCTTCCAACCTTACCATTCTATGATAGTGGAAAAGAATCAAATTAATCCCTTTTGCTCCTGGCAATAAAGAAGTGCCTTCAGCAGACAGTGCAAAAGACTGAATATGAAGAGAGCAAAAAGCCTTAAAATGCTTATCTAACCCTATAGCTCTTCTACTGCCTCAAGCCTTCTAGGACTGCAGGTACACACAACATTCAGAACATTAAATGGTATGGTTGGCTGCACTCACTCTGGGTGCTTTGTGACACTGACAAATGACCTTAGGGATTTAGTTAACCAAGAGCAGGAATGATAACAGAGCTCATGTATACTTTCTAACACTGCACATTATATTTTGTTTGCTTTTAGGAGTGGAGCCAAAGAGTAAAAATGGATGCAGGATCTTTTAAAACTTCCCATTAAAGAGAAAACATCGTTTGAAGCAGTGGAAGCTGCACATCCACCAGCAAGGCAATCATTTCAGTTTGCTTCACTTGTATTTCCCTGAAGTATCTTTAGAGATCCACACATAAAATGCAAGTTTGTAACCTGCTGTAAAAAGCTACTGTAGTGCCTTTGGCAGGTTTCCCTGGCCTGCAGAGGATAATTACATGTGGAACACAGGTATGATTCCAAACTGGAACTGCTTAGATGCCCAGTTTTTCCTCATACAAGCACCATGAAATCTCTCCATCCTAATAACATCATTTGTGATACCTTCATGTGCAATTTTCACTTAATCAGGGCTCAGTTTAGCAAGGAAAAGAAAAAAATCTATGAGAAAAAAAGTACTTCTCCCATCACTTACAGGAAAGATTTAGTTGTGTACACTACCAATTGCCAGTTTGGTGTTATCCTCCATGTCAGCAGTGCAGCGAGGGATAGAATCATAGAATGGTAAGGTTGGAAGGGACCTCAAGGATCATCTAGTTCCAACCCCCTGCCATAGGCAGGGACACCTCCCACTAGTACAGGTCACTTAAGGCCTTCTCCAACCTGGCCTTGAACACCTCCTGGGAGGTTGTGGAGCACAGAAGACCTCAGGGAGGTTGTGGAGCACAGAATCACCCAACGTGATCTTTGATCTTTGATCACATTGGGTGGTTCTGTGCTCCTCAACCTCCCTGGGCAACCTGTGCCAGTGTCTCACCACCCTCACTGTAAAGAACTTCCTCCTAACATCCACTTTCAATCTCCCCTCTGCCACTTCAAACCCATTGCCCCTTGTCCTGGCATTGCAAGACCTCGTCAATAGTCCCTCCCCAGCCTTCCTGTAGCCCCCTTCAGAT
>VWZE01002233.1:11064-23776 GCA_013396675.1 Eubucco bourcierii
ACTCTCTCAGTGAAGAGCTTCCTCCTCACCTCCAGCCTAAACTTGCCCTGGCGTAGCCTGAGACTATGTCCTCTTGTTCTGTCACTGGTTGCCTGAGAGAAGAAGGTAACCTCCTGCTGGCCACAACCACCCTTCAGGTAGTTGTAGACAGTAATAAGGTCCCCCCTGAGCCTCCTCTTCTCCAGGCTAAACAGTCCCAGTTCCCTCAGCCTCTCCTCATAGATAAAGTCAGGGCTTGCTTTTACCTTCTAGGGCAAAACACAAACAAGTGTATAAATATGTATGGGTACCCTGTGAACAAGTTTGGACAGACATGGAGGCACCAGGCCCTTTTGTCTTCCTTTCCCATGGTTGCTTCTCCCATCAGCAGAAGGAGAGGGAGCAGAAAAACATGTTTGAACAAGTCAGGAAATGTTTGGGCCTATTCTGGCCCGTTTAGGCCTTCCACGACATAAAGGACACTCAAGGTAGAAGTAGGAAGGCCAAAAGAGGATCCAATGAGCTAGGAGGATTTTGTTCCACTGAAGAACTGTAAATGTCAACTGCATCCCTATTGTATTTATCTTAATTCAGTGATTGTCAGGTTGAGCATCCTACTGATGGTATCTGCTCAGACAAAGCAGCAGTACAAAAAATGGTGCAAATAAGCAAGCAGAAAATACTTTCCTGTCTGCTCAGTGCTCTGGATGGGAAAAATGTCACATGAAAAATGCCTTTATTCAGGCAAGGACAGCTCAACCTGCAGGTCTGTTAACAACATATAAAAGGGGAATGATTTTAGGGACTGCCTGCTCCAGTTCAATGAGGAATGTAAAGCAGAGAGATCTCAAAGCTCTGAGGAAGTGATAAAAAGCAGTAGCTACTGAAAATGCTGCCTTGCAATGTAGAAATGTAGGAGCAAAAAGCTAACTGGTTTTAAGACTGTGGTTCATCTCTCTGTGAGAAGATGTATCTATTCCTCTTTGCTGAATTTCATTATTCACAGATTTCATAGATTCATAGAATACCAGGTTGGAAACGATCTCAAAGATCATCTAGTCCAACCTTTCAGGGTAAAAATGTAATTTAAATGAGACAGTGCAGCACCCCATCAAGATGGGCCTTGAAACTGCCTAATGTAGGGAAATCCACCACCTCCCTTGGGAGTTTATTCCAATCTCTAATAGTTCAAATGGTGAAAAAAAAATAATTTTGGGCAACCAGTCCAAATCTCCCCAGCAGCAACTTGTGCCCATTACCTTTTGTCTTTACTTTGTGACTTGTAAAAAGGGAGTCTCCCTCCTCATGATAGCTGCCCTTTGTGTACTTGTGCATGGTCATGAGCTCTCCCTAAGCCTTCTCTTCTCAAGACTCCAAAGCCCCAGTTCCCTCAGCCTTTTTTCATATGACAGATCTTTCCGTTCTCTGTTCATTCTTGTGGCACTTCTCTGGACCCTTTCCAGCCTGTCCACATCCTTCTTGTGTAGCAGAGAGCAAAACTGTACACAGTACATGAGGTGCAGCCTGAATACTGCTGAGTAGAATGGGATTATCTTATTATCTTCACCACCATGATGTTTAAACTATTTTATGCTAGGTTTTGAAAGCTTTTATTGCAGAACTGTAACTGCATGCATATAAACTGAGAGTAAAACCTGATTATGCCCAGAGGAGGACCACAAAGATGATCAGAGGGCTGCAGCAGCTCTCCTATGAGGACAGGCTACAAGAGTTGGGGCTCTTCAGCCTGGAGAAGAGAAGGCTTTGAGAAGATAGTAGCCTTCCAGTATCTGAAAAGGGCCTACAGGAAGGCTGGGGAGGGATTATTTACAAGGTCTTACAATGACAGGACAAGGGCTAATGGGTTTAAACTGGAAGAGGGGAGATTGAAACTGGATGTTAGGAGGAAGTTCTTTGCAGTGAGGGTGGTGAGGCACTGGCACAGGCTGCCCAGAGAGGTTGTGGCTGCTCCCTCCCTGGAGGTGTTCATGGCCAGGTTGGACAAGGCCTTGAGTGAGCTGTACTAGTGGGAAGTGTCCCTGCCTATGACAGGGGGTTGGAACTAGATGATCCTTGAGGTCCCTTCCAACCTTACCACTCTATGATTCTATGTTCTTTAAAAAAAAAAACACACCCCCCCCAAAAAAAAACCCCAAAACCCCAAACCCAAACAAACAAACAAACAAAAACACCCAACCAAAACCAAAAGAAACCCAAACCTGCAGTGCCTACTGAAAGCAGCCATTGTTAAGTTACAGACTATTAACATTACACAGATTACTGTATGCATATAAACATATGCCAGCACACAGTACACAAACTGAGTTATACTGGATGCATTTTTCTTAGACAAAAGCAACACGTGCATTTAGATTGATATACATTAGTACAAAATTCAAAAGTGCCTCACAATGTTGCTGCTTCCATGTAGAGATGTTCATTGGCATACAGTACTGAACATCACTTCTTACTACAGCTGAACAACAACATCCTTCAGTGGTATTTTAAGGCTCTGTGTAGCAAGCTGTTGCCACCTTGGAAGGGGACACTAACTAGCTATCTAGATGGTGAGACTGCTTATAGCTAGGAACAAAGGGAGAGATCATGCAGTGATGGATACTGTGGCCACCAGGAAAGTATTAAGTTTTAGCTGCACCCTACCAACATGCCTCTTTTAAAATGCTCAGGGAAAAAAAAAAAAGAGTTGTACAAAGAATTTGCTTTCACTGTCTGGTGAAAGGGCATATAGGTTTCTGTTTCTCTGTTCAGGGCTTTCTCCTTCCCTTTGCATAACCTTTCATGAAATCAAGAAGGGTTGATTCTGGAAGTAAAATTACCCACTATGAACTAGGTATCCCACAAGCTAATAAAATTCCTAGGAAAAAGTTCTTGCCAAAACCTCAGAGGAGGACTTGAAAGCTGTAGTCTGAAAGGCTTCAGTCTTTGAAGTAGCTGTACTTACTTCAGCCAAAACCTAACAGTGTATGAAACTTGAGGTTATACTTCTCTGTATACTGCAATCTGTTATGTCTCAGTCTTTTCCTCAAGAGAAGCTACTTCTTTTCAGAAGAAATGCCAAAAGCAAAATACTAAAAAAAAAAATCCAAATACTAAGAGGAGCATTTGATTTTAGCAGCCAAGAAGAACTATTTGTTGTAAATGGCTACAGGCCGTTTGTATTTTTCCATCCATATATGAAGGGTTTTTTATTTTGCCCAAGGCTAATCCTGAGTGAAAAATTGCTGTCATAATAGTGTTTGAAGGTAGAAATACATAAGAAGAATTCAAACTAACATTCATTCTTACTGTGCACAGCCTTTAAAAAATACTCCCTTTTTTTGACCTTCATTACCAGGAGAAGAAACAGAAGCTCACACAGCCTGTGGTAGACAAATGCATTTAATTCTACCAGTCAAGGCCAAAAAAAGAGTTATATGCATAGCAACATGGAAGGCAGTGTCTTCTTTTACTTGAAAATTAGGAATGTGGAAATTTGAAGATCTGTCTCTTCTTCTTTTCTCTCTACCAACACAGCACAACTGAGGCATTAAAAGCAATCCTCACTCCACCAAGAAATGCAGCGTGCACAGCATACAGAATGAGCTGTTTTGTTAAGTCACATTAAACAATTTTTAAAGTTAATTAAAATGTAAGTTCTGTACACTTTTAAAGAGAGTGTTGATGTCTAAAGAATGGACGAGCCCCTACCAAGAAAATCTGCAGCTAAGTTAATCTAGAAATTAAACACTCTACCTATTAGAAGGAAGACTGCATTGTTTGCTAGCAATGTTCCCTGCTTAGGAAAAAAAACAAACAAACAACAACAAAAAAAAAAACCACAAAATGCAAGGTAAATGCAACAAAAGAAGGAAGAATGGTCCTGTTAAAAGCACCTTTTTTACATTGTTAAAGTACATCCATTCAAAAACCTACTACAATAGTTATCTTTAAATACTATGAATACATTGCATATAAGATGAAGTCCATAAAGTGATTCTCAGAGCTCTCTGCCCCAGTGAATGGCCTCAGTGGCAGAAAATCCTTTTAGGTTGACCTTGCTCAGGCCATAGCTGTGCAGTCAGAGGTGCTTCTGCATAGAAGTGCAGTGGTGTTCAGAATGCAATGTTTCTTTAATTAAATAGAGCTTTTAAAGCTCCCATGATGTTAAATTGAGTATAAGTGATTCTTAGTAGTGAAGATGGGAAAACTTGAGTCTTTTCTTGTGGCTGAATAATAGCCAAGGGTAGAGACAAGAGTTTTGGTGTACATAATACTTGACATACAGGAGCTTCTTCCCTGTCCACTACAACAGGGTTACCTGCTCTCAATTCAAAGCAAACATTACTTGGCTAGGGCTAGATATTGAATCTCCTGATACTGGATAAAATCTGCACAAATCAATAAAGAAGCCTTAGTATCTTTCACTTTGAAAACTATTTGTTTCCCCATAAGCTGCAAATTATGTGGATGGTGTTTTCCTGGGTAAGATACTAAGAAAACCATAGAGGATCTCAGAGCTACCTCATCTTACGTTGTCCTCTTTGCACCAGACGTTAGTAAACCATTATATTTAGTGAAGTAAACTAAACCATTATATTTAGTGAAGTAACACAATGAAAAGGAACCTTATTCTGAATATAAGATCCCATATGCCAGTGCCATTACAGAAACACTTGTCTCTGAATCTAAATCATGAAACAATTGTCTGCAACTCTCAACATAACAGAAAGAAGAGTAACTTAACAGTTTCTCAAAAGCACAAATCTTGCCTGAATAGTTCAATCTTGTACACTTCTTTGTTAGTCTGAAATACATTTTATGCATTTAGGTACAAAATTATGAGGAAATCAATACAGTTAGCAGTTGAAGAAAAGTATACTATTTAAGGTGCTGCAGCTTGTTCTCAAATCTTATGTGGTTGCTCTGACTACAAATCTAGCTTTGAAGGTCTGTACCTGCAGTGGAAGGGAAGGTCAGCAGTCATAAAGATAGATTCAATTTTATTTCATTAGAAAATACTACATCCAGAGAGAGGCTCAGAGGTAGGTCTTTAATCTCACCACATGTGGGACAGACTTTTGGGAACTGAAGAGTATTTATGGCCTCCCATTCTGCAACTTTTTGCTATCATTGATCAAACCCCAAAGCATTAGTAGAGCTGGCTTCACTTCAGGAAGAATGTCATGGAAGATCCACATGGTCTCTAGCAATTAACCCTCCGCTTGATTACCCCTAGTAGGCAACTGAAGGATTACATCTCCCTGGCCTGGCAAATAACCTCCTTTCTCATGCAATTCAGAGTACTGTTTAAATAAATACATAAATAAACCCAACAATAAACACCCCCCCCCCAAAAAAAAAAACCAACCAACAAATCAAAACAAAAACCCCAAACAAACAAAAATAAAACCAAAACAAAAATCAAAACAAAACCAAAACAAATAACAAAACAAAAATCAAAACAAAACTAACTCTCTCTCACAGACACAAAACCACCAAAAAAAATCAAAACAAAAACCCCAAACAAAAATAAAACCAAAACAAATAAAAAAAAAAACCAACAAACCAAACCAAACTCTCTCACACACACACAAAACCACCAAAAAAATCAAAACAAACAACCAAAACACCAAAACCTTGCACGCTCCCCCTGAGTGCTGCAGTGTTAACAGAATAGGATTAAGCTACAGCAGAAGAATAAGCAACACAGTAAAAAAGGTCAGTGACAAATGTGTCACACATTGCTTTTCACACATGTTTTCATGAGAACAGTTTTATGGGCACTCTAAGGTCTTAAGTGTCTCATATTTGAAGGGCTGCCAGGCTCTTTTAAACCTCCTTTGGCTGCAGGTGAGACTTTTGGAGAGAGTTCTGCAAGGGATGATTTTAGCTGATCTTTGGGGGTCAAGCTATGAAGAAGGACCTCTGGAAGAGACATTCTTTTCTGGCCAATTCGATAGCTATTTTTCAGCAAATATTCTTGCAGCAATGTGAGCCCAGCTACATCGTTCTTTTGCTTACCTTACCTGATAGTTTGGAAAATACCTTTGTTGTATTATTTAAACACTTCTTCATCTCATTAAAACACAATTGTAAATATCTTTAATGCATGTCTGAAGCAGACATGCAAGGATCTGCTCAGATACATACCTGCTTCAGTCTGCTGCTTCCTCCAGAGCATTAACAGAGATGGAGAAAAGGCAGCAAGTCTTAAAGAGAAACAGGTCTGTATTTCTGCCAAAAAAAAAAAAAAAAGAAGGGGAAAAAAAAGGGAGTGTCTTTGCAGAATTCTACCTTCTAATTTAGCTTAGGAAAGTAGCAGCTTGAACACTTCCACTGACAGTGCTTGTCACAACCCAGCAGGGAACAGCAGTAGTCTTGCAAAGAAATGTTCAAAACCACACAGGGCTGGAAATGGTTCTTTTATATGGAAAAGTAGCATTCTGAAGCTGATTCTTGCCGTGTCAGTGAACACATGGTTATTTAAAGGCAAAATACGTAAGGGGCTCTTCAGCCTGCAGAAGAGAAGGCTTTGAGGAGACCTTAGAGTAGCCTTCCAGTATCTACAGGAAGGTCAGGGAGTGATTATTTACAAGGTCTTGTAATGACAGGATGAGGGGCAATGGGTTTAAACTGGCAGAGGGGAGATTGAAACTGGATGTCAGGAGGAAATTCTTTCCAGTGAGGTTGGTGAGGCACTGGAACAGGTTGTCCAGGGAGGTTGTGGCTACTCCCTCCCTGGAGGTGTTCACGGCCAGGTTGGACAAGGCCTTGAGTGAGCTGTACTAGTGGGAGGTGTCCCTGCCTATGGCAGGGGGTTAGAACTAGATGATCCTTGAGGTTCCTTCCAACCTTACCATTCTATGATTCTACGATTCTATGATTTTGCCTTTTCTGTGTGTTACCAGACCTTTCTTCACATTATCTTATTAGAGGGTAGTGTGTTTATGTGTGCTTACCAGACACCAGCATTCTTAATTTTATTTGCAGATTTGCTGATTTTCTTTGAGTGTCTTGTCCTTCCACACAACCACATATATAAAATCATGCTTGCACAGAAAACAGATTAATCCTTCAAATTTAAGATCATCTCTTCCTGTTTAGAGCATTTTGTCTAAAATGATGCTGTTCTTAACCACAAAACTCGGCTTATGTTCACACATTTGATTTACTAATGGATAAGCAAACATAGTTTACAAAATCAGTACTGTCAAGGCTTGAGTTTCTGAATGGGAACTGAATCATTGCCCAATCTTTCAAACATATTTCAATCCTCTTGGAGACAGTGGATTTTCACATTTCCCCTTCATCAGTTTTGGCACTGATTACTTACATTCAAGTAAGGGAACAAGCAATAGTTAATCAGTTTCTTATGACTGATATGTACTGTCCCAAGTGGTTTACAAGCAGCACGAAGAGTTACTCTGTGCTGACAGAACTGCAGCCCTTTTTCTTTCTCTTGTTAATGCAATTCCTGTGCTTTGCTGGATTGGAACATCATACACCTGGCATTCATTACCAGTGCAAAGAAAGCAGACTGCTGTGTTGCAGCATCCAGATGGTTCATCATGACAGAGATTATTTTAACTGTTGGAGTATGAGCTAATACTTGTATGAGCTACAGCAGCCTGTCCTGCCTTTTCCTCCACTCTACTCAAACCCCAAAAGCTGGGTATAGAGCACATGGCATCACTGTGCCACATCATTTGGAGAATGCAATGTGGGGAAATAGCCATCCTATGTGGAGAGGAATCACCTCTCCATCAGGCCCTCCAGAGAAGGCAAAAATGTTAGCTGATTCCAGCTGCAAAGGCATCCACACTGGCAGGGAAAAGAACAAACCTCCCTTCACTACTGAGCTCTGGTATCAAGCTAGAAACAGAAGCACCAGCTGATTGGTGAAAGCACATCTTTAAGGGGATGTTGGTGGGTCTCCATCAAGTGACTGTATATTTGCATCGGGTGAGAAGCTGATGTGCTTTAGCTGCCTGAGGCAGTCACCCAGCATTTCTTTGCTTCTTGACACTCCTAACTTTGACTGTCTGAAGATGAAGACAGTAGGGGAAGGAAACCCTGTAACCACTGACCTGGTTTTCAGAACATTAGCAGCACCATATTTGTGTCTCTGAGCCTTTTTTGATGATGATACCTGTACTAGTGGGAGGTGTCCCTGCCTATGGCAGGGGGTTGGAACTAGATGATCCTTGAGGTCCCTTCCAACCTTACTGTTCTATGATTCTATGATTCTATGAAGATGTAAAGAGTCTGTCTGCTCCCTCTTACTAGTAATTTTTCAGCCTGTTCACTAAATGCAACACATTTTACAGGAAACTAACACCTTTTGAGAATTTATCAACCATCCATCTCCCTAGCTTCAAAAATTGAAGCAACCAGAAAAAGAGATACAGCCATCCTTGCATGCTTTCCTAATCAGCCTTGCCTTCAAGACTCCTTCTTACCAGTTCCTTATCTCATATCAGCATGTTCTGTCTATGCAGTTGAAAATACTTGTGTGCCAACAATGAACAGTGACATCAGTGGACAATGTGAGGGCAATAAATGCAAAAGGAAAGGGAAATCTCCAACTACATGGAACAAAAGAGGGTTATCAGGTGTAACCAACATGGATTTACCAAGGGGAGATCTTGCTTGACTAATCTGATAGCCTTCTATGAAACCATGACCAAATGGGTAAACAAAGGAAGAGCTGTGGATATCATATACCTTGACTTCAGCAAGGCTTTTGACACTGTCTCCCATAACATCCTCATAGATAAGCTCAGAAAATGTGGCATAGATGGCTGGTCTATAAGGTTGAAAACTGACTCAATAACAAAGTTCAGAGGGTTGTCATCAGAGGCACAGAGTCAAGCTGGAGTCCTGTAGCTAGTGGTGTTCCCCAGGGATCAGTACTGGGTCCAGTTTTATTCAATATCTTTATCAGTGACCTGGATGAGGACACTGAGTGTACCCTCAGCAAGTTTGTTGATGATACAGAACTAGGGGTGGTGGCCAACACCCCATTAGGCTGTGTAGCTGTCCAACAAGATCTGGACAGGCTGGAGAGCTGGATGAAGGCGAACCACATGAAGTTCATTAAGGATAAGTGCTGGGTCCTACACCTGGGGAGGAATAACTACAGGCATCAGTACAGGTTGAGGGCTGCCGTGCTGGAAAGCAGCTCCATGAAGAAAGATCCCACAGTTCTGAGGGACAGCAAGTTCTGTTTGAACCAGCAATGTGTCCTTGTGGCCAAGAGAGCCAATGGCATCTTGGGGTGCATCAGGAAAAGTATGTCCAGCAGGTCTAGAGAGGTTCTTCTGCCCCTCTACTCTGCTTTAGTGAGACCACACCTGGAATATTTTGTCCAATTTTGGGCTCCCCAGTTCAAGAGAGACTGGGACCTGCTGGAGAGAGTCCAATGGAGAGCCATGAGGATGACTGGGGCACTTGAGCATCTCCTGCTATCTCATAAGTCCAGTTCTATGACATTGGAGACTAAACATGGCAGAAGGCTACAATAGTCCTACTGAGCCATTTTTTTGCCAATGTCTTTCATTTCACAGGTTCACCTGCAATTTACTTTTGAACAATCAGTACATTTTTATTCTTACTATGATTACTGAGGCAGGAGTTGCAAGACACATGGTGACAAAAGCATCCTCGCTTAGGTCCGCCAGCACAGCAGGCTTGGGAGAAAGACAAGCACAGCACTGTAGATGGGGAGAGCTGAAGAAAGGTGGCTTCTCAGCCTTCAGCAATCCCTTTCTGACACAAAGCAGTGACTTCTGCAAAGGTTCTGCTACTCTGTCCACCTCCTAGGGGAAGTAATGTTCTGACTGGTAGCATATTACAGGGACCCATGTCCTCTGGCTGGTGTCTATGCAGGAGACTGGGTGGAGGTTTCCTCTGAACACAGGCCCTTCACACTACAGACACTTCTGTAAAAAGCCATTAAACCTCTGCAAGCTTCTTCTAACCTTAGAAAAGTTTTAGGGAATTTAATGCCACATATAACTACGTGGCTTTTAGTCCTTAGAGAAGTAATCGACTACCCGTGTGCACTGCCATTTTGTGCAGTTTTTGTGGAGATGGTAGAGGCCCCACTCCTAGACAGATTCAAGGTCAGGCTGGACCGTGGCTCTGAACAACCGGATCTCGTTGGGGGTTTCCCTCCTTACTGCAGGGAGGTTTGATTAGTTGACCTCTAGAGGTCCCTTCTAACCCGCCGCATTCTATGATGCTGTGATTCTACTGGTGATACTCGTACAGTGCCAACTGGCATTTCTCCTGTATCTATTCACGCACAGCTGTATGGTTTTCCACTTTAATTCTTCCCCTAGAGCAGTTTCTGAGCCAAGACCTCCTCATATTTGCTATGAATCCTTCTTCATCCTTTCTGTAGCATCCAATTGTTTGGTTGTTGGGGTTTTTTGTTTGTTTGTTTGGTTTGGTTTGGTTTGTTCTTTTTAAACAGTTTCCACACAGCTCTGAGGATACTTCAGCTCAGACTTCTCCAGAGCCCTGCTAGGTTCCTATGCTGACATGTATATTTTATAGATAGAGAGCGTACATTATTTACATTCCAAAAGGACAGATGTTTGGATATCGTGTCCCTGCATGACAGTTTGCACAACATATGGTTCCTGTGCCAAGCTGTTACCTCTCTAAAGAGGATGGCCAAGACATCACTAAACAATACCCCTAAGATCAGACATAAAGACCATGCCTTTGGACTGGGTCAGCACTCTCCTCACACAATACTTTCAACAACCCATTTTGTGAGTGATGGTACAGGCAAATTGCCCACCTGCCTGAGATGAACTGGGAAGAAGTCCTCGAGCCCCTTATCAGTTCTTAGACAAAAACTACCCTGTAAATATCAGTCTCTTGAAATAGGAATCAGCTCCAGGCACTAGCTCAGAAACAACAGCATTTGGCATTGTCTTTGTGATCTGTTGTGAGTTAAAACAAGCAATAACTAATCACTTTCATTGCTACTTACAAATATTTTAAAAAAATTAACAGTGTAATAACTCATTTCCAAAATGAGAGGACATCTCACTTAGATAAAAGTGTATTTTAAGATCATAACAAATTAGCAAATATGATCCTGACTTTTTGCTTCATTGCACATTAATCCTAATACAGTAGACCTGCAGCATGAGCGTTAGTGAGTGTTCCATTTCCTCTATTAGAGATAATAGCAATACAATACCTTCATTTCCTTGTTGCTGATGGTAGCATTGCCAGACTCTTTTGGCTTGTAAATCTTTCCTCTGTGTGCTGCAGAATCAGCTTTGACTTTGCCTTAAACACATTTCCAAAAATGTTTTTGACTGAGTACTTCTGAACTAAGGTTGGCGTGATAATATAACCCACTCTATTTCCCTTACAATAAGTTTAACTGACAAGAAATAACAAGAAATATACTTACAACAAACAAGATAAATGAATGCAAGGTAGCAAAATCCTGAAGCTACCCATTTAAAATGCCCTCATTCTCTAAATAGATTATGCTATGTATGAAACCCCCACTTAACACTGCTTCAGAAATGGTGCATTTAGAATACAAAAGTGCTTCTCTTCCAGGCAGCTTTTCAATAGGTTTATTACATAACTTGGTGTTATACCTATTTGTTTATTTGTTCAGGACAGCAATGTGCTAGAAAAATCTCCCTGGGACACACATGAAGCTTTTGTTAAAATAAAAGGTCAAGACTATTTGCCAGCATCCACAGAGTCATCTCTACACATGATGTGTTACATCACCCCTCTTCAAGACGACTCACCTTTGAGCCTCACAAACAGAATCTGAAGAAATAAGTACTTTGTGCCTGCAATGTATCACACAACAATAGTTTTTCAACTTAAAAACTCCACCAATGATGCTTTAGGATTGACATTCTCACTTGTCTCTGCAAGTCATTGTTATATACCATGTCCACTGCAATACTCACATTTTAGAGTCAAGGGGAGAACGTATATAACTGCCCTACAAAACACACCTTGACATCAGTCCAATTTTTGGTCCAGTTTGCCTTCAGTGACTGTAACAAGAATGCAAACAAAAAGGCTCACTCTGTATTTCATTCCTCCTCTCAGTCTGACACCCTGACTTGATATGTAAGATTTATAATGCACATGAATCATTACTTGTTGAGGGAAATACTTTTTAAAAATATTGTTAGAACCTCCTTATTTTGCAGTCAACTGAAATCACTGTTAAAATGGATTTTTATGGTGGCTCAAGAGGCTTACAGCAAGATCACTTCAGACAGTATATGCTTCTCATTATGGAGGCTAATTTTTTTGTTCATGTTGTGATTTGCCTACACAAATACAATAATTATTGTTATTATAACAATAATTTTTTGGGGTCTGGGTTATAAATAAATAATATAAATAAATGTTTGGGGTCTGGGTTGATGAAAAGCTCAATACGAGCCTGCAGTGTGCACATGCAGCCCAGACAGCAACTCAGTCCTGGGCTGCATCAAGAGCAGTGTGGCCAGCAGGGCAAGGGAGGGGATTCTGCCCTTTTACTCTGCTCTTGTCAGACCCCAAAAGTACTGTGTGCAGTTCTGGAGCCCTCAGCACAGAAAGGACATGGAAGTGTTGAAGCACGTCTAGAGAAGGGCAACGAGGATGATCAGAGGGCTGGAGCAGCTCTCCTATGAGGACAGACTGAGAGAGTTGGGGCTCTTCAGCCTGGAAAAGAGAAGGCTTCGAG
>VWZE01002234.1:6657-22730 GCA_013396675.1 Eubucco bourcierii
TTGAGTGACCTGTACTAGTGGGAGGTGTCCCTGCCTATGGCAGGGGGTTGGAACTGGATGATCCTTGAGGTCCCTTCCAATGTTACCATTCTGTGATTCTATGATAAGTGCCACATCCAATCCCCTCTTAAAGATCTCCAGGGATGGTGACTCCACCAGCTCCCTGGGCAGTCCATCCCAGTGCCTAATCAACCTTTCCATCAGGAAGTGCTTCCTAATATCCAGGCTAAACCTCTCCTGGCATAGACTCAAACTATGCCCCCTTGTCCTGTCACAAGTTGCCTGGGAGAAGAGCCTGACCTCCATTCCACACCCCCACACCCCCAACTTCCTTTTAGGTAGTTGTAGAGATTGATAAAATCCCTTCTGAGTCTCCTCTCCTCCAGGCTAACACCCCCAGCTCCCTCAGCTTCTCCTCATCAGACTTTCCTTCCAGCCCCCCCTCACCAGCCTCGTTGCTTATTCTCCCTTCTGCATGTCAGCTCTAAATGTGCTCAAGTGTTATGAACACAGCCAATGCAGAGTGACAGGAGGTATGAAAACCATGCTGAAAGCTGCATGTGTTTAGTTCACTCACAGCCATTCCCAGGGAGGAGGAGGTGATCTCTAGAAACACTTCTGCGCCTGCCCTCATTGCAATGCAGACTGAATGCCTCTGCATAAACAATTAATCTGACTCCTTTGCATCTGGCACCCTTTTGATAAATACTGCTGTTGCAACTTGTTTGCACAGGGTGAAGACCTATCACTTAAAAACATTTACTTGATATATTTACATATAATTCTGCATTCTCTCAAGACCTGTTGGCAGCATTAAGTTATTCTACAATGTCAGCTGTTACAAGGTTGTGAGCTTCTTGGCTCCTTCACTGTTGCATATAAACAAAGCACTTGCAGCTGCTTTGCCATTTGGCTGTAATGTTGCTTTCCACTGAGCAACAACAACAAGAACAACAACAACAAAAAAAAAAGCCTTTCTTGGATGTCATCTAAGCATCAGTATCAGATTTCAGTGTGATTAGACTGCTCGTAGAGGTAGATCTAAAACCGTCGCTACTGCTGCTGTGTACTAAAACCTGTAGTAGGGTCTTTGATGTTCTACCTGAGCGCTTACAAACTGTTGCCACCTTACTCCCTCAGTATTTTTTGATGTTCCAAAATGTGACAAATATAACCAGGTATCATTAGCAACCTGTTGCTGTTCAAAGAGAAAAGGGAGTGATGGTAGAAGCAATGATAATAGCTGCACTGTTATCTTAGAGGCATGTTAGCTCAACCGTACCCTGCACTGGGACTGGTCTTATACAATCATAGAATGGTAAGGTTGGAAGGGTCCTCAAGGATCATCCAGTTCCAGCCCCCTGCCAGAGGCAGGGACACCTCCCACTAGCACAGCTCACTCAAGGCCTCATTCATCCTGGCCTTGAACACTTCCAGGGAGGGAGCAGCCACAACCTCCCTGGGCAACCTGTGCCAGTGTCTCACCACCCTCACTGCAAACAACTTCCTCCTAACATCCAGTTTCAATCTCCCCTCTGCCAGTTCAAACCCATTGCCCCTTGTCCTGTCATTGCAAGACCTTGTCAATAGCCCCTCCCCAGCCTTCCTGTAGGCCCCTTCAGATCCTGGAAGGCTACTCTAAGGTCTCCTGGAAGCATTCTCTTCTCCAGTCTGCAGAGTCCCAACTCTCNCTTGCCCTGCTGGCCACGCTGCTCTTGCTGTCTGGGCTGCACTCACACTGCAGCCTCATCTTGAGCTTTTCATCACCCCAGACCCTCAGGTCCTTTTCCTCAGGGCTACTCTCAGCCATTCCCCACCCAGCCCGGAGCTGTGCTTGGGATTGTGCCTACCCAGGTGCAGGACCTTACACTTGGCCTTGCTGAATGTCATGAGGTTGGCCTGGGCACAGCTCTGCAGCCTGTCCAAGTCCCTCTGGATGGATCCCTGCCCTCTAGCAAGTCGACTGTGCCACACAGCTTGGTGCCATCTGCACACTTGCTGAGGCTGCATTGATTCCTCTGTCCATGGGACTGACAAAGATGTCAAACAGCACTGGTGCCAGCACTGACCCCTGAGAGATGCCACTTGTCACTGGTCTCCAGGTGGACATTGTGCCCTTGATCACCACTCTCTGTGTGCCACCATCCTGCCAATTCCTTATCCAGTGAGTGGTCCATCTGTCTTGCCATCTATTAGTATAATTGATCACCAAGATGGCATGTTAATGAGGACTGTAGAGATGCCTAGATGGGTCTGGAGAAGTGATGCTTTGTGCCCCAGATTGGGTTCTTTTCTCACTTACAAAGAAGCAAAATCCAAGGAAATTCTTTTGCGTTGGTTGTGTTATTCTGAGAGGAGCACATGAATGAAAAAGGAAGCAAATCCATAAAACTGGGGTAAAGCATAATGCAAACTGAGTGTTTGTAGAATGATCATCATAGGCAGTCTGGGGTGGGGGGAAACCACACCAGGAAACTGTGAAATAATGCAAAAATTGGTTTTGTTAGCAAGAATCACAGATCCACACAGTGTGGAAGGGACCTCAAAGCTTATCCAGTCCAACCCTCTCTGCCAGAGCAGGATCACCTAGAACAGGTCACACTGGAACACATCCAGGTGGATTTTGTATATTACCACAGAGGAAATATTCAACCAAATCTTCATCCACAGCCACCCTGGGCAGCCTGTCCCAATGTTCTGACACCCTTGCAGGGAAAAATTCGTCCTCATGTTTAAATGAAACTTCCTATTCCTCATCTTCCACCCAGTGCTCCTTGTCCTGTCCCTGGGCATCACCCAGCAGAGCCTGGCTCCAGCCTCCTGCCACTCACCCTGCACATCATTAGAACCATTGCTGAGGTCACCTCTCAGGCTCCTCCTCTACCAGCAGCACAGCCCCAGCTCCCTCAGGCTCTCCTCCTAACAGAGCTCTTCCATTCCCTTCAGCAGCTTTGTGGCTCTGTGCTGGACTCTCTCCAGCACTTCTATGTCCCTCTTGAACTGGGGGGCCCAGAACTGGACACAGTACACCCAGGCAGAGTAGGAGGGGCAGGAGAACCTCTCTTGAGGTTACTAAGAAGTAATTTAGGGCTGTGGTCGCAACTTGAATCACCTGTCACTGAATCATATGAGGCCTGGGCAATAACTGGGGAAAGAAAAAACCTCTAAGTGTTGATAGGAAAGGGTTTGGAAGCAAAGTGCTCGGTAACAATCAGCAGAGATGACAGATTGTATTATTGCCCAACAATAAGGCTCGGAGGTATTAAAGGTATCACTTTACAGAGCTTTCTATGCCACCACTACCTGCGGCGCTCCCGCTCTAATCGCAGCATAGAAGCCAGGGTAGCTCCATGGGTGTTTGTGACTCTCCCTGAATATTTATGAAGGTTTAGAAACCAAACCAGGATCTCTCTCTCTCTGTTCTTAGCCCATCTGTATCACCACGAAGGCCAAATGAAGCTTTTAGTCATTATACTTAATTGGATGAATGGCCCTCAAAGCTGTCAATAAGCAATGTGTTCGCAGCAAGGTAATTAATAACGCTATTTCCTTTTGGAAGACGTATCATTAGCTGCTATTTCTCCAGCTACAACACTGATGTCTTTATTCATAGAGGTAATTGCAGGTTACCCACCAATTCCCCACCAGTGACATCATCTTTGCAAACTGAATCTCACAATCTGTCACTTTTGAATTCATAATTAGGATTTTTTNGACAAATGAACGTTGGTGAAAGAAATGCCTACTTTGTCGTTAGAGGCAGAAGCACGGCCAGGCTGAGGAGTTGAGGGGCTTGTGACACAAATGAGGCTTGTGAGCTGTTAGACTGAACATCTGGCACCTTCAGAATGAAGCAAAAGTCACAAAGGCAAACTGGCAGCTGTGTCACCACCAGTGTGTCACCAGCAGTGTTGGTGGCATGCTTGGACAGACCTGCAGAATTTATTTGGTAATTCAGAGTAATCGTTTCAGTAAGAGATACAGAGGTTCTGTTAGATTGCCTCTGCTCAGAAAATAGGTACTACATGGTGTGAATGTCCCTTTTCACCTCTCTTGATTAGCTACTGTGATGTGCAGCTCTGTTGGATTCTGACCTCCCCATCCTGGGAGGTCAGAAGCATGGACAGAGTCACAGAATCTTTGGGGCTGGAAAAGACCTCTGAGATCATTGGCTCCAGCCTACAAACTAACATCACAATGGCACCTAACCCATGCCACCAAATGCCACATCCAATCCCTTCCTAAAGACCTCCAGGGATGGTGACTCCACCACCTCCCTGGGCAGTCCATCCCAGAGCCTGGTCACACTTTCCATGAGGAAGTGCTTCCTAACATCCAACCTAAACCTTTGCTCTTGTCCTGTCAACCTAAACCACGCCCCTTGTCCTATCCCAAGCTGTCTGGGAGCAGAGCCTGACCCCCACCTGACTACAAGTTCCCTTCCAGTAGTTGTAGACAGTGCTAAGGTCCCCTCTAAGTCTCCTTTTCTCCAGGCTGAGCAACCCCAGCTCCCTCAGCCATTCCTCATCAGACTTTCCTCATCAGACTTTCCCTCCAACCTCCTCCCCAGTCTCATCACTCTCCTCTGGTCCCACTCCAGCACCTCAGTATCCTTCTTGCAGTGAGGGGCCCAGAGCTGCACACAGTGCTTGAGGTGAGACCTCCTCAGTGCCAGTACAGGGGTAGAATTGCATCCCTGGTCCTACTGGCCACAATATTCCTGATACAGGCCAGGATGCCATTGGCCTTCTGTGCCACCTGGGCACACTGCTGGCTCTTGTCCAGCCACTGTCACTCAGCACTCCCAGGTCCCTCTCAGCCAGGCTCCTCTCCAGACACTTCTCCCCCAGTCTGTGGCACTGTTTGGGGTTATTGTGGCCAAAGCAGAGGAGCCTGCACTTGGTGCTGTTGAATCTCATCCCATTGGCCTCAGCCCATTGACCCCACCTGGCCAGGTCCCTCTGCAGCATCTTCCTACCCTCCAGCAGATCAGCTCCCTCCTTACTTGCTGTCAGCTGCAAATTTACTGACGGTAGACTCAATCCTCTCCTCCAGATCACAGGTAAAGATGTTGAGTAGAATTGGGCCCAGTACTGATCCCTGGGGGACACCACTGGTAACTGGAGCTGTGGTAACAATGGAATATGTTGGTGCTTTTTATTTTTACAGAATCACAGAATTTTTTAAGCAGGTTGGAAAAGACCTCTGGGATCATTGAGTCCAACCTATCACCTAACACCTTCTAATTAACTAACCCATGGCACTAAATGCCTCATGCAGCCTCCTCTTAAACACCTCCAGGCATGGGGACTCCACCACCTCCCTGGGCAGCCCATTCCAATGCCAATCACTCTTTCAACGAATAGCTTCTTCCTAACATCCAGCCTGAACCTGCCCTGGCTCAGCTTGAGGCTGTGTCCTCTTGAACTGTCTCTGGGTGCCTGGCAGAAGAGACCAACCCCACCTGACTACAACCTCCTTTCAAATAGCTGTAGAGAGCAATGAGGTCTGCCCTGAACCTCCTCTTCTCCAGGTTGAACACCTCCAGCTCCCTCAGTTGCTTGCTGTAGGGCTGTGCTCCAGGCCCCTCACTAGCCTTGGCGCTTCCTCTTTGTAAAAGCATGCATACAAATCAAAGGAATCCTCTGCCAAGAGGGGAACAGCTCTTGCTAGCCTTGTAAAGCTACACAGGTAAGTGATATCTATTCATGTCAGTGTGAAAGCCTTAAATAGAACCACAGTTTTCAGCTATCACAGAAAGTTCCTCTTCTTCTTGCATTAGCCATGCGGCTTTTACAGTTTCTTGGGAGTTTTGCAAAGGTATAAGCAACAGCATGGTTTATGCACTGCCTTTGATCTGCAGGCTTCAAGCAGATACACTCTGCAAGTATTTTGTCACAGACCCAAAAGTCTAGCAGGAGCTGGAACCCTTTCTACATCCAGAGCCAGAGACTTTGATTCTGTTTTTTTAATATTCACACCTTACCAATAGCAGGAACACATTTAACCTGGTTTCTGCTTCCCTGATCCTCTCTGTTTCACAGAATCACAGAACTGTAGAAGTTGGAAGGGACCTCCAGAGATCATCCAGTCCAAGGCAGGATCCCTTGGGGTTGTTCACATGGGAATGTATCCAGGTGGGTTTGGAAAGTCTCCAGAGAAGGAGACTCCACAACCTCTCTGGGCAGCCTGCTCCAGGGCTCTCTCACCCTCACTCTAAAGAAGTTTCTCTTCATGTTGAGCTGAAACCTTCTCTGTTCCAGTTTGTAGCTGTTGCTCCTTGGCTTATTGCTTCAGACCACTGAAAAGAGCTTGGCCCCAGCCACTTGACACCCACCCCTCAGAGATTTGTGCATACTGATCCGGTCTCCTCTCAGCCTTCTCTCATCCAGACTAACCAGCCCCAGAGTTCTCAGTCTCTCTCCATAGGGGGATGTACAAATCCCCCAGTGATCTTTGAGGTCATTTCCAACTTTACCATTCTATGATTCTACAATTTCCTTCCAATAGCTGTCATTTTTTTCAAGCCTAATAAAAGTGAGATCTTTCTGGTCTGTACTAACTGGAACAGCCCTTTGGAGCATGCCTGTGTAGTGAAAACTGTTTCACTATCAATAATGATATCAATTTTGATATCCAGGCAGAGATTGTTAATAACTATGAAAACTGTTTATTAACATTAAATCTCACCAGAAACCTTACTTACAAGGTTTAAAAATGCAGGGTTTGGAAATTTACACATACAGGGAACAGGTTAGCTGGAACACTTTAAAGGCAACCAGCATAAGCAAACATTTTTACTGGCAGAGAAGGTTTGTGCAGTCACTCACACTGCTTGCAGTTAGTTATGCTGCTTAGCCACTGGATGGATGCAGGAAGCTCCTTTCTGCTTATGGCAGAAGGCAATTAATGATTACAGGAGGCTTGAAGTATTTACTCACAAAAATATCCTGGGACAATACCCAAAGCACGTGGTGGGCTGCTGCTGGGCTGAAAGCTGTTAGAGGCTTTGGAGTTTCCTCAGGCTCCTGGGTGCTGAAGAAAGGAGGCAGAGGATCTGTGAGCTGGTCCTGGCTCNATTAGCCAATCCGGATGGCAGTTTGCCCATGTTAGGTGAAGCTGGGGCTGTTGTCCCCTTTCCTCTGGCCACCACCCCCAGCACAGAGGGAGGGGGAGCAGGGGAGCATGCCTGGGCAAGCCAGGACATGTACAAGCCCATCTTCGGTCTATTTAGGCCTACCATGACAGTCTGACATTTTATCAATACCTGTTGTCTGGGAGGGTTCTACCTACTCTTAAATAATGAAATACCTAACACCTGGAAATGTGTAATGATGCCAAGAAAGAAGCTCTAACACCTCGTGCCGCCTGGAATATCAGGCATCAGATTTTCTCATTTATAAACAATATTTCTCTCACAGGGCTTGCGGGTATCAAGAAATCCTTCTCTCCAACCTGCTGCAGGAGATGTGCAGACCTCCATTGGGTGGGGAGCACTGTGACTGATGAGACCAACCAAAAAAAAAAAAAAAACAATCCACAGGCAGTTTGGTTGCAAATGGCTCTTGCAGAAGGGTAGTGTGAAAGAATTCTCTGGTGGGAATGAGGAGATGGAGTGCTTCAAACTTAATGCAATGAAAAATTGAGTTCAGTGTCTGATCTCCTTTTTCTTAGCTGACTCTATTTGCCATCCAGCTTGCTACATGGAGAAGATGACACTTTTTTCCCCTCCCTGTGATCTCATCTCTCTTTTGTTTTCCTGCAAACCTCCCTGTGTAGTATTTACCTGTTGAAAAATGGTAGTGCACGGCTGCATTTTAAAAAGCAGCACTAAAAAATACAACTTCTTGATTTAGACTGGATGTTAGGAGGAAACTCTTTACACTCTTTACAGTGAGGGTGGTGAGGCAATGGAACAGGTTGTCCAGGGAGGTTGTGACTGCTCCCTCCCTGGAGGTGTTCAAGGCCAGATTGGACAAGGCCTTGAGTGAGCTGTACTAGTGGGAGATGTCCCTGCCTATGACAGGGAGTTGGAACTAGATGATCCTTGAGGTCCCTTCCAACCCTACCATTCTATGATTCTATTTCCTACGCAGAGGAAAGGTGGATTGGGACATAGAAGTTCCATGTAAACATGACGAGGAATTTTTTTCCCTGTGAGAGTGACAGAATCCTGGAACAGGTTACTCAGGGTGGGTTGTGGAGTATCCCTCTCTGGAGATATTTAAAACCTGACATATAAATTAGGAATGATGCAGTTCTAAAGGGGAGATAGTAGACTAGAAGCCTAATTTCCATAATTACAAAGGAGGTGGTTTTCTGACAGGAATTCTTTTGGTGATGTCCTGGGAAATATCCCTCAATAAATAGCTTGGAGAAGAGGAAAGTGAGTTTATAAAGATGTGCAGGGTGAGTGCCAGGAGGCTGGAGCCAGGCTCTGCTGGGTGATGCCCAGGGACAGGACAAGGGGCACTGGGTGGAAGCTGAGACAGAGGAAGTTTCATTTAAACATGAGGAGGAATTTTTTCCCTGTGAGGGTGACAGAGCACTGGAACAGGATGCCCAGGGGCATTGTGGAGTCTCCCTCTCTGCAGATATGCAAAACCTACCTGTATGCATTGCTGTGTGATCTGCTCTAGGTGATCCTGCTCTGACAGGGGAGTTGCATTGGATGAGCTTTCAAGGTCCCTTCCAGCCCCTCTGATTCTGTGGTTCTGTAATTTTTTCCTCCTATTCCAACTCCTCAAATGTCTGACAACTTAAACCATGTGCTTGTAGAACAATTAAGGCATAATTATTGAGAAGTGAAAGCCTGGCAATAAAACTTCTTTGTATTTTGCCTTTTAAATGCGCAGAGTCGAATGCTAGAAATCTTTCTTTGGTAGGAACACTTGTGTGATGAAAGAGTGTTCAATAAATGTCCCTTTATCGAAGTGAATTTCCTAGATGATAGGGCAGATAAAATGATCAAGCCCATAAAGTGTTTTATTTGCAAGAATAAAGTGATTGTTGAGTGAGTGGCTTTCTACAACTACGCTAGCCGGCAGCTGCAGGCAGTGCTGCCTGGGTGGGGGATGAAACATGAGGCCATTACTGTGTACAGTTCTGGAGCCCCCGGCACAGGAAGGACAAGGAATAGTTGGAGCCAGTCCAGAGGAGGCCACAAAGATGCTCAGAGGGCTGCAGCAGCTCTGCTATGAGGACAGGCTGAGAGATTTGGGGCTCTGTAGCCTGAAGAGAAGGCTTCCAGGAGACCTTGAAGTGACTTTCCAGTATTTGAAGGACTGAGGAGGGACTATTGACAAGGTCTTGCAATGGCAGGACAAGGGGCAGTGGGTTTGAACTGGCAGAGGGGAGATTGAAACTGGATGTTAGGAGGAAGTTTTTTGCAGTGAGGGTGGTGAGACACTGGTACAGGTTACCCAGGGAGGTTGTGGCTGCTCCCTCCTTGGAGGTGTTCGACACCAGGTTGGAGGAGGCCTTGAGTAAGCTGTGCTAGTGGGAGATGTCCCTGCCTCTGGCAGGGGTTTGGAACTGGATGATCCTTGAGGTCCTTTCCAACCTTACCATTCTATGATTCTATGCACAGAGGAGCTGGGTGCAGCTGAGAAGGGGACACACTCCTTTTGACTATGCTCCAACTCCCCTGCAGGAACATTTTACCATTGCAGTACTTCTTCCATTTCTACATGCTGGTGTGCACACAATGCTGGTGTGCACCACAAGCAAAACTTAAGACTGACTCCCACAACATTTTCTTTACAATTTTTAACCTGGCTGAATTACAGAATCATAGAATCATAGAATGGTAAGGTTGGAAGGGACCTCAAGGATCATCTAGTTCCAACCTTCTGCCATAGGCAGCTACTCCAACTCCAGCCCTCTGATCATACTCGTGGCCCTCCTCTGGACCCACTCCAACACTTTCATGTCTTTCCTGTGCTGAGGGCTCCAGAACTGCACACAGTACTCCAGGTAATTAGCAGGATCACAGGGTGTTAGGGGTTGGAAGGGACCTCCAGAGATCACAGGATCACAGAATCACAGAATCATAAATCATAGAATCACAGAGTGTCAGGGGCTGGAGGGGATCTCGAAACATCACTTTCTCCAGTGTCCATGCCAGAGCAACATCGCCTAGAGCAGATCACTCTGAACACATCCAGACAGTTCTTGAATATCTCCAGAGTGCAAGGCTCCACAACCCCCCTGGGCAGCCTGTGCCAGTGTTCTGTCAGCCTAAGAGGGGAAAAATTCTTCCTCAGGCTCCTCGATCACATTCTGTGCTTCTGTGCTCTACAATCTCCCTGGAGGTTTTGAGGGCCAGTTTGGATGAGGTCTTAAGCAACCTGTTCTAGTGGGATGTGCCCCTGCCTATGGTACGGGGTTGGAACTGGATGATCTTTGAGATCCCTTCCAACCTAAACCATTCTGTGATTCTATCTGCAGAGATGTGTCCCCACGACCAGGGATGGAGGTTTGACATTTGGAGCAGCTATGGAAGCTCTTCTAGATTCCTGGAGCAGACTTGTCACAGAGCATTGAAGCTCTACTGTGGTGCCCTGTTCAGTTATTCTGGGATGATGTAATTAATTCTTGGTTAAAGAACATGTAACAAAACCTTTTGCCTGTCAGTGTCTCCTCACAAGAGTAAACGTTAGGGAGCATGCACTTCCCTTCAAATCACAAACATCTTTCTTCTTGTGTTGCTCCTGAAGATGTGTTTCTACGTCATTTACATCAGCAGGAAAATCTTAGCCTCACAGGAGAGGGTCTGGGTACTGTTGCTACATAACTCACACCACTGAAAACATTGGCTTTAAGCACTGCAGTGAAGCAACTGAGTGGTTGCTTTGCACAATCCCAGTACGTGCTTGCAGATGGCTTTGTGCAAGAGTAGCTGCTGTGGGCTGATAGGCATGTTTTGCATCTCATATGGCTATAAATGCATCAGTAGAAGGAGATATTAATGATCATAACTCACAATTATCAGCAAACTGCTTAGCCCATTGATTTAAAGAACCTCTTAGAAAAGTGTAAAGCACAAGCATTATCCCCGTTGCATAATGCAATCATTATGTAATGAATATGTAATTATGTAATGAATAAATAATGTTAATGAGGCTGCCAAATGTTAACTGTGTTAATCACTAGAGGGCAGATTATAATCCGTGTTGGGGATTCTCCTGCAGGCTGCTTTGTGTCACAAGGAGGAAACAACTCTCAGCTTGCAGACAGGCTGGGGAGCATAGGGAATCATAGAATGTCAGGCTGGAAGGGATCTCAAAGGATCACAGGATGTCTAGGGTTGGAAAGCACCCAAAGAGATC
Organism: Eubucco bourcierii; assembly: GCA_013396675.1. NCBI lineage: Eukaryota > Metazoa > Chordata > Aves > Piciformes > Ramphastidae > Eubucco > Eubucco bourcierii. The sequence continues at coordinate 17,988 of VWZE01002234.1, forward strand.
ATTGAGGTCAACCCTGAGATCATTGAGGTCACCCTCAAGATCATCTGGTCCAGCCCTCCTGCCAGAGCAGGATCACCTAGAGCAGATCACACTGGAACACAGTCAGATTGTTCTTGAATATCTCCAGAGAGGGAGATTCCACAACCCTCCTGGGCTACCTGTTCCAGTGCTCTGTCACCCTCACAGGGAAAAAATTGTTCCTCAGGTTCATGTGGAACCTCCTGTGCCTCGGTTTCCACCCATTGCCCCTTGTTGTAAAGCCAGCACTTAGCCCTTCCCAACCCCACCAGCAGCAAGACAAGGCAGAAGATGCAGAGATGTGGTGCAGGCTCAGCAAGCTTGATGGACATTGCATCCTTCTGTCAAAACAAAGGGAAGCCATGGACCTTGATGACTTTTAGTGGCAATCTGGTTCGTTGCTGTTTCTGCAGTTCTAGGAATGTGATTTTTCACCTTCTTTCACATTTCTGGCAGAGCCAAAGCTCCAGTGCAGTACTATGTGCATTACAGAATCACAGAATTAACCAGGTTGGAAAACACTTCATGGAATCATAGAATGGTAAGATTGGAAGGGACCTCAAGGATCATCTAGTTCCAACCCCCTGCCATAGGCAGGGACACCTCCCACTAGTACAGCTCACTCAAGGCCTTGTCCAGCTTGGCCTTGAACCCCTCCGGGGAGGGAGCAGCCACAACCTCCCTGGGCAACCTGTGCCAGTGTCTCACCACCCTCACTGCAAACAACTTCCTCCTAACATCCACTTTCAATCTCCCCTCTGCCACTTCAAACCCATTGCCCCTTGTCCTGTCATTACAAGACCTTGTCAATAGTCACTCCCCAGCGTTTCTGTAGGCCCCCTTCAGATCCTTGAAGACCACTCTAAGGTCTCCTGGAAACCTTCTCTTCTCCAGGCTGCAGACCCCCAACTCTCTCAGCCTGTCTTCATAGCAGAGCTGCTCCAGCCCTCTGATCATCTCCATGATCTCCTCTGGACCTACTCCAACACTTCCCTGTCCTTCCTGTGCTGAAGGCTCCAGAACTGCACACAGGACTCCAGGTGGGGTCTGATGAGAGCAGAGTAAAGGGGCAGAATCCCCTCCCTTGCCCTGCTGGCCACGCTGCTCTTGCTGCAGCCCAGGACTTGATTGCTGTCTGGGCTGCACTCACACTGCAGGCTCAGGTTGAGTTTTTCATCACTGCAGACCCCCAGGACCTTTTCCTCAGGGCTGCTCTCAGCCATTCAGCCTGGAGTTGTGCTTGGGATTGTGCCTACCCAGGTACAGGACCTTACACTTGGCCTTGTTGAATGTCATGAGGTTGGCCTGGGCACAGCTCTGCAGCCTGTGCAGGTCCCTCTGGATGGATCCCTGCCCTCTAGGAAGTCGACTGTGCCACTCAGCTTGGTGCCATCTGCAAACTTGCTGAGACTGCACTGATTCCTTTGTCCATGGCACTGACAAAGATGTTAAACAGCACTGGTGCCAGCACTGATCCCTGAGGGACTCCACTTGGCACTGGTCTCCAGGTGGACATTGTCCCCTTGATCACCACTCTCTGTGTGCAACTTCTAAGATCATCACTAATTCTATGCAGAAGGTTTTGCAGGATGGAGGCATATGTGTTTATTTGATAAGCCCACTGGTATTTTAGATGCACCACACTCCCTCCTGGGTTTCTCTGTCTTTTCAGAGTTTGTCCATACATAAATATTGCTGTGGCAATAATATAGATGTTGCTGTAACCATAATACAGATATTGTTATAGTGATAATATAGATATTGCTGTAGTGATAATATAAATATTGCTGTAGCCATAACATAGATATTGCTGTAACCATAACATACATCATACTGTAGCCATAATATAGATCTTGCTGTAGTGATAATATAGATGTTGCTGTGGCAATAATGTATATCTTGCTGCAGTGATAATATAGATATTGATATGGAAATAATATAGATATTACTGTAGCAATAATATAGATATTGCTGTAGTGATAATATAGATATTGCTGTAGTGATAATACAGATTTGCTAGGGAAATAATATGGATATTGCTGTAGTGATGATATAAATACAGCTGTATCAATAATACAGATATTGCTGTAGTGATAATATAGATATTACTGTAGCATTAATATAGATATTGCTATAGTGATAATATAGAGGTTGATATGGAAATAATATAGAACTTACTGTAGTGATAATACAGATATTGCTGTAGTGGTAACACAGATATTGCTGTAGTGATAATATAGATGTTGCTATGGAAATAATATAGATATTGCTGTAGTGGTAATACAAATATAGCTGTATCAATAATACAGATATTGCTGTATTGATAATATAGGTGTTGCTATGGAAATAATATAGATCTTGCTGTAGGGGTAATACAGTTATTGCTATATAAATAATACAGATATTGCTGTAGTGATAATATAGATATTGCTGTAACATTAATATAGATATTACTGTATCAATAACATAGATATTGCTGTAGTGATAATATAGATATTGATATGGAAATAAAATAGAGATTGGTGTAGCATTAATAAAGATATTGCTGTGGCAATAATATAGATATTGCTGTAGTGATAATATAGATATTGCTGTGGCAATAATACAGATATTGCTGTATTGATAATATAGATATTGCTGTAGTATTAATATAGATGTTGCTGTGGCAATAATATAGATATTGTTGTAGTGATAATATAGATATTGCTGTAGCATTAATATAGATATTACTGTGGAAATAACATAGATATTACTGTAGTGATAATATAGATATTGCTATGGAAATAATACAGATATTGCTGTAACATTAACATAGATATTGCTGTGGAAATAATAGAGATATTGATGTAGTGATAATATAGATATTGTTCTAGTGGTAATACAGATGTTGCTGTAGTGGTAGTATAGATATTGCTGTGGCAATAATATAGATAATGCTGTAGTGATAATATAGATATTACTGTAGATATAACATACATATTGTTGTAGTGGTAATATAGATCTTTCCCCAGTACCAGTTTATATGTCTCTGTATTTTGAGCTTACTTAGAGCCTATGGTCATATGTCTCTGTATTTTGAGCTTACTTAGAGCCTATGGTCCACTTCCAAAAGATTCAGGTGCAGTTTGGGTGTTAAGATGAAACCATCCTACCTATGCCCATCCAGGACAACCACAGGGGGGATCTTCTGTGTCGTATTTAACTTAAACAAACCAAAGTCAACCAAAGGAAGGTTGAGATCAAGACAGTGCTTTTCTCTTCCTCCAAACTGCGGCACGCCGATAAAATCAGTAACGTTTCAATCCTTCGGGTTCTTAAAGCCTAAATATAGACACAGAGGCCTCTCACTCAACCTGCTGACCCCGAACCAAGTGACTGTAGGTTGCAGGGACAAGAGGCTCATTGTCCTTTTCATTAATCAAACCCACTGAGGCAGGTAAATCTTTAAGCGAGATGAATGGGCAGCGTTTTTAAAAAGTAAAATAATTCACCGGGCTTTGGATGTGTTTCTCTTTAATTAGTTTGATGAGCACAAAGTCTGAAGCCTTGTCAAACATCCAGTATTAACTTCTGATGCCTGACCTAGAGGAGGAAGGCTGTGGAGGTGAGGGAATGGGCAGGTGAAACTGACTGAATAAGAGATCTCTTCTGTTGAAGCCTTCTGCCAGATGAAAAGAATCATTACCACAATGACGCTTCTAATTATACTGTCATTAGGGTTCTACTGCTGGTTCCTATGGTGCATGAAGCTCCCTCTCTTTCAACAACTTGATCTGCAAAGGGTAAAATGCAGCTCTTAACCCTTTCACTGGCAATCAAGCTGAAAGAATAGTTTATTTTGAAGGCAAGTAATCATATTTATGGCATGTGTGGAAAACTCACCAGGGCTTTTTTAGAACAAATTGGAGTAGTAAACAATGTTGGAGAGTAAATTACCTGTCCACTGTGCATTCTTGACATAGGTGGAGAAATGGTGATGTGTGACTCTACAGATAGCCAGGAGGGAAAGAAAATGTTCTTGATGGTTGATCGTGGATGGAGCCAATCTCTTTTTGCTCATCAGCAGCAATAAGCCAAGGAGCAGCAGCTACAAACTGGAACATAGAAGGCTTCACCTCCACATGAGGAGAAACTTCTTCACAGTGAGGGTGACAGAGCCCTGGAGCAGGCTGCCCAGAGAGGTTGTGGAGTTTCCTTCTCTGGAGACTTTCCAAACCCACCCGGATGCATTCCTGTATGGGCTACCCTAGGGGCTCCTGCTTTGGTCGGGAGGTTGGACTGGATGATCTCTGGAGATCCCTTCCAGCCTGTAATGTTCTGTGATTCTGTGATCTGTTACCTGACTGGAAAGCATGAGGTGAAGCTTCTGGCATTAAGTTGTTGTCCAAACCATTGGAAAAGAGTCAAGAGCAGACAATGCACTGGACTGCAGACAGCAACATTGCTCAAGGTCACTTCAGTTCATGAAACAGCTGTTTCATCTATGAAGTGAAGATAAAATCTGTTTTTTTTTAATAGCTTTCAAGATACAGATGATGATATACCACAACCACAAGAGTCTCTTTAGTTTGGAGGCCTGGGCAGCCAGCTTTTGGACCCAAAGTGCATCCAAAATCACAGCCATGCATACAGCTACAGCCCAAGATGTAGAAAATTGTGCAGATTTTAATGCTTTCATAAGACACTGTTTAAATGGAAATGACTTCAAGGATCATCTAGTTCCAA
>VWZE01002234.1:51224-67378 GCA_013396675.1 Eubucco bourcierii
CCACTTCCCTGCCCTCAAAGGGCTAATTAACAAAGTATTAGCATGTTTCTAAAATATGCCTGAATTCATCTGCTTAAGAAAACGGGCTGAAGAATGTAGCCTATTATTAGAAATGACAGGATGTATATTGGGCCATATGTTTTCAAAAGGGGGTTCTGTCAGTGCTAATCAAAACGTGAGGAGGCCTTAGGAACACAGAGAGCAGCACGTCAGCCATATGGATGATATCTTCCCTGTAATGGTGAGAAGTCAAATTCATAATAAACACTGGAGAATAGCTTAAAAAATGAGACAGGAACAATAATATTAAGACCGGCAAAAGTCTAATATCGCATCAGCGTGAAGACTCCTGGGTATTTAAATAAAATAAAACCCCAAAACAAAACAGAAAAAAAGGCCTTTTGTGTGTTAAATCCTGGTCACAGAACCACAGTCATTAATTTGTCTTAGTTTAGCTTGGAAAGGTAACTGCAAAGATGCAGTTTATTTTCACTGGGGTTTGTGCAGGGCAGGGTTTGGCTCGTTCGGCATGCTACAGCATGCACTGGCTTCACGTGCTTCCCCGACTGGGAGATGTGCATTTATTATCTCAGGGTCTTTGTTATTGAAAAGGCATTGGGACATTTCTTTGGTGACACAAATCACTTCTCAGGCTGCACAAACAGCAGCACGAGGGAAACAGAGTCTTGAGTTTGCTAAGCGGGAAAATGGATCGAGACTACGTTATAGAATCATAGAATCATAGAATGGTAAGGTTGGAAGGGACCTCAAGGATCATCTAGTTCCAACCCCCTGCCATAGGCAGGGACACCTCCCACTAGCACAGCTCACTCAAGGCCTCATCCAACCTGGCCTTGAACACCTCCAGGGAGGGAGCAGCCACAACCTCCCTGAGTAACCTGTTCCAGTGCCTCACCACCCTCACTGCAAAGAACTTCCTCCTAACAGCCACTTTCAATCTCCTCTCTGCCCTTTTTTCCTCCCATTGCAAGACCTTGTCAATAGGCACTCCCCAGATATTGGAAGGCTACTCTCAGGTCTCCTGGAAGCCTTCTCTTCTCCAGGCTGCAGAGCCCCAACTCTTGTAGCCTGTCCTCATAGCAGAGCTGCTGCAGCCCTCTGAGCATCTTCATGGCCTCCTCTGGACCTGCTCCAACAGTTCCAACAATTCCATGTCCTTCCTGTGCTGGGGGCTCCAGAACTGCACACAGGACTCCAGGTGGGGTCTGAGGAGAGCAGAGTAAATGGGTAGAATCCCCTCCCTTGCCCTGCTGCCCGCACTACTCTTGCTGCAGCCCAGCACACAGTTGCTGTCTGGGCAGCACTCACACTGCAGGCTCATGTTGAGCTTTTCAAATCAACTGAGACCACCAAGACATTTTCCTCAGGGCTGCTCTCAGCCATCCACCACCCAGCCTGTTAGTTCGAATAAACCTCCAAGGGGCTTGACTACACAAATTTACCTGCTTTTACAGATGGTGAACTCGCTGAACTAGCACTCAGAACTCTTCTGGAGAGAAAATTAATGTTGCAAGTTCTGCATTCCTTACGGGAGCATGTTGAGAGAGAAATGCACCAAAAAATGGGAAAAAAAAATTTAGCTATTAAAGTAAGAAATCCTACTTTGTTGCTTACAGTTGCCTGCAAGCACAGCACTACAGTTGTCTTTAAAAATTAAGGCTTTTTAACTGAAGGCAGGTCTGCAGCCAGGGATTCATCCATCATCATAGAATTGTAGAATGGGTTAGGTTGGAAGGGATCTCAAAGACCATCTAGCTTCTGTGATTCTGTGATTCTATGAATCAAATATCATCCAGTTCCAACCCCCTGCCATAGGCAGGGACACTTCCCACTTAAACAGGTCACTCAAGGCCTCATCCAACCTGGCCTTGAACACCTCCAGGGATTTTGTGGAGCACAGAAGCACAGAATGGGATCAAGATCACATTCTGTGCTTCTGTGCTCTACAACCTCCCTGGGCAACCTGTGCCAGTGTCTCACCACCCTCACTGCAGAGAACTTCCTCCTAACATCCACTTTCAATCTCCCCTCTGCCAGTTTAACCCTCTTCCTACTTGTCCTGTCATTACAACACCTGGACAATAGCCTCTTCCCAGCCCTTCTGTAGTCCCCTTCAGATACTGGAAGGCCACTCCAAGTTCTCATGGAAGCCTTCTCTTCTCCAGGCTGCAGAGCCCCAACTCTCTCAGCCTGTCCTCATAGCAGAGTTGCTCCAGTTCTGTGAGCAGCTTCTCTCTGGCTCTGCTCTAGACTTGCTCCAAGATTTCCATGTCCTTCTTGTGTTAGGGACTCCTGATCAGGACAGGATTCAATTCCCTGCTCTGCCCTGTGGCAAATTCTCCCTACCCTATGTGGGAACTCATTACTTGCTCCTTGGCATTGCTCAAAGCTTCTAGGTGCCACTGAACACTACTGAACACCAAGGCAACCAGCACGTGGATTGCATCTGCAGAAGACACCAGGAGGGTTTAAGCTTGTTGCCACCCACCTCTGGACCTTCAGCCTAAGCCACTCATGCCCCTCGGTCCCCAGCTGCCTCCAGAATTTGCACCTCTGCCCCAGCTGCTGGTGACAGGACAGCAGTCCTTCTCACCTCCTGATCACAACTGGAAGGTTTTCTTTTCACTGATACCAGCCCTGGTTTATTTTCTCCTTAGTTAAATATGGAGTTAGATTTAGACATTTGGCTACTGGCATGTAATGCCTTGAGCTGCTGATAAGCACAATCCTGCCTTGCAGGGTGAAAACCTGAATCTTCTAACAGAGATAGGGAGAAGAGGAAATGCAACTTTAAGTCTTCGAAGCTATAAATTGAGATGTCTCTATTATATAGTGATGGGTTTTGTTGGTAACTATCCATCTGCATCAGCTTCCAGCTTAAGAGTATTTTCCTCTGCCTTTTTCTCTCCCACTTTTCATCTGAGTCCATCCCTGCTTTCCAACTCCCTTTTCTAATGCTGGCTTAAAAGCAGGTCATTGTGGACAGCACCTGCTCACAGGCAGAGATTCTTCCACAGGCTCTTAGCCTTGTTTTTGCAGCAGACGCAGAGGACACTGCAACCAGCACCAGAGTTCATCCCTCTCTTACCCTCTGCACTATTCCATCATGTCCTGTAATTTTCCTGCAAGTATTTGTTCTGCTACTTGATAGCCTGTGGCTATCCTGCAGATCTCAGAGGAGTTTCTTTGGCACCTGAGAATCAGTTTCCACACAGAATTTATAGGTTACAAATTATATATCAGCTTTATTTTCCCCTCCGTGCTTCAGATGAAGTACCAGGACGTATTGTGCCAAAAGTCTCTGTCTCACCATAAACCCTCCAGTGCTTATCACTGAGAAGGTGAAAAAATGCTAGCTCTACTCAACCTGCTGAAGAGACTTACACCTTCAAGGTGCAGCTGCTGCAGAGACTTCTATTTTAAGTCTGGTTCTCAAGGCACCCTACTACTACACTGTGGTCCATCTGCTTGCTCAGCTCCTGCAACGATTATGTTCTCCTTATGGCCAAAGATTTTCTCTTCCCATCCCCCTTTTGTTCCCAGCCTTTCTTTTTCCTTACACACTCCTCTTCTGCCAAACATAGACCATGGACTACAGCTGCTCTCTTTCAGGAGGAGCAACATTTTCCTCCTGCAGGTGTTACATAGAGCTCTGCTATGAGGACAGACTGAAAGAGTTGGGGCTCTGCAGCATGGAGAAGAGAAGGTTTCCAGGAGACCTTATAGTAGCCTTCCAGTATCTGAAGGGGGCTACAGGAAGGCTGGGGAGGGACTATTGGCAAGGCCTTGCAATGACAGGACAAGGGGCAATGGGTTTGAACTGACAGAGGGGAGATTGAAAGTGGATGTTAGGAGGAAGTCGTTTGCAGTGAAGGTGGTGAGACACTGGCACAGGTTGCCCAGGGAGGTTGTGGCTGCTCCCTCCCTGGAGGTGTTGAAGGCCAGGTTGGAGGAGGCCTTGAGTGAGCTGTGCTAGTGGGAGGTGTCCCTGCCTATGGCAGGGGGTTGGAACTAGATGATCCTTGAGGTCCCTTCCAACCTTACCATTCTACGATTCTATGATTTCTTTCAGACACTCTCTGCCTTAAACTTTTAATTGTTAGGCACAATTAAGCAAAGGCTTTTCTTATCTCTCTAGAAGACACCTCACCTGGGTCTTCTGCATATTGTCTGCAGCAAGCACAATCAGCAGCTTCATCTGAAGGCTGTAAGCTGTCTTGGGGCCAGGTCAGGATCCCTTCTTGGAACAAAACCTTGGTTAGTCTTGATGGCTGCATGGATGTTGGTGGAGATTCTGTACAGACAGTTTCTGCATCTTCTCAGAGCCTGGTTCTCTGACGTGTCACATGGGTCCTTAGACACTTTAAATGCTTTACTTCTGTCACACACAAGCTGTGAGAAAGAGTCCTGAAACTGGCATGTAGCTCCTATCAGCCTTCTGTCAAGCAGATGTTCAGCTGCAGGAGCATTGCACGAGGCATTGCGCTAACGCCGAAACTAATTCTTCTTGCCTCCCAATCATGAGAGGAGGTGTTAGAACTTAAATAAACAAATATAATATAACCACCCAGAAAGGGGTGAGGAGGAGGAAACATGCTTGTTAAAACTTCCAGGTGTCCTGGCAATTAGTCTCACGATGGCATAATCCTGAGGAGCTTTCACATCTCCTGTTACATTTGGTGCATAGTGTTTGTTAGCATTTTACTCCATCTGCTTGTATGCAATCTCCATCAGCTGAAAGAGGATAGAATTACTCCAGTCATTAAATGTTGATGATTCCTCTGCTTGTGGTGGGTATCTGTTATGTTGTTCCTTCTCCTCCTTACTCTTGGAGGTGGTGGGGTTTTCTTCCCTCAGCCATTTGTTAGTGATAAAGCTACTCTTCATTTTGCTAAGATGTTGGCAAAGCACAGCTTGCAGATGCAGTAAAATATATTGCTTGGTCTTCATTGCACTTTGCCTGAAGAGAATAAACAATTTCTTTTTTTTTTTTTTCCCTAGTATAATATTCAGTTTTGTTAATCCATACTTTTCTGGGGTTTACTAATCAACTATTCCTCATTAGAAGAGATATTTCTTACTTTCAGACCAAGTCTTCCTTCTAAGAAGAAGGAATATGCATCCATTTTGGTTGAAGCCAGTTAGCAATAGGGATGAGTGGAGATCTATCTATCTATCTATCTATCTATTTCACATTGGAGATATATATATATATTGACAGTGGAGATAGAAATAGATATATATTTGGCATTGGATATATATATATTGACAGTGGAGATAGATATATATATTTGACATTGGATATACATACATTGACAGTGGAGATAGATATATATAGATAGATATATAGACAGATGGATATATTTGACATTGGATATATGTATATTGACAGTGGAGATAGATAGATTTGACATTGGATATACATATATTGACAGTACTGTTTAACAGTGCTGTTTAACATCTTTGTCAGTGCCATGGACAGAGGAAACAATGCGCCCTCGGCAAGTGTGCAGATGGCACCAAGCTGTGTGGCACAATCGACTTGCTAGAGGACAGGGATCCATCCAGAGGCACCTGGACAGGCTACAGAGCTGTGCCCAGGCCAACCTCATGACATTCAACAAGGCCAAGTGTAAGGTTCTGCACCTGGGTAGGCACAATGCCAAGCACAACTCCAGGCTGGGTGGGGAATGGCTGAGAGTAGCCCTGAGGGAAAGGACCTGGGGGTCTGGGTTGATGAAAAGCTCAACCTGAGGCTGCGGTGTGAGTGTAGCCCAGACAGCAACTGTGTGCTGGGCTACAGCAAGAGCAATGTGGGTAGCAGGGCAAGGGAGGGGATTCTGTCCCTTTACTCTGCTCTTGTCAGACCCCACCTGGAGTACTGTGTGCAGTTCTGGAGGCCCCAGCACAGGAAGGACATGGAAGTGTTGCAGCGGATCCAGAGGAGGTCACGGAGATGCTCAGAGGGCTGCAGCNGAAGTTGTTTGCAGTGAGGGTGGTGAGACACTGGCACATATTGCCCAGGAAGGTTGTGGTTGCTCCCTCCCTGGAGATGTTCAAGGCCAGGATGGATGAGACCTTGAGTGACCTGTGCTAGTGGGAGGTGTCCCTGCCTATGGCAGGGGGTTTGGAACTAGATGACCCTTTAAGGCCCTTCCAACCTTACCATTCTCTGATTCTATGACAGCAGAGATAGATATAAAGATATATTTTACATTAGATATATATATATATTGACAATGAAGATATAGACAGATAGATAGATAGATAGATAGATAGATAGATAGATAGATAGATAGACAGATAGATAGATAGATTTGACATTGGAGATTATATATACAGATATATAGATATATAGATATAGACAATGGAGATAGATATAGATATATAGATATATAGATATATTTGACATTGGATGTATATAGACAGTGGAGATATATATATATATATATATATATATTTGACATTCTTTGCCTTTCCATTTCTCTTTTGCCAGCAAAGCCAAGTAGACTGTTAAAAAAAAATATATAGGAGAAATAAAAAGATAATTAATTCATTATCCCAAGATATTCATGAAGTGCTCTAAGCTTCTGATTCTTGGACTGCAGGTCGTTAGCAAGCATCAATTTTTAAAGCTATGGGTGATGTCCTCTGAAGCAGATATCACATGAAATAAACAGATCTGATAATGTGGTAGTAGGATGAAGGTTGGGTAGTAAGTGCCTGGAAAAGCAGAATTTCAACTCTGCAAAGATGCTTTGCAATGCCTGACTTCAGGATGTTCTACTGTATGCATAGCACAGGGCGTGAGGATTGTCATTTTTGACTCTAAAAACCAACAGGGTGGTCCTCTGCATCCCTCTGCTTCTGTGCTCTGCACAGCCACGATGTCATAGTTAACTTTATATGTAGCTTTTGTCATGGACAGAGGGAGCCTTCAACTGCCTGCAAGAGGTCCTGAAACCCCTTGTTTCTATTTTCTTTTTCTTATGTTAGTATGTAAAAAAATCGTGATTATCCTTTTCCCTTCCTTGCAAATAGTATCATAGAATGGTTTAGATCGGAAGGGACCTCAAGGATCCTCTAGTTCCAACTCCCTGCTATAGGCAAGGACACCTCCCACTAGTACAGGTCACTCAAGGTCTCATCCAACCTGACCTTGAACACCTCCAGGGAGGGAGCAGCCACAACCTCCCTGGGCAACCTGTGCCAGTGTCTCACCACCCTCACTGCAAACGACTTCCTCCTAACATCCAGTCTAAATCTCCCCTCTGCCAGTTCAAACCCATTGCTTCTTGTCCTGTCATTGCAAGACCTTGGCAATAGTCCCTCCCCAGCCTGCCTGTAGGTCCCCTTCAGATACTCCAAGGCTGCTCCAAGATCTCCTTGAACCCTTCTCCTGGTTGCAGAGCCCCAACTCTCTCAGTCTGTTCTCATAGGAGAGCTGCTGCAGGCCTCTCAGCATCTTTGTGGCCTCCTCTGGACTGGCTCCAACACTTCCATGTCCTTCCTGTGCTGGGGGCTCCAGAACTGCACACAGGACTCCAGGTGGGGTCTGANGGTGCAGGACTTGGCCTTGTTGAATGTCATGAGGTTGGCCTGGGCCCACCTCTCCAGCCTGTCCAGGTCCCTCTGGATGGATCCCTGCCCTCTAGCAAGTGGACAGTGCCACACAGCTTGGTGCCATCTGCACAATTACTGTGGGTGCACTGTTTCCTCTGTTCGTATCACTGACAAAGATGTCAAACAGCACTGGTGCCAGCACTGACCTTTGGGGGACACCACTTGTCACTGGTCTGCAGGTGGACATTGTGCCCTTGATCACCACTCTGTGCCTGCCACCATCCAGCCAAGTCCTTATCCATCAGTGCTCCACCCAGTAACTCTGTGTTTCTGTTTGGATGTTTCCATACAGTGATTAACCCATATTAATATGCAGTGCTCCTAAGCTGAGCAAAGATGGGAGGGCTTCAGGGCTATTTGAATGCTGGTTAGGGTGCCTGTGTTAGTAGTCAAACCGTATGTCCTCCTGCAACTATGATGTTGATTGCGACCTCAGAAGAAATCAGGCCTGCTTATGGCAAATATATGGAATTGATTAAATGAATAAATAACCCTATTATTTAGTTTTGCATAAAAATATGTGGGACCCAGGTCAAAGATAATCCCTAATTTTTCTATGCATAATAGATTCCAGAGTGTAAACATTACCAGGAGCATGAACCAGCCTAGATGCTTTAAGTCAACAGTCAAAGGTGCGAGTGTAAACTCAGAAATATTGATAATGTTTGTGAATAACTTCAGACTAAATTATAGTGGAGTTCCCAAGCTGATATGAGTGCCTCTGTTGTTTTCATACTCTAGTGCCTGTTATGTGTGTGAGTTCAAAGACTGACCACAGTTTCTACCTTGGCAGTTCCTCTGTAATATTTGGCATCTTTGCTTAATTTTAGAGCCTTGGCTTCTGCCTCAGATTGGGATTCGTTTATGGAGGAACCAAAGTGATATATTCCCTCAACCCCTACCCAGACTTTCTGTATTTTCCAATCATGACTCTTGATTTATTTTTTGATTTTTAGCCTGAGTGGATAGGTTCTGGATCACAAAGACTTAAAGGCTGCAGATCTGATCTTTCTTCCAGTTCTGGAGATGCCAACACAAGAAGTACATGGAACTGTTGGAGCCAGTGCAGAGGAGGCCATGAAGATGCTCAGAGTGCTGCAGCAGCTCTGCTCTGAGGACAGGTTGAGAGAGCTGGGGTTCTGCAGTCTGGAGAAGAGAAGGCTTCCAGGAGACCTTAGGGTAAACTTCTAGTATCTGAAGTGGTCTACAGGAAGGCTGGGGAGGGACTATTGACAAGGTCTTGTAATGACAGGAGGAGGAATGGGTTTGAACTGGCAGAGGGGAGACTGAAACTGGATGTTAGGAAGAAGTTGTTTGCAGTGAGGGTGGTGAGACACTGGCATAGGTTGCCCAGGGAGGTTGTGGAGTACAGAATAACTGAATGGGATCTTTGATCATATTCTGTGCTTCTCTGCTTCACAACATTCCGGTGGTGTTTAAGGCCAGGTTGGACGAGGGCTTGAGTGACCCAGACTAGTGGGAGGTGTCCCTGCCTATGGCAGGGGGTTGGAACTGGATGAGCTTTGAGGCCCCTTCTAACCTAACCCATTCTATGATTTTATGATTCCTTTCTACAGAGGGCAAGAATACAGAGATGAAGGTTCTGTTTGTAAGAACTCACAGGACTGAGGGGCTGCAGGGGTACAGGAGCATCTTCCTAAAACCAGCAGTACAAATGAGTGTCTTGTCTGGAAACACAAGCCAGGCACAGTGGCAGGCTGCCTGTTGTTGGTTCCAAGTGCTTGTGTTTTGCTCCACAGATTGAATTCAGGATAAAATGTTAAGCTTTGCTTTTGCTGTGAAGACACTAAGAGACCTGCAGTCAAATGCTCCACCTCTCAGATTAGTTATGAGCACAATAGGTGCAAAACTAGCAGAGCACTTAGAAATGATCCTGCTTGGAAGAGTTTTACTGCTAAGCCACACGTGCTGAAGATGGCCTTCATCCCTGGATCCCATTGTGCTCTGCTGAATCTGAGATAGAAACCCAAACTTCCCCAGCTGCTTCCTGTATGTGTAACAATCTCCAACCCGACCCTTGCACTGCAGTGTTGTGTTTGATGAAACTCAGGTTTGCATTCTGTATGGAACAGCTCTTCTCAGTTGGGTCTTTTGTCTGCTGAATCCACAGGGGTGGAAAGGGAAGCCTGCATCTGTTACTGCACAGAGAGCAGGCCTTATCTAATAACATACAGGTTTGCAGCTCACATCTGTGTAGAATGCAACCCAATGTGCCTCTAATATGGGATGGATCCCAAGTCCAGGGAAAGCGGTGGAAGCCTCTTTGTTGGCTTCAACTGATTTGTAGATCAACACCACAATACAAAGGACTATCTCTCATCATAAAGGCAGAACACAGGACTTGGTAGAGGTCAAGTGTGCCACTCACATACTGCTAATTGTTGTAAATCCAACTAATAGGCACAACATGATGTAAAACAGTATTCAACTGGCTGAGAAGGGAATTGGGGCAAGGCTTCTAGGAGACCTTATAGTAGCCTTCCAGTATCTGAAGGGGGCTACAGGAAGGCTGGGGAGGGACTATTGACAAGGTCTTGCAATGACAGGACAAGGGGCAATGGGTTTAAAGTGGCAGAGGGGAGATTTAGACTGGATGTTAGGAGGAAGTTGTTTGCAGTGAGGGTGGTGAGACACTGGCACAGGTTGTCCAGGGAGGTTGTGGCTGCTCCCTCCCTGGAGATGTTCAAGGCCAGGTTGGAGGAGGCCTTGAGTGACCTGTACTAGTGGGAGGTGTCCCTGCCTATGGCAGGGGGTTGGAACTAGATGATCCTTGAGGTCCCTTCCAACCGTACCATTCTATGATTCTATGGAAAATTCTGTTGCTTCCAGGTAATTTTTTTTTTGGTAGTGATCTTTAACTTGAGATCTAAGTCAGCATCTGACATAATTTATGCTGCAAAGAGAGAAATCCTTCAAATGAATTTACAATAGGACAGTAAAAAATCCTTGTCATAAATAGGTTTTCCTTAGTGAGATGATGTAATATCCAGTAAAAGATACTAGCCCAGCACTGTTTACATTCTTTGTTTTGTATTATCCTGCATATAAATCCCCAGTGCTCCAAACACAGTACAGTAGAAGTTAAGAATAGTTCTAATCAATAATTCACTACATTCTTGATAGGTTTTGTAATGCAGAATTAATCCTTTGAAGTAATGTCTTTAAGTCATTTGAACAATACTTAGAGTATCCTGTCTAAGAATCAGTCTGCACAGAGGATAAAGCCCCACCACCCTAACCTTCACATCCTTTGCTCCTCTGCCAGATGTGCCTGCTTAGAGAGCAATCTACCTTCTGGAGATGATCAATGTGGGCAACCAGCCCCCAGATCCTCTTCTGAGCACCTTAAGCCCAGCTGAATATCTGCATGTTTTGTGCTAGTTTAAAGGTTGTTGCAGTGTTGATCTACAGGAGGGTAGAGAGGCTTTCCAGAAGGGCTTGGATAGATTGGATCCATGGGCAATGTCAATGGCAGAAGCTTCAGTAAGGCCAAATGTCAGCTCCTGCACTTGAGCCACAACCACCCAAAGCAAAAATGCAGACTTGGTAAGCGTGGCCGGAAAGCTTCTGGCAGCAAGGGACCTGAGAGTTGTAATAAAGAAACAACTCAATATGAGCAAGCAGTGTGCCCAGGTGGCAAAGAAAGCCAGCGGCATTCTGATTAGAATTAAGAATGCTGTGTCCAGCAGGAGCAGGGAGGTGATTGTGCCCTTGGACTCTGCTTTGGTGAGGCCACAACTCAAGTATTGTGTTCAGTTTTGGACACCTCATTACAAGAGGGATGTGGAGGGGCTGAAGCCAGTGCAGAGGAGGGTAAGGAAGCTGGGGAAGGGCCTGGAGAATAAATCTGATGAGGAGAGACTGAGGGAGCTGGGGAAGTTTGAAGAAGAGGCGGTTGAAGGGAGACCTCATCGCTGTCTGCAGCTACCTGAAAGGACATTGTGGAGAGGCTGCTGCTGGGCTCTGCTCACAGGTGAATAGCGACAGAACAAGAGGGAATGGCCTCAAGCTGAGACTGGGTAGATTTAGTCTGGGCACTAGGAAAAATGTTTTCCCAGTAAGAGTGGACAGGCATTGAAATGAGCTGCCCAGGGAGGTGGTGGAGTCACCAACCCTGGGTGTGTTTAAAAGTCGCTACAATGTTTTCTGTGGCATTTGACCCTTACCACAGAGAAGGGTGAACATCCAGGCTATTCCTCCAAAGCATTACAACTGCTGAAAGGTAAATTGAGCTTAGTGTAGCATTTGGGGTTGTCTGTGCAGGTGTCTGGAGGAGGGGGCACGCTTAGCATTGGTGAAAAGGAAGCTGTAGTTTATTTGACTGAGCTCCTGTTGCAGAGGGGAGTAGAAGGTGGAGGCAGCAGCCCTCTCTGTGTCTCAGAGCCGCACTGCTTGCAATATGCAATTACACCATCCCTAAAGGTAAACAGAAGGTTTGGGTGTGAGAAAGAGTTCTGTCAAACAGTTTGCAGCTGAAAAGATAACACTAGTCCCTGCCTCCTCCTTGGCTGTGCAGTTTTAATTATGTCAGGGAGTATCTCCTGGTTTCTATTCCATATATATTTATGGAATAAGCTGTTGGCAAATAGGACATTATTTCAAATCATTTAATGTATTTATTAAAAGAGATTACAAATCTATCCAGGCTACAGTCAATGCACTTAGGGCAATTATTATGGCTATATCATTGTTCCATTTATTTCCAAGTATCTTTAGCAAGAACTGCTTCTCCATGGACAGTGTAAGACACAGACTCTGTCTGATGATCTGTCCTTCTGTGTGGCAAAGGATTCTGCTGTCCCTGTTTGCCTCCTAGCCTTGTCCAGATAACCATTCTGTCTATGTTCAGAATAAGGTCAGGGCAGAGAAGAAAGATACTGCTGCACCATGGCTTGGTTGTTCCATTTGTGCCACTCACTTTTAGCCACTGAGTTGTGGTCAGTGAGAAGCTGCAGATGTGCTGAGGGACATGAGGTTCTTTGTACATCCCTTGAGGTCAGATGGAGGAATCCAAGGATGCCACAGCTGACCTCTTTCAGCAATGCCACTTTTCCTCCCTTTGCTTGACTAGAGGAGTGGTTTAATGAATCCTGAGTGATTTAGTCTGGATGATCACAGAATTACAGACTCACAGAAACATCCAGGTTGGCAAAGCCCCTCAGGATCACCAAGTCCAACCTACAACCCTACTCTACAAGACTCAGCTTAAACCATAGCCCTAAGCACCACATCCAAAGGACTCTAAAACACATCCAGGGTGGGTGACTCCACCATCTCCCTGGGCAGCTCATTCCAGTGCCTGAGTTGGACTGTATCATCTTAGGGTCACAAAGATGATCAGAGGACTGGAGCAACTCTCCTATGAAGACAGGCTACAAGAGTTGGAGCTCTTCAGCCTGCAGAAGAGAAGGCTTCCAGGAGACCTGAGAGTAGTCTTCCAGTATCTAAAGGGGGCCTACAGGAAGGCTGGGGAGGGATTATTTACAAGGTCTTGTAATGACAGGACAAGGGGCAATGGGTTTGAACTGGGAGAGAGGAGATTTAGACTGGATGTTAGGAGGAAGTTGTTTGCAGTGAGGGTGGTGAGACACTGGCACAGGTTGTCCAGGGAGGTTGTGGCTGCTCCCTCCCTGGAGGTGTTGAAGGCCAGGTTGGATGAGACCTTGAGTGACCTGTACTCGATGGAGGTGTCCCTGCCTGTGGCTGTGGTCCCTTCCAACATTACTGTTCTATGTTTCTATGGTCTCTAACCCTGCCTGGGGATCTTCCAGGGTAAGGAATAAGAGGCTACAAAGCTCATGGCACTAACACAGCCAGAATCAAACTAAGAGAACATGAAATGAACCTGTGTTTTCAGCTACTCCAAACAGAAGGGCTAGGCTGGATTCAGCATTGCCATTATTATTACCATTGATGCCATTCCTCTTGATGTTATTAGCATTTGTGCAGCATTTTCACTCTGCTGGTGGAAACAGAGCTGTCATTCCTAAAGTTCAGCCCCAGTGCATGGCCTGTTACAATGCTGCTCAGACAGCTAAAGGAGCCTGAGGAGTGAAGTAAGGATATTTATGTGAGAGGAAAGGAGAGGACTGTATCTATCATTAAATAACTGCAATACATTATTTGGACCCTGAACTGCAGGTGAACCCTGTGCCTTCACAAACCACAGGGTGAATGGTAACACTGTCTGACTTGTCTCTAAAGTAGCTCCTGAAGCATCCCACCTCTGAGATATAATTACTGCCAGTGACTAAGGTATCATTTGCTGCTGCATAATCAGCATCTAGGACTTTCTAGTGTCTTTCAGAAGATCAGAAAGGTATGGTCAAAGAACTGTTGGAGCGGGTCCAGAGGAGGCCACAAAGATGCTCAGAGGGCTGCAGCAGCTCTCCTATGAGGACAGGCTGAGAGAGTTGGGGCTCTGCAGCCTGGAGAAGAGAAGGCTTCCAAGAGACCTTGGAGCAGCCTTCCAGGATCTGAAGGGGGCTACAGGAAGGCTGGGGAGGGACTATTGACAAGGGCTTGGAATGACAACATGAGGAGGAATGGGTTTGATCTGGCAGAGAGTTGATTAAAATTGGGTGTTAGGAAGTTCTTTGCAGTGAGAGTGGTGAGACACTGGCACAGGTTGCCCAGGGAGGTTGAGTAGCACAGAAACTCAAATGTAATCAAAGATCACATTCTGTGCTTCTGTGCTCCACAACCTCCCTGGAGGTTTTCGATTCCAGGTTGGGTGAGGCCTTGAGCAGCCTGTTCTAGTGAGAGGTGTCCCTGCCTATGGTGGGGGGTTGGAACTGGATGAGCTTTGAATCATAGAATCATAGAATCCCAGAATCCAGGCTGGATGAGGCTTTGAGTGACCTGTTCTAGTGGGAGGTGTCCCTGCCTATGGTGGGGGGTTGGAAGTGGAGATCTCTTCCAACCTAAACCATTCTGTGACTCTGTGAATATATTTTGGGTGCTTTTCACCTCTCCGAACTGCTGCTGCCACTGCTGGTTTAACACAACGTCACCTGTAAGATCTTTTATAGGTTTCCAACCTCTGAGCACAATGGATTGGAAAGGAGGTTAATTATTCATAAGACAGCAAGATTTATGTAAATATCAACCCTATATAATGTATTGTTTACATTAAACCTACACTTAATCTAAGTTTAAGGGTTTATGGGTTATGCCAGTTTGTGGGTTTAAACTGGCAGAGGGAAGATTTAGACTGGATGTTAGAAGTTGTTTGCAGTGAGGGTGGTGAGACACTGGCACAGGTTGCCCAGGGAGGTTGTGGCTGCTCCCTCCCTGGAGGTGTTCAAGGCCAGGCTGGACGAGGCCTTGAGTGAGCTGTACTAGTGGGAGGTGTCCCTGCCTATGGTAGGGGATTGGAACTAGATGAGCTTTGAGGTCCCTTCCAACCTTACCATTCTATGACTCTATGATGTAACATCTCGAGAAGGCTTGGCCAGCACAAAGACCTCACACTTCCATTTCCGAACCCTGGTCCAGAAAGCAGTGGAAGGTCCTGGCTGCTTTGTGTTGCTGTTTGTCTTTTCTAGACTAGAGGATATCTGTAGAGGAACATAGCTTGACACAACTCAGCACAGATGGACAACAAACAGCATAAATCTCTATCACTTATTCCATTTGCCAAGCGATCAAAGGTGTCTAACTAGACTTTTTCCCTCATTGGTTGTTTGCATTAGATATGCAAATCTTTCTTTCTGGCAGAGCCATTTCCGAATGCATTTGCAAGGCTATTGATGTCCATTACTTCACTTAAATATAGATCAGAAATACTGACAAATATTTTCATTCAAAGAGTTTGATCATTTTCAGATTACTCTCCATGCTAGTAATTAACCTCAGTCAACACCCTTCCGCAGCACTTTCAAGCGCAGTTCCTGGCAAACACAAAGTTTCATAAATATGTACTAAATAACCTTAAAGCCCTTTATGAATAATTATGAGTTTTTAAGTTTTTGTGAATCTGCATATTAATTTGACTCCATAAATAATACATGAAGAAGAAAAAAAAAAAAAAACACCTCCAGCTTGTTTGGTGTCTGGGGATGGAGGAAGAAAAGGAGAGGATAATTATCAGTTTAATGTGGGAAAATACTTAACCTGAAAGATTATCTTCAAAACTGATGACTCCATAGGTTTGGGTAGATGTGTCTGTAAACACACATACAGAAAAATATATACCTCCAGGAGTGTATATCTGCAGTCACAGCTGAGATGTGCATCCCCTCTGAAGGAATGCTTTCATTTGAAGTGTGTTATGCTTCTGCCTCTGCTGTGCCACGCTGAGATCTTTAAGTGAAAAGCAATGTGATGAGCTTAGCCTCCACGCAGTCTTCCTATAACTGCACATTCCCCCAAAGGTAGAGAATTAATGAGAGGCTGCTGACTAAAGTTACAACATTTTGCCTTCTGTGGGACATTATGGATTGAAAAGATAAGAGCCAAAAAAAAAAAAAAAAAAAACCCACAGAGAA
>VWZE01002234.1:72835-83133 GCA_013396675.1 Eubucco bourcierii
CAGAACTGCACACAGTACTCCAGGTGGGGTCTGATGAGAGCAGAGTAAAGGGGCAGAATCACCTCCCTTGCCCTGCTGGCCACGCTTCTCTTGATGCAGCCTAGGACTCGGTTGGCTGTCTGGGCTGCATGTGCACACTGCAGACTCATGTTGAGCTTTTCATCATCCTCTCTGGGGATATTCAAGGACCTTCTGGATGCGTTCCAGTGTGAGCTGCTCTGGGTGATGCTGCTCTGGCAGGGGGGCAGGACCAGATGAGCTTCTGAGGTCCCTTCCAGACCCTGACATTCTGTGATTCTATGATTAACTTTGTGTCCATCTCTGGGCCTTTCAACATACAAAAGCCATGGAATGGGTCCAAAGGAGGGTTGTGAAGATGACCTGAGGACTGGAGCAACTTCCCCATGAAGACAAGCTGAAAGAGTTGAGATTGCTCAGCCTGGAAAAGTGAAAGCTTCTGGGAGACCTTATACAAGTCTTCTTTTACCTAAACAAGGTGCTGCACAGGATGGCTGCAAAGAGAATTTTTACAAGGGCTTACAGTGATAGAACAAGGGGGAATGGTTCACAGAATCACAGGTTGGAAAAGACGTTTGAGGTCATCTAGTCAAACCTATCACCCAACACTTTTGCTTATCTAAAACATGGCACTAAGTGCCTCTCACAGTGCCTCATCCAGTCTTTAAGCTGAAAGAACATAGCTTTGGATTAGCTACTAGGAAAAAGTTCTTCACTGTGAGAGTGGTGAGATACTGGAATAGGCTGCCTAGGAAGGTTGTAGGTTCCCCTGTCCTGAAAGTGTTCAAGGCTAGATTGGATAGAATTTTGAGCAGCTTGGACTAGCAGAAGGTGTCCCTGCAGCAGGGTTCGAGCTGGATCATCTTTAAGATCCTTTCCAATCAAAATCACTCTGTAATAAAATTAAATTGAAATTGTTGTTTCTCCATTTCCTATTTCCTTCCTCTGGAGCAAAGATGCTGGCTCAGGAAGCAGGGTGGCACGACTGAGTAGGTTAATACCTCTTCTCCATGCCAATGCCTTACTTCTGACAGCAGGAGCACTGGAACATGCACAGACCTCATAGAATCATAGAATCAGTCAGGCTTGGAAGGGACCACAAGGATCATCTAGTTCCAACCCCCTGCCGTAGGCAGGGACACCTCCCACTAGTACAGGTCACTCAAGGCCTCCTCCAGCCTGGCCTTGAACACCTCCAGGGAGGGAGCAGCCACAACCTCCCTGGGCAACCTGTGCCAGTGTCTCACCACCCTCACTGCAAACAACTTCCTCCTAACATCCACTTTCAATCTCCCCTCTGCCAGTTCAAATCCACTGCACCTTGTGCTGTCATTGCAAGACCTTGTCAATAGTCCCTGCCCAGCCTTTCTGTAGCCCCCTTCAGATACTGGAAGGCTACTCTAAGGTCTCCTGGAAGCCTTCTCTTCTCCAGGCTGCAGAGCCCCAACTCTCTCAGCCTGTCCTCATAGGAGAGCTGCTCCAGCCCTCCAATCATCTTCCATATACTAAAATAAACCCAAGATTAAATAGTCTGTACTGTAAACCAAAGTAAGCCAACAAAGAACAGCTTCTTGACAGGGAGTATAGTTCCTGCTCTTCTTGCTGTAGTGACAAGAAATTCTGCAGAGAAACTGAGGTGCTTCATAAATTCAACTCCTTATGCAGAGGCTCTATTGACCCTCCCAGTAGCTTTCTGAGCTCCCACAATGGACCACAAGCATCAGGATCCACTCCAGGGTAAGACACAGTTCCTCTTCCCCCTTGTGAGTGGTACTTTAATTCCTTTAGGAAACCAGTGTCTTGCTTCTGTTTTTATTATTTTTTTTAAACCCAGAACTGAAATTAATTATTTAGGTTTGCCAAATATTGTAAAAGCTTTCATTTAGACCAATTTTCCCCCTCCCCCTTTAAGTCTATCAGGTGGAAAACAAAATGAATTATTTGTTCAACGCCATATTAAAGAGTCTGGGAATGTTGAGGAATGTTGAACAATACCCCAAAAGAGCTCAGGATCTGCCTGAAAAATAACCAAAAACCTGGCAATCACTCCTCTGCCTTTCATCTCTCAGAAATAGTGGCTCAGGTAGAACTTGACTATGTTCCTGCTCACAAAGAAACTCTGTGCAGATTGCAGAGATGTATCTGATGAGCACTGGTTTGCATCCTACTGTGAGAAC
The DNA here is from genome assembly GCA_013396675.1 of Eubucco bourcierii. Lineage (NCBI taxonomy): Eukaryota > Metazoa > Chordata > Aves > Piciformes > Ramphastidae > Eubucco > Eubucco bourcierii. Next base: position 75,031 of record VWZE01002234.1, read on the forward strand.
TGAGTCTGATTCATGCCTGCCTGGCTGTGGAGAGAAGATTAAAAAAAAAAAATAAATAAAACAGACCAAGTCAAGTTTTAGGCTACTCTTAGAATAAGTTTCCTTAATTCATAGAATCATAGGTTCTTCAGGTTGGAAGGGACCTTAGAGATCATCTACTACATCCTCCCCACCATGAGCAGGGACATCTCTCTTTGCCAGATTCATTGGTAAAGGCATGGGGATAAGCTTGGTGAGGCAGGAGAGCAGCAGAGATCAGCCCCATTCTCTGTGGTAGGTCTTTTGTGCTGCCACTGAGTCAGAGGCTGGGTGCAGGACCCAGCACCCTTGTGAGCTGCATGAACTGACCCCCCTGCTGCTGTTGGAACCAGGATCCCACGGCACCTGGGAGGAGGAGAGATCCTGTTCTGCTTTGCCTGGGCTACGGCTGAGGTGGCAGCAGTTAGTTAGACAATTGGACTTGATGATCCTGGAGATCTTTTCCAACCATAATGATACTTCTTCCTTCTTCACAAGGAGAGTGATTGGCATTGGAATGGGCTGCTCAGGGAGGTGGTGGAGTCACTATTCCTGGAGGTGTTCAAGACAAGACTGAATGTGGCACTTAGTGCCATGGTCTGGTTGATTGGCTAGGATTGGGTATTAGGTTGGGTTGGATGAGCTTGGAGGTCTCTTCCAACCTCGTTGTTTCTATGATTTTAAATAATTCCCTGTTTGGTTCATCCCAACTCAACTCTCAGGTTTTATTGCTCAAAATGAAGATATTAAAGGTGGGAAAGGCTATCCTGACCCCCACACAGAGAGAGAGAGAAACAGAGAAAGAAAGAAAGGGAACCCAGTGAAAATTATGAGGGAAAGGTGCCTGTGCCTCTTGTGTGACTTCACAGAGCTGGAGGAGATGGGAATGTAATTGAATCAGGCACTGGAGTAATCACAGAGTGGGCAGGGGATGGGATGGGAGCGGAGATGCAACCAGCAAAGCACAACCCAGTTCCTCTTCAAACAACCAAAGCTAAAGCCCAGCAAGTGCTGGCCCACTCCTTAAACATCTCCTTAAGTCTAGCCTGGGTTTGGTTGCCTGCAGGAGCAGAATGGCAGCTACAGAAGATTATTTTTTTATCCCTTCTGCAACATCAGTCAGAGATATTGCATGGGGATGGCAGAGGGGGACGAGTAGGAGAGAGAGAAGAAGGGGGTGGAGGGGAGAAAATAAGCAGAAGTAATTTATTCGGGATCTTTGAGAGGATAATAGCCAATTATTTGTTTATAACACTGGTTAAATTTTCATTAGGCAGATTAATGGAATATCATGTACTGTCAACATTGGACTGAGGGGTGGTCTGTAAGAGATAAACGGGCAAACAGTCGATGTGTCTCCCTGAGTAAATTAGTTTTTGCTTTCCTGTTTTTCATATGAAAATGGAAAGGTGGACAAGGTGGTGCATTTTAAAACAGGTCTCAAGATGGGCCAAATCAGTTAAATATGAAAGCAATCCTGGTAATAAATACATTATAATAACTTAGCATCGTGCCTATCATTTTGATTTCATGAAAGTCTGGGATAATGTAGATTTTTAACCTGCTCTCTTAATACACATTTCCTCTTCCTGAACTTCAGCGTTTCTCGCTGTGAGGTGAAAGCATATTACTTTTTTTTGCCTGATTTTCCTGTGTAATCTGTGCAGTATTACAGCTGGTAAGTGCTAGAGGCTCACAGCTCTTTCTTGTGAATGCTGGTATTATTATCATGCTGGATAGCACGAGCAGTGCCCTCTAAGTAGTGTATTATCAGCATCAGAACCCCTGAGTGGTTATGGTTGCATATCCTCCTCTTTTGAAGTCAGAATATTTCTGAAAGTATTAGCCTGGGATTTTCAGATGAGCTGTGGAGTGGCAGACACCCAAATTTCAGTGGGAGTCAGGCTCAGAAGTCCACTCAACCTCTTTGAAAACCTCAAGGCATTTTACAGAAGGGCAAAGCCATGCAGAAGGTCCTGTTAGCTTCATCACCTTAGCTTGACTTCACAAAATCATGGAAACACTCAGGTTGTCAAAGCCCCTCAGGATCACCAAGTCCGACCTAGAACTCTGCTCTACAAGATTCACCTTAAACCAAAACCCTGAACACCACATCCAAACCACCCTTAAACACATCTGACCGTGAATCCTCCTCTACAAGATTCACATTAAACCATAGCCCTGAGCACCACATCCAAACCACCCTTAAACATATCCAACCTAGAATCCTCCTCTACAAGATTCACCTTAAACCATAGCCCTAAGCACCACATCCAAACCATCCTTAAACACATCCTGGGTGGGTGACTCCACCACCTCCCTGGGTAGCTCATTCTAGTCCCTGACCACTCTCTCCATGAAAAACATTTTCCTAATCTCAAATCTCAACCTCCCCATCCTCATCTTGAGGCCATTACCCCTTCTTCTGTCTCCAATGACCTCTGACAAGAGACCAGCAGCAGCCTGTCCACAATGTCCCTTCAGGTAGCTGTAGACAGAATAACAGAATCACAGAATAGATTTGGTTAGAAGAGACCTCCAAGATCATCCAGTCCAGCTTTGTTAATATCACAGAATAACACAATCACAGAATAAATCTGGGTTGGTTTGTTTTTTGGTTTAGTTTTGTTTTGGGGTTTTTTTTTCCTAACAAATAGTCCACATCATAAGCTCATAAGGATTTGGTGAACTACTTAGATTTCCCTCGCTTGCTGGGAGCCAGATTTCTCTCACAAGGGCTATCATTAGCAAAAGCATCGAAGCAGACATATAGAATCATAGAATCATAGAGTCAAAGAGTCATAGAATGGTAGAGTCGTAGAAACATAGAATCATAGAACCATAGAGTCATAGAAACATAGAATATGGTCTTAGAGTCATAGAATCATAGAGTCATAGAACCATAGAATCACAGAGTTTTAGAGTCATAGAGTCATAGTCATAGAATAATAAGTCATAGAATCATGGAGTCATAGAATCAGAATCATAGAGTCATAGAGCCATAGAATCATAGAGTCATAGAATCATAGAGTCATAGAATTATAGAGTCATAGAGCCATAGAATCATAGAGTCATAGAATCATAGAGTCATAGAATTATAGAGTCATAGAGCCATAGAATCATAGAGTCATAGAATCATAGAGTCGTAGAGCCATAGAATCATAGAGTCATAGAATTAGAGTCATCGAGCCATAGAATCATAGAGCCATAGAATCATAGAGCCATAGAATCATAGAGTCATAGAATCATAGAGTCATAGAGCCATAGAATCATAGAGTCATAGAATTATAGAGTCATAGAGCCATAGAATCATACAGTCATAGAATCATAGGATCATAGAATTATCAGGGCTGGAAGAGACCTCAAGGATCATCCAGTTCCAACCCCCCTGCCATGAACAGGGACACCTCACACTAGATCAGGTTGTTCAGACCCTCATTCAGCCTGGCCTTAAACACCTCCAGGGGTGAGGCTTCCACCACCTCCCTGGGCAACCTGTTCCAGGATCTCACCATCCTCACAGTGAAGAACTTCTTCCTAACATCCAGTCTGAACTACTCACTTCTAGTTTTGTTCCATTACCCCCAGTCCTATCTCTACCTGACAGCCTGAAAAGTCCCTCAGCAGCTTTTCTGTAGCATCCTTCAGATATAAGAAAACAATAAGGTCATTTGGGAGCCTTCTCCTCTCCAAACTGAACAGCCCCAGCTCTCTCAGAGTGTCTCCATCAAGGATCCTTCATTTCTGGAGCATTCTTCCAAAACCTTCATTTTTTATTAAAATAAAATAAAATAAAATAAAATTACAATCCCACCCATAAGGATGATGCAAAATGTGAGATTCAATTTGTACCAAGAGATATCTTCCATTTCAGAGCAGGGCAAGTTTCCCTTTCCCTAAATGAACAGGTCTGCTTTCACTGAAGAACTAATGAAGTCTGACCCTCTATTAGCTCTAAAAGGAGCCTCACTTTGGTTGGGGTTTTTAATCATGTTAATGCAATTTATCTACCACAAAGGGAGACTAATCTCCACGTTTCAATACATTAGCTTAAATGAGGGCTCCATACCATTTTGGGATTAGAAAATCTACTACAGACTGGCCTTCTTTTTCTTTTTTTTCTTTTTTTTTTTTCTTTCCTGAGATGTAATTTCTTAATTTCAGACCATCAATATTAGCTCCCCTTTACCTGCAGTACTCAAAATAACCAGCAACAGACTGTGTGCAGGCTCAGCCTTTTAAAGGAGACTAAAGCAGTTAGGCTCTCAAATCCCATCAAAGGAGAGTTGTGCTTGGTCCCTCACCAATCTTAAATGCCTTTGGAATCCCTAACATTAATTGATGCTCAAGGATCAAATACGTCCTGTAAAGCAATAGCTTCATAGAATCATAGAATAGAATCATAGAATCATAGAATGGTAAGGTTGGAAAGGACCTCAAGGATCATCTAGTTCCAACCCCCTGCCATAGGCAGGGACACCTCCCACTAGCACAGGTCACTCAAGGCCTCCTCCAACCTGGCCTTGAACATCTCCAGGGAGGGAGCATCCACAACCTCCCTGGGCAACCTGTGCCAGTGTCTCACCACCCTCACTGCAAACAACTTCCTCCTAACATCTGCTTTCAATCTCCCCTCTGCCAGTTTAAACCCATTCCTCCTTGTCCTGTCATTACAAGACCTTGTGAATAGTCCCTCCCCAGCCCTCCTCTAGCCCCCTTCAGGTACTGAAAGACCACTCCAAGGTCTCCTGGAAGCCTTCTCTTCTCCAGGCTGCAGAGCCCCAGCTCTCATAGCCTGTCCTCATAGGAGAGCTGCTCCAGCCCTCTGATCATTGCCAGTTCAGTGGCTGCTCTGGTAGCAGAACGTATAAAGAACAGAGTCACTCCAGCAGCTCCCCAAATTTCCTTCCTCTGGGAAGGGCCTTGTGAAATCTCCTGGCGTGCTAATCACACATTAGTTTCTTTTAGAACAGCTGATAATATCCTGAGAATCACAGATAGGATCTGTGCTTCCAGTTCAATCCAAGCTTCTGACAGCAAGATTTGGCCAACTCAGTCTTAAATACAACACCTAAGGACGTTAACAAAATACGTTTCACGTGGCTGGTAAAGTGGCTTGCTTTTTATTTCAAAGCCAGTGACTTCAAAGGCTGCTTGGATTGTGTGTGTGTGCGTGTGTGTTTTCTTTTAAAAGTCTTCATACTGTTTCTGTCTTTTTTTTTTCTCACTATCAAATAGATCATTACATTTTCAACACTTAAGGACAAAAATTCTTCTCTCAGATCTGCGCAGCAGATCTTGACAGTAATATTCAGCTCTTCCCCACATGCAGGGAACTCCTGTTGACATCAAGGAGAAAAATGGAGACATGTGCAGGTAGGTCTGAGGAGAATGCCAACACCAAGACCTTCTGGTTGAAGCCTGGTGGGAAATCTGGCCCTCATTTTCCAACTGCCCACGAGCCTTGGGATTTTGATGCCCAAGTTCCCCAACATTTTTAGCAGCTGCCTTTGAGAAGCCCCAGCATTTCCCCCTTCTTCTTCTATGACCTGCACTCAGAATGTTTGGGGCCATATTAAGCCTCCCTCACACTCATTTGCATATTATTCCCTTTCTGCTTGGGTTAGTTAGCAGATATGATTACCCCCAGCACCCAGTTATTTGGCTGTACATTTAGGAACAACCTTTTGCTTGTCTTTTTTTTAGCATTCAATGCTATGGCACCCATTTGTGACAACCCTTGGTATCAAGGGCCTATGGCAGGGGGTTGGAACTAGATGATCCTTGAGGTCCCTTCCAACCTTACCATTCTATGATTCATTCTATCAGGAGGTTCAGGTTTGGAGTTCTATTTATTGCTGTTTCACAAACTCATTACTAACGTAGCAAAGGTCAGAAGCAATTTGTTTATTGGTTTTGTTCGAGCTTTTGTGGAGGGCTTCACTTTAGCTTTGTTAATAGCACAGAATAACAGAATCACAGAATAGATCTGGTTGGAAGAGACCTCCAAGGTCACCCAGTCCAGCTTTGTTAATAGCACAGAATAACAGAATCACAGAAGAGATCTGGTTAGAAGAGACCTCCAAGATCATCCAGTCCAACTTTGTTAATAGCACAGAATAACAGAATCACAGAATATATTTGGTTAGAAGAGACCTCCAAGATCATCCAGTCCAACTCTCAATCCAGCACTAAACCATCTCCCTAAGTGCCAGATCCACGCAGCACTTGGACACCTCCAGGGATGGTGACTCCAGCACTACCCTGGGCAGACCATTCCAACGGTTGAGAACCCTCTCTGTGAAGAAACATTTCCTAGCATCCAGCCTGAACCTCCCCTGGTGCAACCTGGAACCATTTCCTCTGGTCCTGTCACTTACCACCAAGGAGCAGAGGCTGCCCCCTCCTCACTCCAACCTCCCTGCAGGGAGCTGTAGAGAGCAATGAGCTCTGCCCTCAGCCTTCTCTTCTCCAGCCTGAATACCCGCAGCTGTCTCAGATGCTCCTCATAGCCCAGGTGCTTCAGACCGTTCTCCATTCTGCTTGTCCTTCTCTGGACACACTCCAGCACCTCAATGTCTTTCCTACAGTGACTGGCCCACAACTGAACACAAAGTAGTTGTGAAACACAAGAAGCTTGGACAGACAGCTGCTTAGGACAGTCCAAAATGCCAGAAGGGTGGTGCTACTCTCTGTTCTGTCAGCTTTTGCCAATTTCTCTTTTGACTTTTACCATCAACCTATTCCAAGAACTTCTCTCAGCATCTTTGCCCACCTCTTCAATCAACAAGAATAAATGCAATGCTNCCTAACACCCAATCTGAATTTTGCCATTTCTAGCTTTGTTCCATTCCCCCCAGTCCTATCACTACCTGACAGCCTCAGAAGTCCCTCCCCAGCTTTCTTGTAGGTCCCCTTAAGATACTGAAAAAACACAATAAGGTCAACTCAGAGCCTTCTCCTCTCCAAACTCAACAGCCCAACTGTCTCAGTCTCTCCTCATAGCAGAGGTGCTCCAGCCCATGCTAAAATATCTTCCCCAAACCCTAGCTACCATGGAGAAGGATTAGTCATTTAACTAGGCACATTTAAGAGAAATAAAATTAATTAAAAGGGAAAAAAAAAAAAGCCATTAGTATGGATTTGTTCCTTTGCTTCTCATTTCAATCTTCCATTGTGTATGTTAAATGAATAGCACAAGGAAGGTGAGTAAGTTAAATAAGGCCACCAAGGCCATGGTTAACTTAACTAGGGTTGTGATTAATTTCTTCCTCTAGCTCTTCTACTCATGTGGGAGTGTTTTGGTGTGTTATGAAACTTACATTCAACAGCAGTGGTTCAGTTATTTAAAGTTGTAAGGATGTTGTTTATATGACTGTACATCTGTTGTCAAATAAAGCACCTTAAAAGGAATGTTACTGTCACCAAAGTCAAACTATGATCCAAGATAGGCTGAGGGAGCTGGGGTTGTTCAGCCTGGAGAAGAGAAGGCTCTGGGCAGACCTAATAGCAGCCTGCTAGTAACTGAAGGGGACCGACAATAAGGATGGAGAGAGACTGTTTGCAAAGGCCTGAAGGGACAGGATGAGGGGCAGTGGCTTCAGACTAGAGAAGAGTAGATTTAGATTGGATGGGAGGAACAAGTTCTTTGACATGAGGCTGGTGGAACACAGGTTGCCCAAGTAGGTGATTGGGCCCCATCCTTCAAGGTGGGGTTTGACAGGGCTCTGGGCAACCTGATCTAGTTGAGGATGTTGTTGCTGAGTGCAGAGGGGGTTGGACTGGATGAACTTTGGAGGTCCCTTCCAACCCAGACTGTTCCATGATGGAGAATCTGTCCTTCAATAATCAGAGGCTTTTGTGGTGGTGATGCAAGCGTTTCTCAGATGTACCTTAAGTGACCTCGCTGGGTGACCTGTGCCACTGCCTCACCACCCTCACTGCAAACAACTTCTTCCTAACATCCAGTTTCAGTCACAGTATCACAGTATCACCAGGGTTGGAAGAGACCTCAAAGATCATCAAGTCCAACCCATCATCACAGACCTCAAGACCAGATCATGGCACCAAGTGCCACGTCCAAAC
>VWZE01002237.1:1374-13041 GCA_013396675.1 Eubucco bourcierii
TCATAGTAACAGCATCATAGAATCATAGAGTCATAGAACCACACAATCATAGAATCATAGAGTCATAGAATCATGGAATCATGGAGTCATAGAGTCATAGAATCATTCACCTGGCTGACTAATTACTTCATTTCTTTCATATGTGCTGGTCAATGCTCTTTTGTCATTATTCACAGAAGCACAGAATCAGTCAGGGTTGGAAGGTACCACAAGGATCATCCAGTTCCAACCCCCCTGCCATGGGCAGGGACACCTCACACTAGCTCAGGCTGCCCACAGCCTCATCCAACCTGGCCTTAAACACCTCCAGGGATGGGGCCTCAACTGCTTCAACATCAGTGACCAACTCTGATTTCCATGGAGCTCCATTTCATCCACACCCTTTTGGTACTTTCCCATTTCCTTCTCTGCTCAAGATGAGTTTCCAGAGAATGCATAAAATACTACATTTTGCTCCTTCAAATTTTCCTTTTCGGAGTTGCTACCAAAACAACACAAAGACAAATTGGCTCCTGATGGACTCACAGCCCAGCTCATCATACTAATAATTTTTGTTCCTTATTCCCTGTACATCTCTGTCTGTTTACACCTGCCTGTCATTCTTTGTGTAGGCTGAAAGCTTTGTTTATTCTGTCTGTACAGCACCTTGCACAGTAGCTGGTTCCTCTCCCCAGAGAACAGCTTCCAGAGGCTGAGGAAACAATAACAAAAAAGCTTAGTCACCTTTTTGCATTCAGGAGTAAGGAATACTCCAATAAAAAATTCCTTCAACAAGATTAACATTTCTATATAGGTGTAGGATTTTCCACGAAGACCTTTGAATTTGGAAGCAACTGAGGAGCAAAAATAACATAATCCTTTTTCTTTTTTTTTTTTTTCTAAGGGATTTGTTTTCTCTCCTCATTTTATAGAAGAAAACAGCTCAAAGGTCAGAAAAATTTCAGATGGCTGCAGATGATTTTGGATGGATCTTGTGTGGGGTTTTTTTTTGTTTGTTTGTTTTTTTGTTGGGTTTTTTTGGTTGGGGTTTGTTTTTTGTTTTTTTTTTGAGTAACAATATTTAAATGTCAGACATCCCCCAGAGCAATAAATTATTCACTGTAATTAGAAAATGTAAGGGTTTTTTTTTTAAAAAAAATCATTTCTTGGTGACTAAGCAGCACAGTCAGTGAGAGTGCTGCTTCTTTTGTACCCGGGCTGTGTACCTTGAGATAATGTTCTAATTAACCTAATTGCAGCTGCTGTATTGAGCTGGAGGTTGAGATCTGAAGTGTCATGGCAACTAGCAGGAAAGCTCCACAAGCCTTTGCTTTCTCAGTGCAGTCTCAAAAATAGCTCTTTATTATAGGAAATAAGGAGGTAAATCTCCTTAACGAGATAAAGCTTGAACCAAGAAAGAATTTCCCCCCCACACACCCCTCCACTTGATGGTGAAGCATAAATTAATCATTTTTTGCTTCAATTTAATTAGAATAAGACATCATAATAATGTCCCCTGTAAGTGTTTGCTTTGCCCATCTGGAGCAACCCTTCTGTGCTTAGGAGATCCACTGTAAATCATTGAATATTAATTCCTGGGATTTTATGGAAGGGCATTTTGTACAGGCAGTTTTGGAGAGAGAACAATCATTTTCTGTCTCTTGCAGGAGAGATCTCTCTGGATACTGTGATTTGAACTAAGAGGCACCCCTGAAATGCTGCTCCAGTTTTCCCACAGTGAGAACTGCCTCAAGTGGGAATTTCAGCAGGTAAGGAGGGGAGAGTGGATTTAAAACATGTCTGCCTCCCGCGCCTGACGCTTTTACATCTCTCTGCTCACTGCAACTCATTCAATCTTCCATTTCATTAACAGTTGTAATGCTAATTAGAAAATTGCTTCTCAGTTTAATTCACAGAAATCTACGATTCCACATGGGCTGAGTAATGAGTGCAAAACTGCCACAGATTCAGAAGAGAGCTTTGCATGAATATAGATCACAGTTCAAGCCTAATAAATTATATAAGTGTAGAACCTAATGGATTGAAGTCTGCTTGCACCCTGCTGCTCTGCCAATATCCTCAGACAAAGCAAAGGCTTTTTTACTGCCTGTGCTGCTTCCCATGAATTTGCAATCCAGTCCTCTTCTTGGTGGGCTGAAGTGTTCCATTCTCTTCCTGATGTCTTTGATATAAGTGACTGCATGTTTGCCATGAGCCACTGCCATTTGACAGCCAGAGCTGTGGGCACCTAGCATAGAATCATAGAATCAGAGAATGGTAAGGTTTGAAGGGACCTCAAGGATCATCTAGTTCCAACTCCCTGCCATAGGCAGGGACACCTCCCACTAGTACAGGTCACTCAAGGCCTTGTCCAACCTGGCCTTGAACACCTCCAGGGAGGAAGCAGCCACAACCTCCCTGGGCAGCCTGTGCCAGTGTCTCACCACCCTCACTGCAAACAACTTCCTAACATCCAGTTTCAATCTCCCCTCTGCCAGACATTTCTCCTCATCCTGTCATTCCAAGACCTTGTCAATAGTCCCTCCCCAGCCCTCCTGTAGCCCCCTTCAGATCCTGCAAGGCCACTCCAAGGTCTCCTGGAAGCCTTCTCTTCTCCAGGCTGCAGAGCCCCAATTCTCTCAGCCTGACCTCGTAACAGAGCTGCTGCAGCCCTTTGAGCATCTTTGTGCCTTCTCTGGACTGGCTCCAACAGTTCCATACCCTTCCTGTGCTGGGGGCTCCAGAACTGCACACAGGACTCCAGGTGGGGTCTTAGGACAGCAGAGTAAAGAGGGAGAATGACCTCCCTTTCCCTGCTACCCACACTGCTCTTGATGCAGCCCAGCACACAGTTACTGTCTGGGTTGCACTCACACTGCAGGCTCACGTTGAGCTTTTCATCACCCCAGACCCTCAGGTCCTTTTCCTCTACATCTGCTTTGGTTGAGTTTTTTCTTGTGGTTTTGTTTGTGTGTTTTGTTTTTTATTTCCTCCTGAGAATTAAAGTCCATGTCTGTTGAACTCTGTTTCAGCTGCCTACTTTAGTCTGTGTTTCTGGAGATCTCAAAATAATGTTCCATCAAATTAGAATTTTATGAGATTTTTATGTGCTCTGTCATTAACTGACTGATTTTGGAGACAAATATTTGTGAGTTCCACTTGGTTTTCATGTGCTAGCCTGGGAAATCAGGCAGCTGGGAGCAGCCTGCTGCCAGGACCACTTGTGCTGTCCAGAAGGGGTTCCCTTCTGCTCCACACTGTAGCCCTGATGAAATGTGGAGGTCTATCTTCACTGATCACTGGAATTTTCTGCTTCTACTTTTTCATGTGTCCCACTTCTCACTGTAACTAGCATTTTGCCTTCTGCAGAGAAAAGCCTGCATACAGATATGTCCTTAACCCAGGAATTCATGCTGAGCAGCTGGAAAGCATAAACCTGAAAAGAAACCAGACTCTTTCCTTCCCTCACCTAAAATCCCAACCCAAAGAGGATTTTATGAGAGAGTGAAACTCTGAGTCTGTAGTTCACACTGATATTGGCTTCCTAGGAAACACAAGATGGGATAAAGGACTTGTAATGCCAGGACAAGGGGCAATGGGTTTGGGCTGGCAGAGGGAAGATTGAAACTGGATGTTAGGAGGAAGTTGTTTGCAGTGAGGGTGGTGAGACACTGGCACAGGTTACCCAGGGAGGTTGTGGCTGCTCCCTCCCTTGAGGTGTTCAAGGCCAGGTTGGAGGAGGCCTTGAGTGAGTTGTGCTAGTGGGAAGTGTCCCTGCCTATGGCAGGGGGTTGGAACTAGATGATCCTTGAGGTCCCTTCCAACCTTACCATTCTATGATTCTACAAACCATAAGTGGTTGTCTCTGGAGCATTGGGAATATCTGTAGGTTCACAATCAGAAGGAGGCAATGCCTCTTACTGTAGGAGATTTTGGCAAAGCAAGGGACCAATGTTCATCCTGGTGTTCCAATAGTCAATCACTACACACATTTGCGAGGATTTTAGTAGTGAACTTTTGTATTCAACAGTTTGATCTGGAGAAATGAACACCTGCACAAATCATAGAACCATAGAATGGTAAGGTTGAAAGGGACCTCAAGGATCAGCCAGTTCCAACCCCTTGCCGTAGGCAGGGTAATCTCCCACTAGTACAGGTCACTCAAGGCCTCCTCCAGCCTGGTCTTGAACTGGTGAGGTCCCTTCCAGCCTGGACCATTGCCCACTCTGCCACAGGTGCAGACAAATGTGACTTGAGTTTTGGGGTCATAAACATTTGTATTTGCAATTTGAAGCTGGTCAGGATGTAAATCCAACTAAAACACAAAGGTAGGAGTGGTAGGACTTATGCAACACTCTGTCTTGACTGCACTTATTTTCCTTCGTGGGGCTTCAGGCAGTTAAAGAAAATCCCTACCTGAAAAAAAATCTCTGCTGCTCTGCTGAACACTGGTTCCAGTTTTTATGAGGTCTGAGATAAACCTCAATGAATCCTCCATGAATGAAATGAGTTGTAGTCTCCAAAGGTCCCTCATTCTGCTATAAATTAAACCACTGCTGAACATTTCCCCCCCCCCTTTTTATACCTAAACATAAATGTTTTCTCTAAACAATTTTAAGTACTTAAAAGAATATGTAATTTTATACTTCCTAAATCCCCTTCTGTAAGGAAAAGAACATAAGAGCTCTGGGGAGATTAAGGACTCAATTTAAAAGTGATCAAATAGTCATTTATTGCCGTGAATATTTGGACCTGCCAGAAACCACACCAGAACCTGGCAAATCCCAGACTTGTTTTGCTGCACTCAAGGACCATCATTTTGTGTCTGTGCTCCTGCACAAGGCTTTTATTCATCCTCTGACTGCCCAGTATAATCCAGAAACACATCTGCTGCAGCTTCTGCAAGCATGAGCAGAGGCAAATCCTCATTGGGGAGCAGGAAGGTGACTGATCACACCCCTGAACTTATAGAGTCATGGAATGGTTTAGGTTGGGAGGGACCTCAAAGCTCAGCCAGTTCCAACCCACCTGTGCCACAGGCAGGGACCCCTCCCACTAGAACAGGTTGCTCAAGACTTCATCCAACCTGGTCCTGAACACCTCCAGGGAGGTCGTGGAGCACAGAATCACAGAATGTGATCGAAGATCATATTGGGTGATTCTGTGCTCCACGGCCTCCCTGGGCAACCTGTGCCAGTGTCTCACCACCCTCACTGTAAAGAATTTCTTCCTAACATCCAGTTTCAAACTCCCCTCTGCCACCCATTCCTCCTCATCCTGTCATTGCAAGCCCTTGTCAGTAGTCCCTCCCCAGTCCTCTTGTAGCCCCCTTCAGATACTGGAAGGCTACTCTAAGGTCTCCTGGAAGCCTTCTCTTCTCCAGGCTGCAGAGCCCCAACTCTCTCAGCCTGTCCTCACAGCAGAGCTGCTGTAGCCCTCTGAGCATCTTCGTCACCCTCCTCTGTACTGGGTCCAACAGTTCCATGTCCTTCCTGTGCTGGGGGCTCCAGAATGGGATGCAGTACTGCAGGTGAGTCCTCACCAGCCCTCAAAATGGATTCAAGGGAGAGGGATTCACCAAAAAACATTTAATGTCTAACAAAAGACTGCAGAGTTTTGAAATCAAGTTGCATTGCAAAGCTGATTTTGCATTGCCAAATGCAACATCCTGGAGCTATACTCAGCTTGTTCTAGTTTACAGCTGGAGGCTTTCTTTGTTTTTATCCTTGAGACCCACTTTTAGGCAACAACAGATTGCCTCAAGTTAAGTGAGAGAAATCTGAAATGTATTTATCTTTTTAGTGCAATCCAAACGTTTATTTTTAAGCCCTCACTTTCAGTCAGTGGGGTTATTAGATCCTCAGTGTCTGTGGTGCTCCTACATGTGTTGAAGTATTGCATTGTCTTGGGCTGCTGGGAGCTCTTTTCTCCCTAACAAATGTCAAGAGCTGTTCTGCTAATTCTTCTCCTCCATGTCACCCTTCCTCATTTATTCCCTCAATGACAATGACATCTTTTCCAGAGACACCTCCCCCCCCCAAGCTATCACCTTATTTATTTCTCCCTCTGTCTTGCCTTGAGGAACATGATAAGCATGAGGATGCTGCAGAAGGTTTCTCACATTTGTTTTGATTTGTTTAATCTGCTTGGCAGAGTTGTGTGGGTCTGGCCAAATCAAGGATAAATCTCTTTTTATATATATTTCTATATACATATTAGAAATATTATTATTTACATACATACACTATATTATATATATATAATACATTATATTAAAATGTATTTTATATATAATATATATTATATTGAAAATATATAGTACATATGATACAATATATACACATTTATATATTTATTTTTATATATACAATATATTATAGATATAGTATCTATATTTTACAGTATATATTTTTTATAGTATATATATTTTTTCCCTATTTTTCTTAAATGTGCATGTGATGTTAGACACTATTTCGTGGCTACAGAGTCCTTTATGCCTTTCTAGTGTGAGCTCTAAATAGTACAGCCAAAAGTTGTCACCAGTGGCACTGCCACCTCCAAAGCTCCACCTGCTCCTTCATGAAAGTGAAAGATCTTTACCTGTACAAACATCATTCCTGGTGGATGGAAGGATGACCACAAGCCAGCAGTTTTCTCTTGTGGTCAAGAGGGGCAATTCCATTCTGGGGTGCAGTAGAAGGGTTGTAGTTAGTAGGTTGAGGGAGGTTCTCCTGTCACTCTGCCCTGCCCTTTTCAGGCCAAATCTGGAATATTGTGTCCAGTTCTGCCCTCCCCTCCCCCAGCTCAAGAACTGCTGGAGAGAGTCCAGTGCAGAGCCACAAAGATGATGAAGGAAGTTGAACATCTTCCTTATGAGGAGAGCCTGAGGGAGCTGGGGTTTAGAGTTTGGAGAGGAGGAGAGTCAGGGCTGACCTCATTCATGGTTATAAATATGCAAAGGGTGAGTGCCAGGAGGCTGGAGCCAGCTCTGCTGGGTGATGCCCAGTGACAGGACAAAGGGCAGTGGGTGGAAGTTGGGACACAGGAGGTTTCATGTGAACCTGAGGAGGATTTTTTCCCTGTGAGGGTGACAGAGCACTGGAACAGGCTGCCCAGGGGGGCTGTGTAATCTCCCTCTCTGGAGATATTCAAAACCTGCCCGGATGTGTTCCTGTGTGATCTGCTCTGGGTGATGCTGCTCTGGCAGGTGGGGTTGGACCAGATCAGCTTTCAAAGTCCCTTTCAGCCCCCGACATTCTGTGATTCTGTGATTCTATGAAAGCACCTCTTGGTGATCTAGAGAATTCAAGCCATAAAAAACCTTGACAATCCCCAAATAAATGAATATCCAACAAATGCTGCCGTTCAGCATTCACAGCTTTAAATCCTCCCCCCAAAATATTTTCATGTTCTCTCAGAGTTTTGCAGACATGTTGGCTTTTGGTATATTTCCCCCCACCCCTGTCCCCAGGTTTGTGCTAAGGTCATTGCTTTCTATCCTTCTACATTTCCTCCAGTAATAATTTCCACAGTTATGAGAGTCTCAGCTGCTGCTGTTTTTAATCTTCTCTACTCCTCAGTTCTCTGTCAGGAGGAAACATGCCTGCTCGCTGGCCTGTTGCTCCCCTGCTCACTCACTTTTCTTTAAATAAATATTTGCTTATCACTTCTTTCTTTGCTGGTTGCAATGGCTACTGTGTGACTAATGCAGACTCTAAATGCAAGAAAATAGAAATTAATGCCTGCTCATTTTCCTTCAAAGGTCAGAAAGGATCCAAGTACAGTTGATGGGAGTCAGGTGTGTAATTTACCTATCTCAAAAATCCTGGCCATAGGCAATATCATTATCTACTAAGAGGCAGCAGCATGAATCAGACTCCACGAGGCAGGAAGATTTCTTTTGCTAACCCAAAGGCCACAGTCAAAAAAACCAAACAACAAACCAAAACCCAAAAAATAAAAAAAACCACAAACCAAAACAAGTAAACAACAACAACAACAACAACAAACCAAACCAGTAATTCAAACAAACAAACAAAACTAGTAAAATGAAAGTCAAGAAGAAAGGATCTCAAACTGTATCTTGGTGTGTATGAACTCAGGCACAACAGAAGCCCTGAAGATACATTTGCACTAGATGGAAAACAAAACAAAACAAAACAAAACAAACCCACAAAAGCAAAACAACAACAGCAACAACAAAGCAACAAAGCAACAACAAAAAAAAAAAACCAAAACAAAAAACAAACAAACAAAAAACCCAACCAACCAACTGAAAAAAAACCAAAAAAAGAGACCTGAACTGCACAATATTCAAATAGATGATACTTGGGAAAGACAAAATTTATCTAGTACAAGGAAAGAGTGTGTAATGCTTTAGAACAAGGCTAAGCTGCCTGCTCCTCTGACAAACAGGGAGGGGAAAAGCAACACACACATCACACAACTGCACATCCTGTGTGCAGTTCTGGAACCCTCAGCACAGGAAGGACATGGAAGTGTTGGAGCGGGTCCAGAGGAGGGCCACAAAGATGATCAGAGGGCTGGAGCAGCTCTGCTGTGAGGACAGGCTGAGAGAGTTGGGGCTCTGCAGCCTGGAGAAGAGAAGGCTTTGAGGGGACCTGATAGTAGCCTTCCAGTATCTGAAGGGGGCCTACAGGAAGGCTGGGGAAGGATTATTTACAAGGTCCTGCAATGACAGGACAAGGGGCAATGGGCTTAAACTGGCAGAGGGGAGATTTAGACTGGATGTTAGGAGGAAGTTCTTTACAGTGAGGGTGGTGAGGCACTGGAACAGGTTGCCCAGGGAGGTTGTGGATGCTCCCTCCCTGGATGTGTTCAAGGCCAGATTGGATGAGGCCTTGAGTGAGCTGTGCTAGTGGGAGGTGTCCCTGCCTATGGCAGGGGGTTGGAACTGGATGATCCTTGAGGTCCCTTCCAACCTTACCATTCTATGATTCTATGATTCTATGATCTCAGGGATGAGAGAAAGAGGGAAGAGTTTAATAGAACATGAGATATGATAATCACAATGCACAACTACCTTAGCTAATAATCTAATTAACCTGATGATACAATGCATGGGTACCTTAGCCCAGCCTATGTGCAGAAGCAGCACAGTGAAATACAGGAGAAAACCAGCATAAAGCAGACACCCAAAGCCAGCAGCTGCCCAGCTGCCACACATCTCACTGCCAGCCCTGCAGACAGGAGTCAACGCTCAAGAAGCCAGAACCCAGAAGCAGCAACCAGCACAGAAGCCTCCCATGCTGCAATCTGAACTCCAAGCCCCACCACACTCTGCTCCAGCCAGCACTGCCATTTTTTATGCTGGCAGGACTGCAGCACAGTGTGGATAACAGCAGTAGGTTCAACTCAGCCCACGACGGGATAGAAGTGCAATTAAGGGTAATTGGCACTAGCAAAATTAGAAAGAGAATGGCAAAAGGAAAATAAGAGGAAGGACAAGAACAAATATCTAGAAGAGATATTCTATACATGTGGACAGATTTGTCATAGAATCATAGAATGCTAAGGTTGGAAGGGACCTCAAGGATCAGCCAGTTCCAACCCCCCAACATAGGCAGGGACACCTCCCACTAGCACAGGTCACTCAAAGCCTCCTCCAACCTGGCCTTGAACACCTCCAGGGAGGGAGTAGCCACAACCTCCCTGGGCAACCTGTGCCAGTGTCTCACCACCCTCACTGAAACAACTTCCTCCTAACATCCAGTCTCAATCTCCCCTCTGCCACTTCAAACCCATTACCCCTTGTCCTGGTATTGCAAGACCTTGTCAATAGTCCCTCCTCAGCCTTCCTGTAACCCCCTTCAGATACTGGAAGGTTACTCCAAGGTCTCCTGGAAGCCTTCTCTTCTCCAGGCTGCAGAGCCCCAACTCTCTCAGCCTGTCCTCACAGCAGAGCTGCTGCAGCCCTCTCAGCATCTTCGTGACCTCCACTGGACCCACTCCAACATTTCAATGTCGTGCCCTGAGGGCTCCAGAACTGCACACAGTACTCCAGAGTAGTGTGTTGTGTCACTAGGGCAGAGTAGTGTGTGGTCTCACCAGGGCAGAGTAGAGGGGGAGTAGAACCTCCCTAGATTCATTCCAGGCAGGAATTTCAACAGCATTTTATGGGACAGTGTCAAGAAGCTTCTGCAGTTTTCCAGCCATGGGTGAATTGCCTGTCCCACGGTGCAGCCTCATCAGCCTGAGCCTTTGATGTGTGCAGTTCTGATGCCACATCTGCAAACCGAAGCCAACACAATCTTCCCCTCTGGAGGTAAGGGGAAAGGAGCTGCTGCTTTAAACACCTGGGGAAGGTGAAAAACAGCATCAGTCACAGGAATAGGAAGTGCTGAAATGCACAATGAGAAGAGGTGTCTAGAACTGTAATTGACCAGTGACAGGCTGTCACCTGCAGCTTAAACGCCATCCCGCCATGGCATTTGCTATAAACCATGTCAGAGTGAAAAATAGGGGCAAGCTCATGTCTGGAGTGCCTGAGATTTCTGTGCTGCTGATGGATATTCCAGCAGAAGCAGAAAAACTGACAGGAGTACAAACATGAGTGGTGATTACCCTGTAATTAAAAGGAGGCAGTAAAGGAACAGGGTAACCAAACATGGAATCTGAACAAACGGTGACTCGGTCTGCTGTAAGACTCCAAGATTCAGGTAGAGGCAGTCACCTGGCTGCCTCTGCTGCTGGACTTGTGTGCCTCCTGTCAGACAAAGCACTCAATTCCTGTTTCCCCCACATTCTTCCCCTTGGTATGACACACCACACACAGGTTTATCGCTCCTTCACAGTTCTGAAGGACCTTGTAGTGCTTTTCACAGAATCACAGAATTAACCAGGTTGAAAAAGACCTTTGAGACCAGCAAGTCCAACCTATCATCCAATCCCTTTTAACTAACTAGACCATGCCCCATCCAGTCTCTTTTTAAGCACCTCCAGGCACAGGGAGTACACCACCTCCCTGGGCAGCCCATTCCAATGCCAATCACTCTTGCTGGCAAGAATTTCTTCCTAACATCCAGCCTGAACCTGCCCTGGCACAGCTTGTGGCTGTGTCCCCTTGTTCTGTCCCTGGGTGCCTGGTAGCAGAGCCCAACCCCAACTGGCTACAACCTCCCTGCAGGTAGCTGCAGAGAGCAATGAGGTCTACCCTGAGCCTCCTTTTCTGCAGGCTGCACATCCCCAGCTCCCTCAGCCTCTCTTCACAGGGCTCTGCTCCAGCCCTTTCACCAACCTTAGTGCCCTTCTCTGGGCACCTTCCAGCACCTCAACATCTCTCTTGAATTGAGGGCCCAGAACTGGGCAGAGTACTCAAGGTATATAAGGCAGCAGCTCTCCTAATGCCTGCTGCAGGCTCACCTCCAGTAGTACTTTCCTGGCCTTTTTCTGGCTGTCACTAGGAATGGAGATTTGCTTTTCTCCTGGCTGTCAGGCTCCAGCCTAATTTTCAGTTTAATAGACTGTGCCTGATTTCAGAAAATTTCTTTCTGCTTTATTTTAACACAGTCAACAGAGTCAACCAAGTGCTCAGTTCTCAGCTCAGGATGAAAAGTGTTTCTTTTCTCCCACACCCTTTGTCTGGAGTTTTATCTTAAACAAATCTGAATGGAGACATTAAAAAAAAAAAATGTAAAAAAAAAAAAAAAAAAAAAAAAAAAATAAAGA
>VWZE01002237.1:26344-38993 GCA_013396675.1 Eubucco bourcierii
CCAGGGGAAGTTTAGGCTGAAGGTGAGGAGGAAGCTCTTGCTTGAGAGTGTCATTGACTGCTGGAATGGGCTGCCCAGGGAGGTGGTGGAGTCAGCGTCCCTGGAGGTGTTCAAGATGCATTTGGACGTGGCACTTGGTGCCATGGTCTGGTCTTGAGGGCTATGGTGATGGGTTGGACTTGATGAGCTTTGAGGTCTCTTCCAACCTGGTGATACTGTGAGACTGTGAAACCAAAATGAATTTTAAGTCTCTCATTCATTTGGGAAAGGGCTTCCTGAAAGATTAGGAAAAATAAAAAAACCCAACCCACCTCATTTGGCCTCAGACTACTCTTGGTATGGACTTGTCTAGTTACCTGGAATTATAACTAGCACTTGGAGCCTCCTGTGAGATATTCGTATTATTCATTCCCACTGAAGTCTTTATTACCACAGACATCCAAGTTCTTAGCCAGAATTGGCTTTAACTGGAATTTATTGGTCATTCTTCCCCTGCACAAACACTTTTTAATTGAAAAGAAGATGTTTCTTACAGTCAGCTTTCGACCCAGATGCTTTAACTTAGTGCAAAGCCCTTGCAGTTCAGTTTTACCACTCGCTGCAGAAGTCATTCCTGTGAGTAATGGCAGGAGGTCTGAGTCCATAATCCTAAATAAAATGTTAAGTCTTGCAGTAAATTACAGAGGGTCTTTGGCTACCTTTGCTTTTCCAAAGCAATTTCCAGAGGTGTGTTTGCTTGGAACATGCTGCATTGCTCCCCAAGAGAGAAATTTTCTTTTACTGGAAGTTTTTTCTTCTATTTGGAGCCAGGCACATGCTTCTAAGACATTTCTCTGGCAGGTTGTAGATGATTCACAGGAAGGAAGTGTTTTGATGTCTTGCCAGAATGCAAAATGTAAGGTCCTTATATGGTGCAAATGAAAGGAGCTCCGTTTTCTTCCACACACATTGTAGCAACAGCCTGGTTTGTCTTTGCTTTTGTAGGTATCTTTCACCCAACTGCCTTCATTTTGAACAGACTTTGCTTGAAGAACAAAAATATCAGCTGTGATACCCAACACAGGACAGAGAAAAAAGAGGGAATTACAGAAATGTGGGTGGGGGGAAAAAAAAGTCTTCTGCTGTTTAAGCAAAGCACAGGAGTGAGGTATTTAAATGGATCATAACAGGAACACTTTAGAGAATCACAGCATGGTGGGAACTGGAAGAGACCTCAGGAGATTATCTGTTCCAACCTCCCAGCCAAAGCAGGGGCACCTAAAGCTTACTGCCCAGGATCACAATGTCCAGAGAGGTTTCAAAACTGTCCAGAGAAGGACACTCCACACACATCTCTGAGCAGCCTCTTCCAGTGCTCTGCAACTCTCCTCCTCTCGTTTAGCTTTAGGTCACAGAATCATAGAATGGTAAGGCTGGAAGAGACCTCAAAGATCATTCTAATTCCAACCCCCTGCTGTAGGCAGGGACACCTCCCACTAGTACAGGTCACTTAAGACCTCCTCCAGCCTGGTCCTGAACACCTCCAGGGAGGTTGGGGAGCAAAGAAGCTCCCCAACCTCCCTGGGCAACCTGTTCCAGTGTCCCACCACCCTCACTAGAAAGGTCATAAATTGCTTTTTCCTGTGAAGTTTGCTTGTAATCATTGGCTTTGGGAGACAGCCTGTTCTGCTGGCTTGCATTGTAACCCTTTTGCAACACACCTTTTATTGGATCCAGGTGCTGCAATCATGATTTAAATATTTTGCAAAATTAATTATTAATGTATACTGTAGTTTGCTACCTGCCAAAGTAACACAAACTCCTGAGCAAAGGATCCTGGTGAGCTGTGCAAATCTGACACTGCCAGAATGATAACTAACTCCTAGGTGAGAAAAGCTTCCAAAGCAATCCTAAGTAGTAGCATGTTATTAAGCAGATATTTTACTCCTTACAGATATCATTAAATGTTTATTTCCCAGTTAAAGCAGAAGGCAAAGAAGTATTGCAGTTAGGGAAGGCTTCCTTTAGAATGTCTGCAGCCAAGGGCTTGCCATGGCTTGTGATGAACAAATGGTTTTTATGTAGAGCAATCTGAGATCAACCTGATCCCTCCCTGGAGGTGTTCAAGGCCAGATTGGATGAGGCCTTGAGTGACCTGTACTAGTGGGAGGTGTCCCTGCCTATGGCAGGGGGTTGGAACTAGATGATCCTTGAGGTCCCTTCCAACCTTACCATTCTATGATTCTATGATTCTATGATAGATAACTGTGAAATAAATCATAGAATCATAGAATCATAGAATCATAGATATATGATTAATCATAGATATATGATTAAATAACACAAGAATCTTATGGCTGCTTATAGCACAACTCCAGGTTGGGTGGGGAATGGCTGAGAGCAGCCCTGAGGAACAGGTCCTGGGGGTCTGGGGTGATGAAAAGCTCAAGCTGAGGCTGCAGTGTGAGTGCAGCCCAGACAGCAACTGTGTGCTGGGCTGCAGCAAGAGCAGTGTGGGCAGCAGGGCAAGGGAGGGGATTGTGCCCCTTGGCTCTGCTCTCCTCAGACCCCACCTGCAGTCCTGGGTGCAGTTCTGGAGCCCCCAGCACAGGAAGGACATGGAAGTGTTGGAGTGGGTCCAGAGGAGGCCACCAGGATGCTGAGAGGGCTGCAGCAGCTCTGCTGTGAGGACAGGTTGAGAGAGTTGGAGCTCTGCAGGCTGGACAAGAGAAGGTTTCCAGTAGACATTGGAGTGCTCTTCCAGTGTCTGAAGGGGGCTACAGGAAGGCTGTGGAGGGACTATTGACAAGGGCTTGTAATGCCAGGACAAAGGGCAATGGGTTTGAACTGGCAGAGGGGAGATTGAAAGTGGATGTCAGGAGGAAGTTGTTTGCAGTGAGGGTGGTGAGACACTGGCACAGGTTGCCCAGGGAGGTTGTGGCTGCTCCCTCCCTGGAGGTGTTCAAGGCCAGGTTGGAGGAGGCCTTGAGTGAGCTGTGCTAGTGGGAGGTGTCCCTGCCTATGGCAGGGAGTTGGAACTAGATGCTCCTTGAGGTCCCTTCCAACCTTACCATTCTATGATTTAATTCTATGATAAGGTCTTGCCTGGTGTCTGGGTAGGATTAATAGCAAGGAGTTGTTTAGACCGTGAGTGCATAAGAAGAGGTGACATTCAAACTTCACAGATGTGATTTACCATTAGTTTTATTANTGTATTTTCACTTTCACCTGAAGAGAAGATATGGTCACCTACATCTGGGTACCTCTGCATCCTCCACACAGCTTTCCAACACATTCACTTTGGTATTAAGAAGAATACAGAGGATGCAGCCCTAACAGGAGGTGTTTCTTCCAGAAAGGATTCTGTTGAGATTGGGTTCCTCCATCTCCATGTTTATCTATGTATTTTCTCACTGAGAATTTTGGTTTTTCACTTGGTGACTTTTTATGTAAAGGTAACTGTTGAATCCTCCCTCCTCAGAAATAAATGTGAGCCTCAGAAAGAGCCTTCTTGCAGCACACCAATGGCATTGCCACTACTACCTGTCACTCAGAAAGGTTTGGGTTACCTCTTCGTCACTGGGTGTCTTGTTTTACGACCTGAATTTATCTTTTTAAATGAATTCTCAGCTAGAGAAGGAAGACAAAATCTTCCTGTCATAGAGAGGATCACATGCCTTACATTTTTTCCAGTGTGAGAACAAATAATTGAATTGGAATTTGCCTGGGATATTGATTCAATCTAGGAGGGGTGGCACATTCATGCCACCGCTGAGAAAACGCCGTATTTATTTGTGTAGTTTGTTAGATGTGGACCTAGAGCTGCAGGTTAGCATCCAAAAGACAGAACAATGCTCATTGCCACAGCTTGGGTAGGTAAAATCAGACTTGCAGTGTGAGACCAGAATTCAGCTGTCAGGGGTGCACAGGTGAAAAACTCTTAGTCCTTCTCAGTTATTTTTATAGCACTTGATACCTTTAAATAAAGCACAAAATTGACTTCACACATTCATATAATAATAGAACCATAGAATGGTAAGGTTGGAAGGGACCTCAAGCACCACCTGGTTCCAACCCCCTGCCATAGGCAGGGACACCTCCCACTAGCACAGCTCACTCAAGGCCTCCTCCAACCTGGCCTTGAATACCCCCAGGGAGGGAGCAGCCACAACCTCCCTGGGCAACCTGTGCCAGTGTCTCACCACCCTCACTGCAAACATCTTCCTCCTAACATCCACTTTCAATCTCCACTCTGCCAGTTTAAACCCATTGCCCCTTGTCCTGACATTTCAAGACCTTGTAAATATTCTATATTTTTCTATATATTCTATATATAGGAAAAAATATTTTCTATATACATGTTTCTGTATTTACTCCTGGAAAAGAGATAAAAAGGGGAAAAAATCCCTGGGTGTTGAGCAGAGGGCTGTTCCACTCCCAACTCAGTGGCTGTTTCTCTAGAACTTAGGAGATGTTCCATCACTTCTGCAGAGCGCTTGGCTGAAACCCATTAATTCACCTTCCAAGTCCTTCAGCAAGACTCAAAGAACTGGTATCATTTGCTGGTTTAAATAAAACCAAACCCCAGCACCAGGCTCCTTCTAGCTTTTGAGCTGTCTTCCCTGCCTCTATCCTAACAGCAGCATTAGTATTGTGAGCAGCTCTTTATGCTTACAGCACAGACACCGAGATAAGATGTACCTGGAGATACATTTGGCTGCGTGGTGCCTAACGCTGTAAGAACTGCAGTATGGAGGCTGAGGAATAATTGAAGATCAAATCCTCACCCTCAAGATTCTGCAGGTGCACAGAGTATGATGATATGGTCCAGAGATGAATTTACAGTATGGGAAATTAGATGGCACCTGAATTTCCCCTGCATACCTGTGCCTGGTAAATAATCAGGAGTGCTGAACTGTTGGCTGTGCTTCCTGAATCTCTAAACATGCATTAGCATTCGGGATGCAGGAGGGGTCTGTGGTAGGGAGGCTTAGTCAGAGACAGGCTATGAATATGCAGCAGCTGAACTTTACTCCTTTCCAGTGGAAGTTTGTAGTTCAGCATTTTTATTTTTGTTTCCCCACTTTCTGTTGTGCCAAAGCAGCTGGCTGCAGTAGCAGCAGATACCTTTGAAGCCTCTTGCCCTAGATTTCATAGCAGGGCACAGAAGAAGCTGGATCTTTCCCTACTTAACCCACCATAGCTGAGAGCTTTTGGTGTATCACTGCTGCTGGTGACACATGCTGTGTGCTCTGCTCCTTCCTTAGTGGCATTCAGCTCCTCCCTGTGCCAGGATTTACTGTATGGGAAGCATTTCATAGCCCCTTCTTTGGCCATCCATGCTGACACAGCCACCTGTACACCTCTGCCCTGCATCGTGTGGCAAGGCTCATGAATATTTCAGCCACACAAAACAGCCACTTGTTAGTGCCACCTGTGCTGTGCCAGGATGGTTTACCTTGCATGGTCACACAAAGATAAGCAGAAGTAAAACAGATATGGAAGAGAGACCTACTTGGGGACTTCCATAACTATGGTTTTATTTTGGGGATTTTCTTTCACTGATTTTTTTCTGTATCAGGAGCTGAAACTCCCATGGTAGGGAGCCTGAGAGCATCCATCTAGTTCTGGTGCAGCCAGGGGGACTCTGCCATCGACTGGGATGGAAACAGATGGGAGCTCTGCTTTGCAGTTATTCCTGGCTAAGTCACACATTCCCATGGAGAGTCCCAGCATTTTTCTCTCCGTTTCTCAGTTGTGAGTGAATAAGAAAACTGGAATGAGAATGACAGAAATTAGCGGCAGAGAAAGATGATGATTTATGGGGCATTAATTGCTCAAGGCTTACCCAAGCCCAGTTTTACAGTATCTCAGGAGTCTGTTTCTATTCATGGAGATATAAATCACACAATGCCCACATCCCTTTCCTATCAGTGGGGGTGAAAGAACTTCAGTTTCATTGTCTTTGGTGTGACACCACCATTTAATCTTTCTCCTGCTAGCCAGGAAAGATTTGCATTTCTCATGCCAAAAAAAAAAAAAATAAAATAAAATAACCAGAGTATGTCTTTTAATACCTCCACTTGAAGACAATATTTGAGTGCTAAGTAGATGCCAAATGGCATATTCATGGCATAAATATGCAATATAATGGCTCTCTTCCAACCTGGTTGATTCTATGATTTTACAGTTCTATGAAACCAGTTCTCCCTGGTCTCACCTCAGCCTCCATTTCTTCAGGCTAAACAATCCCAGTTCCCCCAGCTGCTCCTCACCAGATCTGTTCTCCAGACCCTTCACCAGCTCCTTTCTGGACCTGCTCCAGCCAATGTCCTCCTTGGAGAGTGTGGGCAAGACTGAAGGCAGTATTTGAGTTGTAGCCCCACCAGTGCTGAGTGCAGAGGATCAGTCACCATCTTAGTCCTGTGGCCATGCTATTTGCTATTGCTGATACAAGGCAGGATGCTGTTGGTCTTTTTGGCCACCTGGGCGTACTGCTGTATCATACTTGGCCCAGCACCTCCAGGTCCTTTCTCACTAGGAAGGTTTCCAACCACACTTCCCCAAGGCTATTGCAAAGAGTTGTTATGACTCAAGTGTAGGATGTGGCACTTGGCCTTCTTGAACCTCAAGTCGTTTTGGTTTTTCAGTCAGATATTTCACTTTAAATATTTTACAAAGTCTAAAGAAATACCTTAACACTGAGTTCCTCCCATGCCTGAGCTTCCAGACAGTACAATTCACTCCTCAGTGAGGGCTGCAAGGTGTATACAGAATCACAGAATACATCTGGTCAGAAGAGCCCTCCAAGCTCATCCAGTTCAATCCTGGACCCAGCACTGCAGAGTCAGCACCAAACCATGTCCCTAAGCACAGCTCCACAGGCTGCTGAAACACCCCCAGGGATGGGGACTCCAGCACTGCCCTGGGCAGAACATTCCAGTGTCTGAGAACCCTCTCTGGCAAGAAATATTTCCTAGCATCCAGCCTGAGCCTCCCCTGGGGCAGCTTGGAGCCATTGCCTCTGCTCCTGTCCCTTGGCACCAAGCAGCAGAGGCTGCCCCCTCCTCGCTCCAACCTCCCTGCAGGCAGCTGCAGAGAGCAATGAGCTCTGCCCTCAGGCTGCTCTGCTCCAGCCTGCACACCCCCAGCTCCCTCAACCCCTCCTCACCCCGAGTTGCTCCAGGCCCTTCTCCAGCCTCCCGGCCCTGCTCTGCACAGGCTGCAGCCCCTCAGTGTCCTTCCTGCAGTGAGGGGCCCAGAACTGAACACAGTACTCGAGCTGTGGCCTCAGCAGTGCTGAGCACAAGGGGGTGACCCCCTCCTGTCCCTGCTGGTTGCTATGTTTCTAACTCAAGGCAGGCTGATGTTGGCTTTCTTGGCCACCTGGGCACTGCTGCCTCATGTTCAGTCGCCTGTCAAGCAGAACCTCCAGGTCCCTCTCCGAGTCACAGCTTTCCACACGCTTCATCCCATCTGCAGCAGGGCTCCTCTGTATCCCACCCCTGGTGTCAACACAGAGTCTGAACATTTTCAAGTCTACCACCTCTATTTTTTTTTTTCATATGTGCATTTTTCTGCAATCAAAGCTGGCTGAGCTTGGTGAAAAAGCAACCTGTGGAGAATGGAGGAACAACTACAGGTTTTACCTTGCATTAGATTTGATCACAAAAATACATATTACTGTGTTGAAAGGGAAATGATGGGCAGAAGCTGGGAGGCACTCTGGATAATCTTACCTTTTAGCTATTAAGATACAGCACAGAAATTCCAAGTGGTGATCGAAAAAGAAATGGTTAGAAACAGTGGTGTTGTGCTGGTACTGAGTAACAGCACCAGAGAGAGCTTTGTGCTCTTGAGTGGTCCTTTTACAGAAGAGGAATCAAAAGGTGGTGTTGTATTTCTCTTTGCTGGGAGCCTGGATTCATCCTGCAGTGCTGCTCTATCCTTGGCAGAGACACACTCAGCCACACCTGCTACAAATCACTTAGTGGCTTTTCCAGCACATGCCTGGTGGATGCAGCAGGGACCAAGTGGTGAGTAAGGGGACATAGAGCAGTGTGAGCCAGTGTGGCAGAACCTCTGGAACTCACTGCACCTCAGGTGGTGCCTTCTGCAAAGTGGGCTTTGGGTTGAGATAACAATATCCGAAGAGACTTAGGTAGAAGATTGTGAAAAGGACTCAAATCTGTTGACCCAGAACTGTCATTTGTTGGGCAACTTCACCCTGCAAAGAACATTTTCAGCTCTGAGTGGATAAACATGAACTCCTCACAGGATGTCAGGGGTTGGAAGGAACCCTAATAGATCATCCAGTCCAACCCCCCTGCCAGAGCAGGAGCAGACAATCCAGCTCAGGTCACAGAGGAACACATCCAAACAGGCCTGGAAAGGCTCCAGAGAAAAAGACTCCACAACCTCTCTGGGCAGCCTGTGCCAGGGCTCTGGGACCCTTCCAGGTGTTGAAGCAAATCCTGGCTGGGGCACTTAGTGCCATGGTCTGGTTGATTGGCTAGAGCTGGGTGATAGGTTGGGCTGGGTGAGCTTGCAGGTCTCTTCCAACCTGCTTGATTCTATTCTATGATTCTATGAATTCAGTCACTTTTTGGTGACACAAATGCAGTTTTTCACACTAGTGGCAGCATTTCAATGTATCACAAGAAAGTAGGATGTTTATTACACTGCCGGCAGCATTATTCTGCAGGCATAAAACCCCAGTCTCATGAATCCTTCTACTTTAGAGCAAAGCTATTTCAAAGTGCAGTTATTCATCCAGACTTTCAGTTTTAAAGGAGAAAATACATGTACCCTTAAATCACAGAGGTACTTCTTGACTTGCAGATTTCAAAGCGGAGTTGT
Source organism: Eubucco bourcierii (assembly GCA_013396675.1). Taxonomy (NCBI): domain Eukaryota; kingdom Metazoa; phylum Chordata; class Aves; order Piciformes; family Ramphastidae; genus Eubucco; species Eubucco bourcierii. Next base: position 35,183 of record VWZE01002237.1, read on the forward strand.
GAGGTAACAGGCATCCTAAAAATATTCATGGAACCTGCATTCTTAATTCCCAGAGGGCATCTGGATATTGCTGTAGCTGTAGAGAGCTGTAGTACAGGAATACCTAACTGGAAGGGATGCTGTTTGAACAGGGCTGAGAGAGGGATGGATGGTGGAGATGAAAAGCCTGAGGGTCTCTTTGGCACCAGCATGAGGTGGTCAAAGATTCACGCAGGGCAGGTGTCAGTGCAGGAATGGCAGACATCAGTTTTGGTGCATCAGCTCTGTTAGTCAGCAGCACAGCTTCAAAAGCAGAAGTTTGGGGATGGGAGGCACCCTGCAAAATCACTCTGCTGGGAACACTTCTGCCGCTGAGGAGCCCACAGGACAGAAAAGATGTAAAAGTGGATCGCTGCCTTCTGCAGATGCTACTTTGCAAGACTGCTTTTTGAATCATAGAATCATAGCATGGTAAGGTTGGAAGGGACCTCAAGGATCATCTAGGTCCAACCCCTTGTCATAGGCAGGGACACCTCCCACTAGCACAGCTCACTCAAGGCCTCCTCCAACCTGGCCTTGAACACCTCCAGGGAGGAAGCAGCCACAACCTCCCTGGGCAACCTGTTCCAGTGTCTCACCACCCTCACTGCAAACAACTTCCTCCTAACATCCAGCCTAAATCTCCCCTCTGCCAGTTCAAACCCATTCCCCTTGTCCTGTCATTACAAGACCTTGTCAATAGTCCCTCCACAGCCTTCCTGTAGCCCCCTTCAAATATTGGACGGCTACTCTAAGGTCTCCTGGAAGCCTTCTCTTCTCCAGGCTGCAGAGCCCCAACTCTCTCAGCCTGTCCTCACAGCAGAGCTGCTGCAGCCCTCTCAGCATCTTGGTGGCCTCCTCTGGACCCATTCCAACAGTTCCATGTCCTTCCTGTGCTGGGGCCTCCAGAAATGTACACAGGACTCCATCTGGGGTCTGAGGAGAGCAGAGCAAAGGGGCAGAATCCCCTCGCTTGCCCTGCTGGCCATGCTTCTCTTGATGCATCTCCTCTGACAGATCACCTTGGCTTGAATATTTGCTGAGGCTAATTGGTATGGAGCTGGAGCTACTCTGTTTTAGCCCAAGGTTTGTCAATGCATTGCTGCAGAGCAAGGAGGGAGTTGTGCCTTCTTGGGGCTCTTTCCTCAGTAACTGGCAAAGAGAGACAGAAATGCTGAGCTGTTTCCCTGGAATGAAGAAGAGTGCAGAATGCTTTGAAAATGAGTAATATTGACAATGGCTCTTGCAGCAGAAGGGTGGGCTTCAGCAAATTCAGAGGAAGCTGTGAAGAGGCAGAAGGGCCAGGTTCCTGTCACGTTCTCTTTCTGTTAGTGGTGGTTAGGAAAAACTGTGCTCCAGGTATTTATTTGGTCTCAGTTTCTCAGGTCTCTTTGTTGTAAATGTGATTTCCTTCAGAGCATGAAGGATAAGATTCAGCTGGAGATGAAAACATGTGTACCAGCATGCTGCAGCTTGCCCTTTGGCCATTTAGCTCCTTTGCCTCTCACCCTGCACAACAAAGCAAAGAAAGATCTTAAAAAAGTGGAAAAGAAGCTGATTTTGTTTACATTAATATTCATGAACATGTGGTTTGGGCTTTAATCTCCAAAAGCCACAGGGTTTGCTTGGAAGGACAGCTCCTCACACACAGACCAGGCCACTTAAAGAAAAGAATTAACTGTTTCAATGCACAATGTCCACCTGGAGACCAGGGCCAGTGGTTCCCACAGGGGTCAGTGCTGCTTAACATCTTTGTCAGTGCCATGGACAGAGGAATCAGTGCACCCTCAGCAAGTGTGCAGATGGCACCAAGCTGTGTGGCACAGTCGACTTGCTAGAGGGCAGGGATCCATCCAGAGGGACCTGGACAGGTTGCAGAGGAGGGCACAGGCCAACCTCATGACATTCAACAAGACCAAGTGTAAGGTCCTGCACCTGGGTAGGCACAATCCCAAGCACAACTCCAGACTGGGTGGGGAATGTCTGAGAGCAGCCTTAAAGAAAAGACCTGGGGGTGTGGGGTGATGAAAAACTCCACATGAGGCTGCAGTGTGAGTGCAGCCCAGACAGCAACTCTGTGTTGGGCTGCAGCAAGAGCAGTGTGGGCAGCAGGGCAAGGGAGGGGATTCTGCCCCTTTGCTCTGCTCTCCTCAGACTCCACTGCAGTCCTGTGTGCAGTTCTGGGGCCCCCAGCACAGGAAGGACATGGAACTGTTGGAGCAGGTCCAGAGGAGGCCACCAAGATGCTGAGAGGGCTGCAGCAGCTCTGCTGTGAGGACAGGCTGAGAGAGTTGGGGCTGTGCAGCCTGGAGAAGAGAAGGCTTCCAGGAGACCTTAGAGTAGCCTTCCANAGGTTGAGAGAGTTGGGGCTCTGCAGCCTGGAGAAGAGAAGGCTTCCAGGAGACCTTGGAGTGGCCTTGCAGGATCTGAAGGGGGCTCCAGGAAGGCTGGGGAGGGACTATTGACAAGGTTTTGTAATGCCAGGACAAGGGGCAATGGGTTTGAACCGGCAGAGGGGAGACCGAAACTGGATGTCAGGAGGAAGTTGTTTGCAGTGAGGGTGGTGAGACACTGGCACAGATTGTCCAGGGAGGTTGTGGAGCAATGAAGCACAGAATGTGATTCTTCAATCACATTGGGTGCTTCTGTGCTCCACAACCTCCCTGGAGGTGTTCAGGACCAGGTTGGATGAGGCCTTGAGTGACCTGTACTAGTGGGAGGTGTCCCTGCCTATGGCAGGGGGTTGGAACTGGCTGAGCTTCAAGGTCCCTTCCAACCTAAACCATTCTATGATTCTGTTCTATGATTTCTGTGATTCAGTGACTCTTAACCAGACTATCCACTAACGGGACAAGGGGAAACTGACTTAAATTGAAGGAGAATAGGTTTAGCTTGAATCTTAAAAGGAAATTCTTTACTAGGAGAGTGGCAAGACTCTGGAATGGACTGTCAAGAGAGGTTGAGGATGCTTACTGCCTGAATGTGCTTGAGACCAGGCTGGATGGAGCATTGAGTAACCTGGGCTAGTTGAGAGGTGTTTCTACCCATGGCAGGGGGTTGGATTAGATGATCTCTGAGGTCTCTTCCAGCCTAGGACATTCTCTGGTTCTTTGAATAAACAATCATACACAAACTACACTCCTGCAATCTGGAGATTTGCACAGGAGCTGTAAGTCCTTATGGATACCTTAAGAACAAACCAACCAACCAGTCCAGGAAGTAGAGTGGTTTATGGTTTAGTTTGGATGTTGCTGACCCTTTCAGATAGATTCATGGATTGGCCTGAAGAGCTCTGATAAAAATGTAAGTAAGGGTACAAATAACAGCCAGATGTCAACCAGAGCATCTGCTTCTTGGTGGCAAGGGACAGGAGCAGAGGAAATGGTTCCAAGATTCACCAGGGGAGGCTCAGGCTGGTTGCTAGGAAATATTTCTTCCCAGAGAGGGTCTTCAGACATTGGAATGGTATCTAAGGTCTCTTTCAGCCTAAGCTATACCATGATTCTATGATTCCATGATTCTATGATTCCATCATTCTACAATTCTATGTCAGGAGAGGCAGACCCAGTTTTTGAGGGTGCCCCACTTAAGTTTACTGACTTTAAACTGTGCAATTTCTGAGACGATTATTCGGCTACTGAAGCCAGCTACCATTCTAGGATTCTATGTTTCTGTGATTCCATTATTCCATGATTCTATAATTCTATAATTCTGTTTCTAGGATTCTATGATTCTATGATTCTATAGTTCTATGATTCTATGATTCTATAGTTCTATGATTCTATGATTCTAT
>VWZE01002239.1:2690-13790 GCA_013396675.1 Eubucco bourcierii
TTTTTTTTCTTTCCCCCCCCCCCCCCCCCCCGTACTTTATCAAATCATCCAAAAGGAAAATAAATGTAGAGAGGATGAGAGATTTTTTTTTTTTCCCCCTCCTGCTGGAGATGCTTAATAAGGGGCCAAAAACGCAGCTCACGCTGCTTAATGAATGACTTTGTGTGTGTTTAACAAAGAGATGAGCAAGAAACGACTGAACAAATAAATAAGAAAGTAATCAGAGCTGACACACAGAGAAGCAAGAGGGAGGAAAATCTATTTTTTTCCCTCAGGTAACTAAATAAATTGGCTGCTGCGACGATGCTGTGAGCTCTCCCTCAAACACACAGGCAGCTCCCGTGGATCCAGGTGAACCGAGCTGGCAGCAAGCAGGATTTGGGGCAAAGGAAAGGCTGGATGGGGAACGGCAGAGCGTCCTCGGTGGTTGATCCTGGGAACCGGCGGCATCCTCGGGAGCAGCATGAGCTCGGCAAGGGACAAAGGCTGGAGGGGGAACAAAAGGCAGAGTGGAATAAAGGAGACTCGTGCGGGGTCGCTGATCTGGCTGCTGATGTGGTTGTCAGTGAGGTTTGGGGATTTGTTGGTAAAAACATCTATATTTTAATGCTTGGGCAGCCTGGCTGGAGATTGCATTGCTAGGGACTGGCTGGCAGGAAGTGTTCTGCCGGTGCTGCTCTACAGGTGGGACCCTTTGCTCTCAAACACAGGTAAAACAGACCCAGTTTGGGTGACACAGTGGTTCCCCCAGACCCTGGTGCATTCACATCACCTATCTGGGGCTGATTCATGCTTTTAGTGACAGCCAGAACCATGACAGTAACAGTAACACTTGGCAATTCCTGGTTTCCCGAGCTCAGAATGCATTTAGGACTCTTTTTTAATCCCTGAGTATCAATTTAATGAGGGGACCTTGGAAAGAGGTTTAAATCCCCTCTCCAGGATCCACGGAGCAGTGACTGCTGCAGAGGCACAGCCCTGACATCCCTCAGCCTGGGTTTGGGCCCTGATGTAGAGGGGGATTGGCCACATGGAGCTACAGCCCCGATGCTCTCCTTGCTTCAGCGCTGCCAACTCAATCCCTTGATAGAAAACAGCAAAAACCAGGCAAGAAAAACAAACCCAAAGGAGATGGCAAAGCCAGGAGATGCTTTTCCATCTCCTCAAACACAGGTAAAAGAGATCCAGTTTGGTGACACAGTGGTTCCCCCAGACCCTGGTGCATTCACATCACCTATCTGGGGCTGATTCATGCTTTTAGTGACAGCCAGAACCATGACAGTAACAGTAACACTTGGCAATTCCTGGTTTCCTGAGCCCAGAATGCATTTAACATCCCTTTTTTAATCCCTGACCATCAGTTTAATGAGGGGACCTTGGAAAGAGGTTTTAGTCTCCTCTCCAGGATCCACGGAGCAGTGACTGCTGCAGAGGCACAGCCCTGACATCCCTCAGCCTGGGTTTGGGCCCTGATGTAGAGGGGGATTGGCCACATAGAGCTACAGCGCCGATGCTCTCCTTGCTTCAGAGCTGCCAACTCAATCCCTTGATAGAAAACAGCAAAAACCAGGCAAGAAAAACAAACCCAAAGGAGATGGCAAAGCCAGGAGAGGCAACCAGGAGAGACAGCTCTTGGCCAGGACAGCCTCGTGCTCTCCCAGGCTTCATGGGGAGAGATCCTGCCCCATCACTTGATCTGTTTTCCCCCCCATTTATAGAGATTATTTGCACTTCTAAAAGTCTGAACAAGGCTGAAGCTCCTGGGGGCTGGGAGCTGGCTGGGAGAACAAGGGATTTGGGTTGACCCCGCGAATTCCCTGCTGCTGTTTTGTTGCAGAGCAGCCAAGAGCCAGCAAAAAGGGAGCAAGCTGGCTTTTGGAGAAGGGAGAGAGAGGGCACATCAGGGAAAATCATCTTCTGCTGGGTGGAAGGATTCATATGTTTCAATTCCACCGTGGTATTGAAGCCAGAAAAAAAAAAATACCAGAGGGAGGGAAAAAGTTTGTGGGAAGGAAAGACTCAGGGATGCAGGATTTGCACTGTTCCTAAGTTTGAATGCCAAATGAGATTGTCTCTCCATGTTTTCAGCTTTTCAGGGGTTTAATAGAGAGAAAATAAAAATGTTTTGAAACAAAAACATGCCCAGGATCCTTTGGGTTTTGTTGGGGTTGCAATGATGCAGGTACCAGCACCCTCAACCCTTCCCTGGCTGTTTAGTCTGGAGAAGAGAAGGCTGAGAGATGTGATCCATGTATACAAACCTCTGAGGGGTGGGGAGCAAGTGGCTGGGGCCAAGCTCTTTTTGGTGGTCAGCAGCAATACGACAAGGAGCAAAGGCTACAAACGGGAACAGGGAAGGTTGCAGCTCAACATGAGGAGAAGCTTCTTTGCAGTGAGGGTGAAAGAGCCCTGGAGCAGGCTGCCCAGAGAGGCTGTGGAGTCTCCTTCTCTGGAGACTTTCCTGGATGCATTCCTGTGAGGACTACCCTGGGTGATCCTGCATGGCAGGGGGGATTGGACTCAATCTCTGGAGGTCACACAGGATCACAGGATGTTAGGGATTGGAAGGGACCCAATGAGATCATTGAGTTCAGCCACCCCTGCCAGAGCAGGACCATACAATCCAGCTCAGGTCACAGAGGAACACATCCAGACAGGCCTTGAAAATTTCCAGAGGTCCCATTTTCTCACCAGAATGCTCACTCAGTGAAAGCCAAAACTTGCCTGGATTCATCTCCTCCTCCATTTGGAGCTCATGAATGTGACTGGCCACAGCTCTTTGCATGAGGTCATAGAATCATAGAATCATGGAACCATAGAATCACAGAATCATAGGATCACAGAATCACAGAATCATAGAATCACAGAATCAGAGAATTACAGAATCATAGAATCACAGAATCAGAGAATCAGAGAATCATTGAATCATTGAATCACAGAATCATAGAATCATAGAATCACAGAATCATAGAATCACAGAATCAGAGAATCAGAGAATCATTGAATCACTGAATCATAGAATCATAGAATCACAGAATCACAGAATCAGAGAATCATAGAATCACAGAATCAGAGAATCACAGAATCATAGAATCACAGAATCACAGAATCACAGAATCATAGAATCATAGAATCACAGAATCATTGAATCACAGACTCACAGAATCACAGAATCATAGAATCATTGAATGGTTGAGTCATAGAATGACAGAATTATAGAACCACAGAATGGTAGTTGTTGGGAAGGAGTTCTGAAGATCACCCAGTCCTACCCCCCCTGCCAAAGCAGAAACACCTACAACAGGTTGCACAGGAATGCATCCAGGTGGGTTTTTAAAGTCTCTAAGTAAGGAGACTCCACAACCTCCCTGGGCAGCCTATTCCAGGGCTCCATCACCCTCACAGTAAAGAAGTGTCTCCTCCTGTTGAGGTGGATCTTGCTGTGTTCCATTTTGTGTGCCTTGCCCCTTGTCACATCACAGGACACCATTGGAAAGAGATTAGTACCATACCTGCTGTTTCTGCTTTCATCTGACCAACTACAAGTGAAGTTCTGCCACCATGGGCCCTAGTGCTGATGGGGCTACAGGTGCTCTTCCCAACATTCCCAGCCTGTTTCCTGGATATGGGATTTGCTAAAGGAGAATTTGGACTTTGCTGACTTTTGGCTCCAGGGTGGGACTCAAGAGGACAATAAAAGTCCCATTAATTTAGGTGAGGATGGTTCTTACAGACCAATCTCATCCATAATGGTCCAAATATTCACTTTAATCCTCTTGTTCCCAAGGGGTTTTCCCAAAGCATCTGGCTAGAGGGAGGACTGAGACATCTGAAGAGCACCCAGAACGTGGTGTGCATGGAACCACACACTCCTCACCCCCACCAGGGCTGCATTGGAGAGCACCAAGGCCAGCCTCAAGCATCCTGCCAGAACAGCAGTTCCCATCCCCCACAGAGGGATACAGGCATTTACCTACTACCCTCAAAGATGAGTACCTTCTCCTGGTACTCATCCAACTTCTTGACAATCTGAGGGTTGGGTCCAAAACCTCTCTCACTTGGTCTTGTTCAGGTGGCAATATCATAGAATCATAGAATAGTAAGGTTGGAAGGGACCTCAAGTTCCAGCCTCTTGCCATAGGCAGAGACACCTCCCACTAGCACAGGTCACTCAAGGCCTCCTCCATCCTGGCCTTGAACAACTCCAGGGAGGGAGCAGCCACAACCTCCCTGGGCAACCTGTGCCAGTGTCTCACCACCCTCACTGTAAACAACTTCCTCCTAACATCCAGTCTAAATCTCCCCTCTGCCACTTCAAACCCATTGCCCCTTGTCCTGGCATTCCAAGCCCTTGTCAATAGTCCCTCCCCAGCCTTCCTGTAGCCCCCTTCAGATCCTGGAAGGCTACTCTAAGGTCTCCTGGCAGCCTTCTCTTCTGCAGGCTGCAGAGCCCCAACTCTCTCAGCCTGTCATAGAATCATAGAATCATAGAATGGTAAGGTTGGAAGGGACCTCAAGGATCATCTAGTTCCAACCCCCTGCCATAGGCAGGGACACCTCCCACTAGTACAGCTCACTCAAGGCCTNTTGCTGCAGCCCAGCACACAGTTGCTGTCTGGGTTGCACTCCCACTGCAGCCTCAGCTTGAGCTTTTCATCACCCCACACCCCCAGGCCCTTTTCCTCAGGGCTGCTCTCCAGTCATTCACCACCCAATCTCCCTGAAGCCCCCAGCCCAGCTCACCCCAGCACCTTGGTGGAGTCCAGTTAGAGCCCTGCAGTCCAGCATGTCCTTTGCTGCTCATTCCCAGTTCCTCCCCACAGAAAGCTCAGCTCTGTAGCCAGCACGAACCCACCGAATTTCACACCTCATACCAATCTCCCAACAGCAGGATCGACCCTGCTGGCTGCTCCCTCCATAGGGGAAGGTTCCTATCTGAAGCTTCAGCAGAGATAGCTACAAAAAGGAGGAAGGTCTGAGCTTTCAATACCACAAGCATGAACCTTTCCCCTCGGTGGGAACCAGGGCTTGTAATGGAGATGCTGCCAGCACCTCAATTACCGCCGCGCTCCCTGCCGCCCCGTAAGGAAAGAATCTTCTTTTCGCAGGCTGAATGCTAATGGAGATGAGCTTCAGCGCAGCACCAGCGCAGGAGGATGGTGCCATCTAAAGGAACCGAAGGCAAAGAAGAGCAGCAGCTGTCGCCCACCGAGTGCAGAGGGATCAGAGGCTTTGTTGGAGCTGCTGTGAGGTGGGGAGGTTCAGCACAGGCTTCCAGAGGAAGTTTCTGGTGGGGGTGGAGTGGGGGTGTGTTGGTGGGTTTGTGCCACACTAGAGATGATGAGTGCCCTCATTTGTGCCCATTCCCTACATCAGTCAATGATGACAGGATCCCTGGTGACAGGCCAAGGGGCACTGGGTGGAAGTTGAGGCATAGGAAGTTTCATGGAAACATGAGGATGATTTTTTTTCCCCTGTGAGGGTGACAGAACCCTGGAACAGGCTACCCAGGGGGGTTGTGGAGTCTCCCTCTCTGGAGATATTCCAAACCCACCTGGATGTGTTCCTGTGTGATGTGCTCTGGGTGATGCTGCTCTGGCAGGGGGGTTGGACTGGCTGAGCTTTGGAGGTCCCTTCCAGCCCCTGGCATTCTGTGATTCTGTGATTCAAGGTTATTTTCCTCCTAGCACCATCTCACAGAATCACAGAAACATTCAGACTGGAAAAGCTCCTCAGGATCACCAAGTCCAACCATATCCCTACTCTACAAACTTCATCCTAAACCATATCCCCAAGCACCACATCCAAACAACTTTTAAACACATAGAATCACAGAATGTCAGGGGCTGGGAGCGACCTCAAAAGATCATCTGGTTCAGCCCCCCTGCCAGAGCAGGATGTCTTAGACCAGATCACACAGGAAAGCATCCAGATGGTTCTTGAATATCTGCACAGAGGGAGATTCCACAACCCACCCTGGGCAGCCTGATTCAGTCTTCTGTCACCCTCACAGGGAAAAAATACTTCCTTAGGTTCCCATGGAACCTCCTATGCCTCAGCTTGCAGCCAGTGCCCCTTGGGCTGACACTGGGCATCACCCAGCAGAGCCTGGCTCCAGCCTCCTCACACTCACCCTGCACACATTGATCCTCATGGCTGAGCTCACCTCTCAGGCTCCTCTTCTCCCAGCAGCACAGCCCAAGCAGCTCCCTCAGGCTCTGCTCCTACCAGAGCTCTTCCATTCCCTGCAGCATCTTTGTGGCTCTGTGCTGGACTCTCTCCAGCAGTTCTCTGTCCCTCTTGAACTAAAGGGCCCAGAACTGGACACAGGACTCCAGATGCAGCCTCAGCAGGGCAGAGTAAAGGGGCAGGAGAACCTTTCTGGACCTACTAACCACAGTCCTCCTAATCCATCCCAGAATGGCATTGGCCAGGGTTGGTGACTCCACCACCTTCCTGGGCAGCCCATTCCAGTGCCTGACCACTCTTTCCATGAAAAAAAAATTTCCTAATGTCCAGTCTAAACCTATTCAGTGGCAGCTTGAGGCCATTCCCTCTTGTTCTATCACTAATTACCTGTGAGAAGAGACCAGCACCAACCTCATTTCCATCTCATTTCCATCATCTATGTAGCTGATACTATCAAAATCCCAGACTCCCAGCATGATTGCTGCTGGAAGTGATCTTTGGGAATCATCTAGTCCAATCTCTGTGCTAAAGCATCCAGGCTGCCCAGGCTGACTCCAGGCAGGTTTGGAATCACTTCAGAGATGGAGACTCCACAACCTCTCTGGGCAGCCTACTGCAGTGCTTTGTCACCCTCACAGGCAAGAAGTTTTTCCTTGGATGTTCAAGGGAGACGTCTTAGTTTCTGGGATGCTTGCTCTGAGCAAAGTAGAGCAATCAATCATAGAATCATAGAATGGGAAGGTTGGAAGGGACCTCAAAGCTCAGCCAGTTCCAACCCCCTGCCATAGGCAGGGACACCTCCCACTAGCACAGCTCACTCAAGGCCTCCTCCAACCTGGCCTTGAACCCCTCCAGGGAGGGAGCAGCCACAACCTCCCTGGGCAACCTGTGCCAGTGTCTCACCACCCTCACTGGGAAGAACTTCCTCCTAACATTCAGTCTAAACCTNGGCTCCAGAACTGCACACAGCACAACTCCAAAGCCAAGCTGTTGTGATCCTAGAGGACTTAGTGCAAGCATTTGGGATGAGGGTTTGAAAGTGACTGTACTCAAAGTGTGCAAGATGAGGTTGCCTTGCTGGAACATCAGGGACAGTTACAGTACAGGAACTGGGAACTGGGATCTCCACAGATAAAGCTTCTGAACTAAGAGGTGGGGATTGACCTCTTCTCCCAGGGAATAAGTAACAGAATCATAGAATCATAGAATCACAGAATGGTAAGGTTGGAAGGGACCTCAAGGATCATCTAGTTCCAACCCCCTGCCATAGGCAGGGACACGTCCCACTAGTACAGGTTGCTCAAGGCCTCCTCCAACCTGGCCTTGAACACCTCCAGGAAGGGAGAACAGAACCAGAGGAAATGGCCTCAAGTTGAACCTGAGGAGGTTTAGGCTGGGCATGAGGAAAAATTTCCTCCCCAAAAGGGCTGTCAAGCTGTGGAACAGGCTGCCCAAGGCAGTGGTGGAGCCAGCACCCCTGAAGGGATTGAAAATCTGTAGAGACACGGTGCTGAGGGACATGGTTTAGTGGTGACTTGGCAGTGCTGGATTAGCAATTGGGCTCTAAGGTCTTAAAAGTCTTCAGAAACCAAAATGATTCCATGATTTTAAGAGCCCAAGCCAGCCCACTTGCACATCTGCTGCCATTCTGACCCAGCCTAAACTTCCCCCCTGATGAATTTCCTTTGTCAGGAGAGGGTTGCAGTCATCCAAAAAAACTCCTCTTGGCATACGCGGCCGACAAGCCCAAACCAACCCCAACATTCCTATTTCACCTTTCCTCGACTCCCTGCACGTTATGAAAGGAACAATCAGACATGATTTACTGAGCCACCCCCAGAACCCTGCAAGATGAGACTGCCCACCAAATTCCAGGTACGTGAGGGCAGGTTGACACTTTTGTTTTGGCAATTAATTAATTTTCACAGGGGCTTTCACTTTATTTTTTTTGTTGTTGTTGTTGTTTCTTTTTTTCTCTTTTCTTCTCCTTCCTTACAACTCCTTCTTCCACATCCCAGATTGCTCAACTAGCAATCAATAAGACCACCCTGTGATAAAGACATCATGCTGAATGGATATGTCATTAATCACTTGAGTTACCTTTCAACCCAGCATGGTTCCTTTGTTGGAGCCTTCCCTCAAGGTACTGGCAAAACAAGCAGACACATTTATAACAGCCCCTCGGGGCTAAGTCAACAGTTGCATTCACCTCCTTATTCAACATCTTGGGCTTAACCAAGATCATCTCTAAAACCATTCTTCAAAGAGCTCCCAAGCAGCCACTGCGCTTTCCCAGTGAGGATAATTGGGATTTTGCCTGGCATGATGATAGACTTGGTTGAGAAAGGTATCCTGGAGGACCTAAAGTCACTGCCCAAACCAAAGTGAACCTTGGGGTGCCCCATGGCATAGCGAAGGACGCGCTCGGGCATGCCTACCAAACCATTAGCACTTGGCTGTGCTGCAGCAGAAGATGAAAGACCTGAAGTCCTTTGCTTTCAACCACCCAAGCCAGGTATGACATGGAGCTGTAAAACAAGCCCTGCCCTGCCTCAGTCTTATTTTTATTTGCCCCCTATGGCAGGGGGTTGGAACTAGATGATCTTTGAGGTTCCTTCTGACCTTACCGTACTATGATTCTACGAGAGGGATGTGAAGGCCAACGAGTCGAGAGCTGGAGCAGACAAGAGCAAGAGGGTCAGGGTCATCAGCACAGAATCTCAGAACTTCAGAGGCTGGAAGGGACCTCCACAGATCATCCAGTCCAACCTCCCAGCCAAGCCAGGATCACCCAGGGTATTCCTCACAGGAATGCATCTAGGTGAGTTTGGAAATTCTTCAGGGAAGGAGACTCCACAACCTCTCTGGGCAGCCTGCTCCAGGGCTCTGGCACCCTCACTGCAAAGAAGTTTCTCCTCATGTTGAGCTGAAACCTTCTCTGTTCCAGTTTGTAGCTGTTGCTCTGTGACTTATTGCTGCTGAACACTGATAACAGTTTGGCCTCCTCCACTTGACACCCATCCAGCAGATATTTGATCAGATCTCCTTTCAACCTTCTCTTCTCCAGACGGCCCCAGGGCTCTCAGTCTCTCAGAAACAGAAGAAAGGCCTTGAGGCCTTCATTTCCAACCAGCCAAGCCATGTATGACATAGAATCATAGAATCAACCAGCTTGGAAGAGCCCTCCAAGCTCATCCAGCTCAACCTAGCACCCAGCCCTACCCAATCAACCAGACCATGGCACTAAGTGCCCCAGCCAGGCTTTGCTTCAACACCTCCAGGGGTGGGCACTCCACCACCTCCCTGGGCAGCCCATTCCAATGCCAATCACTCTCTCTGCCAACAACTTCCTCCTAACATCCAGCCTAGACCTTCCCTGGCAAAACTTGAGACTGTGTCCCCTCATTCTGTTGTTGGTTACCTGGCAGGAGAGCCCAACCCCACCTGGGTACAACCTCCATTCTGGTAGTTGTAGACAGCAATGAGGTCACCCCTGAGACATGGACCATTCAAACCAGCCCTGTCATGCCTTATATGTTTATCCATCTTCTGTGCAAGAGTGATGTCAAGGTCAACAAGTGAATTGTGGTTGGACTTTTTTTCAGTTTTCTTCTAACCTGGATAAACAAGAAGGAAAAAAAAAGTCAAGAGCTGGAGCACCCAGGAGCACCAGGATTAGGGCCAGCTCCTCAGCCACCTTGGGCACAGGGCTCCCTGTTTGCATCTTGTGCTTTCCTGGTCAGTGAACATAGCACAGAATCATAGAATCACAGAATGTCAGGGGCTGGAAGTGACCTCCAAAGCTCAACCAGTCCAAATCCCCTGCCAGAGCAGGATCACCTAGAGCAGATCACACAGGAACACATCCAGGTGGGTTTGGAATACTTCCAGAGAGGGAGGCTCCACAATCCCCCTGGGCAGCCTGTGTCAGTGCTCTGTCACCCTCATAGGGAAAAAATTCCTCATCATCTTTCCATGAAACTTCCTATGCCTCAGTTTCCACCCAGCCTGGCCTGGCACTGGGCATCACCCAGCAGAGCCTGGCTCCAGCCTCCTCACACTCACCCTGCACATATTGATCCCCACTGCGAAGTCGCCTTTCAGGCTCCTGTTCTCCCAGCAGCACAGCCCAAGCAGCTCCCTCAGGCTCTGCTCCTCCCAGAGCTCTTCCATTCCCTTCAGCATCTTTGTGGCTTTGTGNCCATTCCCTGCAGCATCTTTGTGGCTCTGTGCTGGACTCTCTCCAGCACTTCTCTGTCCCTCCTGAACTAAAGGGCCCAGAACTGGACACAGTACTCCATATACAGCCTCAGCAGGGCAGAGTAAAGGGCCAGGAGAACCTCTCTGGACCTCCTAACCACAACCCTCCTAACCCACCCCAGACTGGCATTGCCCCTCCTGGCCACCAGAGCACATTGCTGGCTCATGCTCAACCTCCCATCCACTAGGACCCCCATGCTGGACCTTCCACGCGGTCCACATCACCTGTAGCCACTCATCCAGCCAGGTCTTCTCTTCTGAAGCTCTCCACAACCTACCAAGAATGACAAAGCCTTCACTGAAGTACTCAAAAAAAAAAAATATATATATATATATGAATTATTTTTTTTTTATTTGAATGAAAGTGTCAGTTGGAGATCCTCCTCTTAAAACATACCTCACAGAGCCTATTTGCAAAGCAAATTTACTCTGGATTTCCGATACCTAGCAAAGTTTTTTCTATTCTATTTATTTAAAATTACAACAGTTTACATTAGAAACAAGCTCAAACAATTAAGGTAAAAGATAAATAGCTGCATACAGTTTAATTTTGCCAAATGCAAACACACATCTCTCCTGGTTCCATTATCCCAGCATTAAGTGCAATAGAACTCTCCAATGTGCTTTGGGTTCCTTTTTTTTTTTTTTTTT
>VWZE01002242.1:9408-68973 GCA_013396675.1 Eubucco bourcierii
AAAAAAGGCAGGAATGCTTTCTTTGTGAAATTCACTGTACTTACATGGGAATTTAGAAAGCTGAAGGTACTGTTCTCACCTCATAACTTACCTATACTTTCCTCATGGTTCCTCTTCTTCACTTTTGTAAGTATGCAACTATCTGTATCTATGTGTAGAGCAGTGATGTCCAACTCTTTTAGCCCACAGTCCAAATAACAAAAAAAAAGACGATCACAGTCAGTGTACCAGGGCAGTTCATTTGCCCTCTTCTCCTTTCTTTGCATTCAGACGGCACGCAGAAAACGGGAATTGTCTACATCTCTTCAGACAATGTGGAGCTGATGTAAGCCAGTTCTAGTCCCTCCCTTCCTACTGCCCGAAACACAGTAGCCACACTGATACCGGAAAGTCTCAGGCTGCTCCAGGGGAAGTTTAGGCTCGAGGTGAGGAGGAAGTTCTTCGCTGAGAGAGTCATTGGCTACTGGAATGGGCTGCCCAGGGAGGTGGTGGAGTCACCGTCCCTGGAGGTCATAGAATCATAGAATGGTAAGGTTGGAAGGGACCTCAAGGATCATCTAGTTCCAACCCTCTGCCATAGGCAGGGACACCTCCCACTAGGACAGCTCACTCAAGGCCTCATCCAATCTGGCTTTGAACACCTCCAGGGAGGGAGCATCCACAACCTCCCTGGGCAACCTGTTCCAGTGCCTCACCACCCTCACTGGAAAGAACTTCCTCCTAACATCCAGTCTAAATCTCCCCTCTGACAGTTTAAACCCATTGCCCCTTGTCCTGTCATTGCAAGACCTTGTAAATAATCCCTCCCCAACCTTCCCGTAGACCCCCTTCAGATCCTGGAAGGCTACTTTCAGGTCCCCTCAAAGCCTTCTCTTCTCCAGGCTGAAGAGCCCCAACTCCCTCAGCCTGTCATAGAATCATAGAATCATAGAATGGTAAGGTTGGAAGGGACCTCAAGGATCATCTAGTTCCAACCCCCTGCCATAGGCAGGGACACCTCCCACTAGTAGAGGTTACTCAAGGCCTCATCCAATCTGGCCTTGAACACATCCAGGGAGGGAGCAGCCACAACCTCCCTGGGCAACCTGTGCCAGTGTCTCACCACCCTCACTGCAAACAACTTCCTCCTAACATCCAGTTTCAATCTCCCCTCTGCCAGTTCAAACCCATTGCCCCTTGTCCTGTCATTGCAAGACCTTGTCAATAGTCCCTCCCCAGCCTTCCTGTAGGCCCCCTTCAGATACTGGAAGGCTACTATCAGGTCCCCTCGAAGCCTTCTCTTCTCCAGGCTGAAGAGCCCCAACTCCCTCAGCCTGTCCTCATAGGAGAGCTGCTCCAGCCCTCTGATCATCTTTGTGGCCCTCCTCTGGACCCGCTCCAACACTTCCATGTCCTTCCTGTGCTGAGGGTTCCAGAACTGCACACAGTACTCCAGGTGGGGTCTGACGAGAGCAGAGTAAAGTGGCAGAATCCCCTCCCTTGCTCTGCTGGCCACGCTGCTCTTGATGCAGCCTAGGACTCGGTTGGCTGTTTGGGCTGCATGCGCACACTGCAGCACAGACAGCTGTGTTCAAGACGGATTTGGATGTGGCACTTGGCGCCATGGTCTAGTCTTGAGGGTTGGACTTGATGATCTTTGAGGTCTCTTCCAACCTTGGTGATACTGTGATACTGTGAAAGGAAAATGGTGAATACTGCTGTGCTCATCTGTCTGCAGCTGGTGCATGATTCTTGGGAAATCATAGCTAGGTGATACACAGAAGGAGAATCCTCAGGATGGCTTTTATTGAACATAAATAGTGAGACCGTGAAACAGAATATCAGATCACTTTTCAGCCTTTACTGGGCTACCGAGACCATGGAAGTAAAGAAATAGCCTCTTCTGACACCAGTCAAACTGTTTTCTCACTGTCATACAGAACATAGTCAAAACAGCAACCAAGCTGCTCCTTTTCATTCTTGCTGAGCAGCAGTGGTGGGACTCCTACTTCATTCTACTGTTTCTCTAGGGATTGCCTAGGAGTAGTGTAAGCAATCCAGGAAAGACACCATCCCATAGTAAGAAGGTGGTTTCAGAGATCTTAATGGAGGACTCAACACATTTTCAGCTCCAGGCTGTTACATAATTTCTTGCCAATCGTATCTGCCGTAAGATAAGGAAAATACAGTATTTATTAGTAACAAATTACAATTTCAAAAGTGACAGCTTATTTCCTTGGCAGAAGTTAGGAAATTTAGATTAAAATTGTTCAAGAGTGTGTTTATGTGCAGCACTAGTAGAAGTGTTGCCTCCTAGTCACACACAGCTGGAATCATTATTCTCCTGTATCAGTTTAAGACTGAAACAATGCACAACAAGCCAACCATGTCACAAAGAAAGGTAGATTTAGTCCGAGAAGCTGTAACCAAGTGAGACTTTCTTCTGAAATGACCTGAACAAGTTTCTGTTTCAAATGACTGCCACTCAATTTTACACCTCCACAATGTCATTCTCTAGTGTAGGACCCATCCTGGAGAATGTCATATTTCAAACATAAAGCCAGAAGCATTCTGGGACTCCAGACTTTTTATTCTTTTGCATGGGTTTCCCCTTGGGTTTTTTTCAGACATAAATAATTTTTGGTCTTTTTCCTTCCAGAAAATGCTTTACTTGTGCTTTAATTTCCAGCTATATTGTATGTACTAATTTTTATTCTGAGCAGAAAACAGTTTAGCTTTCTAGGTATTGCAAATGTTTCTTCTTGACAGACACTGTTGTTTCTTTTTTTTTTTTTCCCTGAAAAAAAAAAAAAAGTCCTATACTGATCTTGTTTAAGTATGTCTAATCCTAAATAAAAGAGGAGACAGTAATTCACTCCCTAAACAGTTTACGACTGCTGTGACTCTTTTCTGTAATCTGTCCCCAAGCAAGTTTAAATCTCTCACAGTCTTCTTGAAGGGGGGAAGGAGAAGAAGAAAAAAGTGCAGAGAGTATGGAAAGAATATTCAAAAAACTTTTCTGATCTTTGTTTTGTTGAGGTATTTTTTCTGAGATAGCTTACAAAAGAGTAGTTCCCAGCATGAGTAAACAATAGACATCTTTTAATCATATGAGGAAAATTTACATTTCAAATCTTCTTTATGGCATTTTCTTACCCAATCTTGCTTGTAAGTTTCTCATAACTTAACAGGATTTTGCACCAGAAATATTCTTTAATCATGTTTTCTGCTTTAGCTTAAAGGTCTCAAATTGTATAACCATGCACAAAACATGTAGTTTCCCTGCCTACCCTGTTTCTGTCTTTTAGTGTTTTGAATTCCATGGCATGTTTCTTTTGAAACCTTTCATTTGAGCTGAACCACACTGCTAGTGCTGACATTTGTCTGGTGCTCTCCTGTGTGACAATGCCTGGATGCAGAACCTCTTTCAGGTAGCATCATCAGCCAAAAGTGCTTTTTACAAAACTTGGTGATCACTTGTACATTTTCGGTGACTTTCATCTAGGAGTTTGAAAGCACTTCACAGAAGTAGATTATGATTGCCGTCCTACTTGCCGTTGTACTTCCACTTGTACCCACGTGTGTATTTGTATGTAGAGCCCTAATACATGCAGAGATTACATCTCATGCAACCAGGATCAAACTGTGAGGAAGCAGAGATGGGAACAAAATCTGTTTTCATGATCGTATATTGCTATAGTAAGTGAATCTCAATAATGATGTTGAGAAGAGTCTCTGCTTCATCCTTTCCTATGTGCTTATCAAAGGAATAGCTTGGTTAGTTTCTACAGAATGCTTATAAATGAAAGTGAACAGTTTTGTTTGGTTTCCTTTGGACAGTAAATCAAAGAGGGTTGTGCCTGTAATTCTGAAAATGGTGAGATTGATTAGCTGTCTTACCCCTTGCAAAACTGAATTTACAAGCATAGACCTAAATGTTCCCTAAAGGTTAACTGCCAAGCCCTTAATTTGTTATCTATATTCTACTTTGAAAGTCAGATTGCAAAAAGGCAACCTTGCAGCTGGTTTCTGACAGTCTTTTGGTGCAGAAAGGGTTTTTATCAAGTCTTCAAAAGGACCGTATAGGAGCTGAAGCAGAGTACACCAGGGTGGTATAACCACCACTGTCCTTGTTGTTAAGGTTTTTTCCCTATAAATTAGTGCAACAAAAACTGGTCAGTTCTGGTTTAGAGCGTTAAAACTCTCCACAGACTTTCAATTCAGGTCAAGAGGTATAGGGAAGAAAACTTCACATAACCTTTCTTTTTGTGATTCATTCTACTACTTTGTGTGCCGTCCAAAACACAATGCTAGTGCTTTGTTGCAGCATCTCAGACTGGAGGGGGAATATCTGCATTCCTGAGGTCTCCCCACTTTTATTTTCCCTTCTGCAGAAGCTGAGTTGCCAAAAAGTCTTGAGAGACTCCCTCTTTCTATAGTGGAGCACATTAAAAAATGAGGGATAAATTCTGATAAAGTTTCTGGATGCTACCATAACATGATAGCAGATTTGGCCGCTGGCCTTCAGTGTGGGTGTTTCAGAGTGTGTGGATAACACAGACTATCTTAAATGAAGTACTGTCAGTTCCCAGCCTTTTCCCCACCTTATAAATTTATTCTTTGTCTTTCCTTTTTGTTCTTTGGAAACTTCAGGGCTACTTTTATTTTCAAGTTAATATAGGATAGGAGCATTTCCAGTGTAATTATTTCTGAATTGTAGAGCACACCTACAATCAGAAGCCTGTACCTGTAGCTGAATTCTGACTCCCTTCAAAGTCCCCACCCAAGCTCCCACTGACTTTGTGAGAGCAGGAATTCCATTCCTATAGTTGCTTTTCCTAATATCTGGAGAAAATTTTGAGGAATTTCCAACTGAAATTCATTTCACTGTGATTTAGAAGAATACAAAAGCCAAGTATCCCTAGTGGTGCCTTGACATTTAAGTATCAAGTTTTACTTCCTAACCAGAAACTTATTTTAAATAACTTCTAATAACTTTCACTTTTAAAAAACTCATTAGGATTTTTAACTCTCACATCTGGGAATAAGAGTGACCTAGAATGCTGATGTGATGATTCATAATATTTTAATTTTTGTAATATAGGAGACTATCACATACAAATTTTAGATTTCGCATTTCAGTTGCTGCTCCAAGCTACATTTGGTAAGGCAGGAAATCTTCCCACTCTGGCTTGCCAGGAGCAAGCCTACAAGTTGAAATGAAATACCCATTAATTTTTTTGTATCTAAATAAGGAATTCCCTATTCCTCTTCCCTAGTAGTGCAGTGAGATGCATGACTTATGCACCACAGTGTCACAGAGAAACTGGAGAGAGAAAGAACCCAGGTAGTGGAAAACCCACAGTGGTGCTAGGGAAATATAATGCTTTCTTTTCTGTCCAAAATGAGGATACAGAAGATAGAACACAGCCAAACCCTTCACTTACTTCTTTGGCTTTGCTGCACCTTTCAGCTGGCTGATGTATACAGCTAGGTGAGCCACTCACCCCTTCTTCAGGATGTAGAAATGCTTGGTCTGTCAGCTGTCCTGCCTTTAATGTGTATGCCTATGCAGGGGTAGGGGTGGGAGTTGGTATTTCTGCTTAAGGAAATGCAGTATTTACTGTGTGCAGTTCTGGCACCCAGCACAGGAAGGACATGGAAGTGTTGGAGCAGGTCCAGAGGAGGGCCACGAGGATGATCAGAGGGCTGGAGCAGCTCTCATATGATGACAGACTGAGAGGGTTGGGGCTCTTCAGCCTGGAGAAGAGAAGGCTTTGAGGAGACCTGAAAGTAGCCTTCCAGGATCTGAAGGGGGCCTACAGGAAGGCTGGGGAGGGATTATTTACAAGGTCTTGCAACAACAGGACAAGGGGCAATGGGTTTAAACTGGCAGAGGGGAAATTTAGACTGGATGTTAGGAGGAAGTTCTTTCCAGTGAGGATGGTGAGGCACTGGAACAGGTTGCCCAGGGAGGTTGTGGCTGCCCCCTCCCTGGAGGTGTTCAAGGCCAGGTTGGAGGAGGCCTTGAGTGAGCTGTCCTAGTGGGAGGTGTCCTTGCCTATGGCAGAGGGTTGGAACTAGATGATCCTTGAGGTCCCTTCTGACCTTACTATTCCGACCAGATGTTACATGGGCTGGGGAACAACAGTCAGAGATGTTCCATGTGGGCTTTGCTGTGACTTCCAGCCAAACACATCACAGATACCATCTGCTCCTTGCCTTTGATGGCCACTGCCAAAATGCAGCCAAACTGCCCTAGTCAGTCTTACAGAACTGACTCTGCCTCGTCTATATCCCCTGTCTATGCTGTCGTCTCCCTTCTCTGCAGCTTGACCTCCCTTTCCTAAGTCTGGAGAGATTCTTGCAAGTCATGCATCAGGACTGCTTCTGGCCAGTCTGCCTAGCATGTGCTGATTGCAGGGCTAGCCACAGAGAACAATCACTTTGTTCACAAGGGCACTGGAAGCTGCATCTGAAACCTAAAGAGTGGTTTGCAGCTGTGTGAGTAAGCTCTAGCTGGTCAAGGGACCTCCCCTTCACACTAGTGGCACAAACAGATCCTTTAATGTGTCATCTCTTTGAGAGAAGGAGAGTTGAGGGACTCCAAAGTTCTTAAGGTGGTCTGTGGAGGAATATACCTCTGTGACTGACTATTCTATGAAAACCTTGTAACCTCTTTTACTAGACTAGAAAATTATATAAATGGGATATAAAATATAAGATCATATGGTATCCCTCCTCAGTAGTATCCTAATAAAACTAGCCTGAAACTTCAAATCACCTCCACTGCCATTTCATTTACCTTCACCTCCTGAGCTATGAAGCATTTGTTTGCTCTTTATTTGCATATGCAGCTCTAATTATTAAAGGGGAAAAAAAAAAAAAAAGCTTATGCTGCAACAGCAGTCTTCATCTAACCCCTTGTAGACTTTGCAGAGCTTTGAGCTGCTAATTGTCCAAGTGATCTCATTAAAGAACTAAAGATAGATGTGCCAACTAAAATAATGCCATCATTTCAGGGGGAAGAATTCAAACCCATTGAGGCTATGCAAACACTGATGAGCAAATGAGCCTCTTCTGATACAGGCTATACAGACCTTTAGCTGTCCTCTTCTCCAGCTAATTGCTTTGTCTCAATATAGGAGTATTTCATTCTCTTTTGTCAGTGTTTTTAGTGACTCAATAAAGCAGGGTTCTTTCAAAGTCCTAAAGGGATTCTGGCAGGCATCACTGTGGTTTTGGATTTCATTTATATTTTTTAATTGTCATTTGGGTTTGGATTGCCCCATTTCTGAAAGGGAAATTAGCAAATGGTCCACACAGTATTACTTCATCAAAACCACTATTAGCTAAAAGAAATTAAAATGGTCACATAGACCAAACTTGGGAAACTCAAAGCTATGACTATCCTTGCAATTCTAGTTCTATACCTTCAGGTTGTTGTTTGCTTCTCCTGATGCTTGCTTTCTTTTTTTTTTTTTCTTTTTTTTTTTTTTTTATTCCTAGATGAATGAGGATCTCCTAAAAACCTTGGTTTTCACCCCATCCTTTTTCAGACAGCTCTCTTCCTACCTTCCCAAACACCTGCAACATCATTTGCAGTGTTCTTCCAAACTCTGTACATGTCCATTGTAATCCTCTCTAATCTCTTCTCTAGCGAGGAACTGATTTGCCAAACCTGTAGGCATCATTTCCTGCAGTGAGGATTTCAAGTTTTTTCTTTCACCTTTGTGATTATTAAGGGCCCATCTTGCTAGTCACTTTTTAACCTCATATTAATATGAAGCGTCATAAATCATGTATCAGGCCTTCAGTTACCATGTTCTTTTCCACTCATTCATTATAATACTGCCTTACCAATGATTTTATCTCATTATCTACACTTTTAAACATTACTGAAAACTAGGTGCCAAGGGTATCTGTAAATTATTTTAGTAGCAGCCAACTATGCAGCCTTAGAGAGCACCCTACTGGTGCCAGTATTGAAATGCAGCCATGGAAACAAATCTGCATGAACAGGTAAAATTGAACTGGTAACATTTTTAACAATAACGTCGATAATACTTGTGATTAAGAATTAGTGTCTACTGCATCTAGTAGCTAAAGTAGTACTGCATCTAGTAGTAAAGTTATACAGTGATACATGTATCAACTATTGGATAATATCTGTTTACACTTAGGTTCATGGAAAATCTGCAAACAGAAGTCCAAGAAATGGAATTCATAAGGTTTTCAAAGGGTCTGAACGTCATGAGAAAAGAAGACTTTGCAGAATGGTTACTGTACTTCACTGATGAAGAAAACAATGAGATTTACTGGCAGAATGTGAAAGACAGAATTAAGGCAGGAGAGGTTGGTGCATAATCATGCTTGGCCTTGCTTCCTCATTCCTGTGTACAGGTTTTCATCTGAGTATGAATATCTAATAATGTAATTAATTTCCAAGTGAATTATTGCAGCTCTTAAATTTTATGCAAATACAAGTATAATTTGGCAACTGAGAAATACAAATAGTGACAATGAATAGACAATCATGTCTAAACACTAAGTCCCACCAGACTGAATGAAATAGATTTACTGGGGGTTTGAATGCATTGTTCATTAACTATCATTTGAATTCTGTGATATTCTAGAATATCAGTTTGGAAGAGTTCAAGACTTTTTGCAAGTTTACAAATAACCTGGAAGACTTTTCTATTGCCATGCAGATGTTTACTGTAGCAAATCTTCCTGTTAAAAGGGGTAAGTGCAGCACATCTTCCATATGTGAGACTTTTTTGGTGTGATTTTTTTTGTTTGTTTTGTTCATTTTTTTTTCCAGAAAAAGTGCATTTTTCTTACACAGTTAATGTAAATAAGTTATCCCAAAGTGGCACTGTGAAGTTCAAATGTAGTATACTCCTCTGTATCCTGAATTAATCCATTTAATGAAAAAATAATAATATGAAGTTCACAGAACATTCTAATTTTTAAGTTCTAATGTTCTGTCATATGCTGGACCACTCATCACAGACTAAACCATAGTATCATAAAATAGTTTCTATCAGAAAGGCCCTTTGAAGATCATCTAGTCCAACCCCTCTGCCAAAGATAGGGAAGTTTTTCACTGGATCAGATTGCTGAGAGCCCCATCTGTGGTTGGCTTGAACACTTCCCGTGATGGGTGTTACACACCAGCTAGCCAAGGTGATGGTTCTGTTATTGGTGTTCTCAGGGACAGAATTAAGACTCAAAACAGAGGGGAACATTTCATCCAAAGCTGGTGGCCTCTCCCCTTTTATCTGGCTGTCTTACTGTGCATCTGTGTCTTTCCGAGAGCCACTTTGCGTATTTCCAGAATGGTTTTGCTTAACCACACTCACCACCTGGTGGTGCTGTGCATGATCAGCACAATCACTGGTAGGTCTCTGGTGGTATTCAGGCATCTCCAAACCACTCTTGTCTCCTAGGGGTTAGACCTGATATCTTGGAATCAGCTCCACATTCAGAAAACAGGAAGCCTCTAGTCCCGTCGTTGGGTTGGAATTAGAAAACAGGAATCCTGTCAACTTACAGTTTGGTTGAAATTAGCTCCATGGTCATGGTAGTGGTGTCAGTCAGTGGTCTTATGTGCAGCAACTCGAGACAAAATGAGGAACCAGTCTCTCACAGAGTGGTATCCACGACTTCTCTGGGCGACTTGTTTCAGTGTCCCACCACCGTCGTCACAAAAAGTTTCTTGGTTATGTCCAGTCCAAATCTGCTTTCAGTTTTACACTATTGTGTTTTCACTTTGTCCTATCACTAAAGTCTTTAGTAAAAGGTCTCTCTCCATCTTCCTTATGATTCTCCTTTATGAAGGGCTGCTCTAAGGTCTTCCTGGCGTCCTCTGTTCTGTAGGCTAAACAACCCCTGCTCTCTCTTCCTGTTCTCAAACTGGGGGTGCACCATCCCCTTGATCATCCTTATGGCCCTCCTCCTCCAGACTTGCTCAAGCAGAACCAGACACAGCACTCTGGATGGTGTCCAAACAAAATCCAGAATCACCTTCCTTGACCTGCTAGTCACACAGCTCTTGATGCAGCCTAGGATACAAGTGGCTTTCTGGGCTGCAGGAGCACATTGCTGGCTCATACTCAATTTTTCATCTACCAGTAGCTCCGAGTCCTTCTCCACAGGACTGTTTTCAGTCCAATCTAAATTAGGAAGAACCTATTGAAAGAGTGCGTGCTTTAATAGCAGTTCATGATAACAAAGCTTTTTCCTCACAGTGAAACTGGTTTTCTCAGGAAATTTTATAGAGTCTGAAGCATCTTGCTGTGTCTTTTTTAATTCTCCATGCTGCCTTCTCCATGTGGTTATGTAGTGTTATGCCATTATGGCTATGAAAAACAATGCCATGATGTGAATTTAAAGTAACGATTTAGAGGAGAGTTGCTGATAGAAATAGGAACAGTGCAACAAATGCTTGTTGTTATAATCCTGAGGTTGTTACTTGTTTTACTTGAAGAACAACTCACAGAAGTTACTTGAATATAGCAACATAAAAACATCGAGATTTGTTGAAATAAATATTGGATGAACTCATATGAAAAAAGATGAGAAAAATGTGAGGACAGGAAGAGAATTCAGCTTGGATAGGGTTTGAACCAAAGAAGGCCAAAACTGGAAGGAGTTGCGACTTCTAACTTTCATTACCAGTTAGTCCAGCCTTCAGGAAGAGTTTAATTTCCACAGCCTCTCTGGGTGGCTGCTGTAGTGAAGACTTTTCTGTGTCAGATCTTTACTGCAACTTGAATGATGGCGTCTTACCTCCAAGCGCCTTGAAGAAAAATAAAGTGCTCTCTTCTCCATAACCCCTTTTAGACAGTTGACATCTGCAGAAAGATTCCTCTCCTTACACTTCTGTTCTTCCCAGCTTCCTCTGCTTCTCCTCTTTCACTATGTGCTCCAGTTCCCAGCTGGTTCATGGTCCTTCTTGGCCTGTTTTGACAGCATCATTCTTCTGTAGGGAAAGACATTTTATTTGCAGAAGATGAACAAAGAGTGGAAAGGAAAGATGATGTAACAATGGTGAAATATAACCATAAGTGAGATATGAGAGTTTCACTCACTCCTCTGTTATGTATCCCCTTTCTAAGTGCCAAAGGATGATGAGACGAGCAGTAGTGACTGTTTAGGCACTGAGCCATACTGTGATTGAAAATAGTCAGCCCCTGAGGTGACTCATGAATGCTACATGTATGTATGCAGTTCTTTCCTGAATCTCACTAAGTTCCCTGTCTTGCTGTTTGCATGTGTGTACTTGTGTATATTCATCTGAAAATAAGACAGTCCCTTAGTCCTTCTTTTTATTCTAGACTTTTTTCTTCTAAGTTAACAGCTCATCTTTTGTCTCTGATAAAGCAGCCCTTCTTGGTTTGAAGATTATTGTGCTCTATCATTTTAGACGATCTCTCTCCTTCACATTCTCTTCCAAAAAGTGCAGTGTCATCTCTGGGTCTGTGTTTAGCTTCAAGAGCTGAAACAGTTATCATTTTTTAAAAGACAAAACTAAGACTCTGCTATAAGCATCTTGTATGTCATGTCCTTTTCAAATCTGAGTGTATCCTTTTACAGAAGAATTTTCAACTAAATTGTATTTAAACCAATTGAAAATTAATGGACTGCATCTATACAGGAATTGTTCAAAGAAGCAAAGATGAGAGCTAAGTGAGGAGTGCTTTTTCCTCTATTAAGCTTCAGAACTGACCATATTTGTAGCACTATTTATAAACAGCATTTGCTTATGAAAGGAGAACCATGTTATTAATATATTTATGACTTAGTTGGACAACTTGCTGTAGTAATCTACAATACTGCTATACTTCAATAACCTCCAACCACCCCTTGAGATTCACACTTCAGTGATGCCTTAAAAAATGCATCCAGTTCTTGTGTTGTGGTTGTGCTTGCTAAAAGGCACAATAATCATTTTGTTGTTACTATCTCCTGTTTTGCAGCAACCCACACATTTCCTCATCTTCCTTGAGTAAAAACTCTCCCAGTCTTTATACCACAAGACCATACATGGGGATAGTAGGTCATATGCTAATACGTATGGTACTGTAAAGAGAGGTGGCCAAAAAACTGAAGAGGATGGTAGAACTCTAGAGACATATGACAGCTTTTTCTACCAGAATTCCTCACAAACTCTTCAAATGTTATTTAAAAAAAGGTAGCCTAGTTCTTTAAACTTCAGAACTACAGGTATATAAAGCCATGTCCTGTAAACAGCGCATCGATTATTTGAGGGTCTGCATTTCTATAGAATTGCTGTGGGAATTTTTGGTGAATATGAGGTGGAGCTTCATGTGAAACCCTGTTCTTTGAAGAGAAGAGATTTTTTGCAGAATGAACTGGTTCAAGATAAAATGGCAGGGTTTTTAATGAGACAGTGAGGCAAATGCTTATCATCTGTATGCACAGCTATCAGGCAAAAGTATTTAAGTTTTCAGCATGCAGCCATTCCTAGCAAAAATTGCCATTCTTACTGTTGCATGAGAAGTAAGTCTTTCAAAAGTTTATCTATTAATAAAAAGTGTTGTGAAAGATGAACCAAGCTCAAGAACACATGAATCAAGGCCTCCTAATGGTTAACTAGTTCACACTTGCAAATTCTCTGTTAGGATACCCGTGAGACATTGTAAATTGTACAGAATGCTGGTATTTATGTGCTTTCAAATTTCTTTGCAAGTTCACAACCATTTGTGATGCAATATGATGTCTTTACTAGCTGAGTTCAAGAGAGCAGTGAAGGTGGCAACGGGACAAGAGCTCTCAGATAATGTTTTGGATACCATCTTCAAGATTTTTGATCTGGATGGAGATGACTGCCTCAGTCATGGCGAGTTTCTGGGAGTCCTGAGGAACCGAATTCATCGAGGCTTGAGGGTAACAAAATTACATCATTGGTTTTAAATTCCACAAATGATTACTACATCTATCTTGTTAATGCTTGTAGGCAGAGGTAGTGAATAGAAAGCAGTTGTATTTTAAACTGAGTGTTCCTTGCTGCTTATTAATCTGGGAAGACGGTTGCTACAAAGAACTTTATATGATGCATGTGAACTATGGAGGCAGCATCACTGCATTATATTTATTTACACAGCCTGTGAAAAGAGTTTCTTTGGGGTAAATGCTAAACATACTTTAACTTTATTAACAGGTACCACAGCAGCAAGGCATTCAAGGCTATTGGAAGTGCGTGAAAAGAGAAAGCATTAAAGGAGCCAAAGAAGTGTGGAAGCAAACTGGGAAAAGTCCTTTTTAAACCAGTCCATTGTTCTTTTGCTGTAAATGTTGTTATGTAGGGAAGTTTGTCTGTCCTATTTACATAATAGCCAGATTTAAAATAATCCTTTTTTCCCCACACTATTCTTTAATTAACCCAGTTTCTAATGCAATAATTTTATATTGTTCTAGTGCAATGAGTTTGGTTTACAGAACTGTTATCACTTTTGACCTCCATATAGAAGTACTCTTGTTCTAGGGAACAGTGTTTACTCCTCCATGGAGCCGGACTCTGTGCTGTAGCATATGGAATACACAGGATTTAATAGTGGCAAGAACATCACAGCAATGTCATCTCCTGTCAGAAGAGTGTTCATCATCTCAGCTAGCCACTAACAGCAGTTCTTTTTCTGGCAAGGACAGAGGTCCAAAAGGTGAAATCACTTGCACAATCCACGCAAATCAAGTTATCTTAAGTCAAAAAGGAACATTCACATAGTTTGTGCCTTTCTTACTATGAACTGCTCGTGTGCTAGTTCCTGGTGGATGATTCCTGGCTGTCTGGCTGTGTTGTCTACCTTCATAATGATAATATTAAACTGGAACTACAATGCTGTTGATGCAGGCTTTAAAATTTGTACATTGATCTATGAATGTGCATTGAGTCTAGTCTCTCAGACTTCTTCAATCAGTTGTATAAATGAAAAGTAAAAATCTTTGTTCTGTCATAACTATTTTGCTTTAATTGTGTTGCAGAAGGTGAATGTATAAAAAAATCGTTGCTTTATCTTACTAAAGGTTGCGACAGGAAATGCTGCAGTATCTCAGGAATTCAAAGTTAGAATAAGCAAGTGTAGGGGGAATAGAAAGTCCAATGAAAAAAAAGATACAAATCTTTAGTAGTCCAAAATGTAAAGTTGAAGTTATCTTAAAGAGTAAAACACAGAACAGATCAAAATTGAAATTTAGCAATTATAGATGAACATTTTTTAGCTGTAACGTGGTGTGCATCTCTGTATACACAGGTGTGCATGTTAGATGTTTTTTATTTCTTAGAATCTTAGGAGCCAGTAGTCCCAGGTCCAGATCAGTCTTTCCAGTTGGCCGCTATTTATAGCAGATAAACTTACCTGTAAAGATCCCAAGATTCTTTCTTTTACCCCTCTTAGCTGTCTGATTTATCTTGTCTGGGATTTAAGCTTAACCTTTCAAGACAGGTTTGTGATAACAGACTCAAAAGATGAACTAGGGAAATGTCTCAAGAAAAACAACCAAAAAATCTCACCATTCTGGGAGAAAGTGTCTATCCCTTTCCAGAATGACACTACCTCTGGTATCTCAACCGCAGGCATTTTGTTGTAATTTTTTCAGGGCTTGGTGGGAGGAGTCCTGAGGAGAACCTTCCATGACAGAGATCAGAGCAGCCCTCACTGAGAAGAGGGACAGGAGAGACTGCATTAAGAAACCATAAAGATCCCACATAAGGAGCACCAAGATTACAGAGAATGTATTTGGTATGTTGGTAGCTGTCAGCCAGGCTTGTGCTAAGGAGAAATCCTACTGCATGAGCCTTGGCATGGTGATCTCTCCTAGGGAAATAGAATGAGAAGCAAGCAAAGCTGCTCCTCCCTCCACAACCTTCATTTGAAGTTGTACTTTAAACTGTGTTAAAGAAAAAATATTTGTATTCTTGTAATCCATGGACATGCACCAAGAGTCACCCACTGGAACAAGAGCATACCTATGTGGGTGTCCTAAGACCATCCAGAAGATCTGGCACTAGTGACTGCCAAGTATCCCTTCTCCCCCAGAAACAACCCAAATTAAATACAACACAGTGAAAGCCTCAGCCTCTCTGGCTCAGACTGAAGCCATGCACTGATCTGTGGGCAATAAGAAATGAGGTAGCTGGTTTACTTTGTGCATTTGGAAGTTGCTTGCTTCTACTGGTGGAAGCTATGACAAAGAAGTAGCTAATGGGAGCAAAGGCGAGGCAGCAGGACTGGCATCAAAGCAGCACAGCCAGCTTCATGCCACCAAACAATTTAAGAAAGGACACAATTGAGCAAAGCACTATTGTGTCACAGCAGCATGTCTGTTCACCCAAAATGTGCTTTGTTTCAGCGCTGGCTTTAATGCAAGGCTACCTCTTGTGTTGCTAATATTTTGACAAATAATTTTTACTTTGGAATGAAGATAATTCTTTAACACTTTATTCTGCGTAATCTTAATAGGTTGATGATGTTCTTTATTGCTTGTGTGGGTTCATTTGTTTACTAATGCCTCTCTTCCTACAAGATGTTGGGTTTTCTTTTGGAAATCATTTAGTTTTAGTGTATCTGGAAGTTTAGCTCCTCATTGCTCCTTTGTATCTGGGTTTGTGCAATCATCAGTCTCTCCTTTTTGGCAGCAAGTTACTAAAAATGGCATTTCAAGTTTTCTTGAAAAAGCTTTGGTGTCAAGTTCAGAGGAAAAAGAAAACAGATATGCTTATTTTAAAATTAACTTTGCATCTAGTAAAAATAAATAATTAAAAATTAAATGATTGATTAGGAATTAAAATAGAATTATGAAACATTTCAGAGAAAGTTATTGTGAAAGTACAGCCAAGAAGAAACTCCTTTGAAGACCAGGAAAGGCATGTCCATCAGGCTTGAAGAATAAGACTGTGTTTAATTTGGAGTCTGTTTCTCTGTTAAGGGCTCTACAAGACAATCTTAAAATATTTTCTCATATTTAATATCTGCTATTTAAAGAGCTATTTACATGTGTTCAGATGGACCCTGTCTTTTTAAAGACTATCATTTAGCATTAGATGGTTTTGTTTCTTTTAGTATCCGTATGGTATTTGCAACCTGTCTGTCAGCATTACTCAACACAATTTAGTTAAAAATTTATCCCAGTTGCCAATCTGTCAATTAAACTTAACATTTATGGCTTCTTTTTTTTTTTTTTTTTTTTTTTTTTTTTTAAAGTTAGAAACTCTGAACAGAAGTATATAGCAAAACTAAATAAATCTTTTTTTTTTTAATGTCCTACATTGTGTCTGAGTGTTATGTGGAAGAAAGATAAAGACATTGCACATTGCAGAATTCTCCAAAATGGATTCAGTATATTTCAGAAGGATACATAAGGGTGAGTAGAAGTCATTTACAGCATTTCAGTTGTATCTCTCTCTTTGTTTAGTTTAAGATAGTTGTTTAAGAACATTTATTCTTCACTTCTAAAAGCAAAGCAAAAATACATGCTAGAACCAGGAGAAACTCAATGGTTATTTCTACAAATTCATTTTGGTGTCCCAGTTTCTACAAGCTTCTTTCTAAAAGCAAAACTTCCTCTGGAGTCAAACCAAGTAGGTAGCTTTTAACAAAATATGCAGCCATGAGGAGTGCATATTTTGAGTATAAGAACTAAAAAAGAAAAGTTATCACATTATACAATATTTCACAATATTATGTGTGTCAAAAGCAAGTCTCTGGTTTACTCCATCTCCTCCAGTGTATTGTCTCCTTTCAGGGCTCTGATTGTGCCTGGAAATGTGCCAGGTATCATCAGGCTCTGTGGGCTTATCTGTTGAACCAGGTTTTGTTGAGAGTGTTCATTCCTAATTTCAAGCTTGAAGTGGAGAATATGTAAGGATTCTATAATTTTAGGAATTTTCTTTCGTGTCTGTACTTCAGGGTCTCTCAGAACTCATGACATTTTGAGTGTAGATATCAGACCGTGTCTTGTCTCTGAGTTGTTTAAAGATTACACTCAAGTTATCTCGAAAGCAGAGATGAGAGAATAAGATAAACCAGCTTGGCCATGGATGGTGGTTTCACAGCACTTCACAAGTCCAGTGCATTTAACAAAAAAAAAGATCTTTGCCCAGTGAAGGACTAGAATGGGAACAAACCCAGGTGTTTAGAGGAATTATTTTTAACTGTATGGCAAATATGCCTGAGCTGACTTATGGATGAATAAATGTACATCAGAATTTTGAAATAGTTTTCTTCTCATGCAAGGGTTCTCATGGGACAGTGCAAGCATATAACGCCTTCCACTCTAATCTTTCCTATAAAACAGTCACAGCTGGGCCAGTAAACAGTTGCAATGCTGAAAAAAAAAAATGTTTCAGTCCCTCTGAACAGAAAATTCATGTCCATGTGATGTTGTGGACATTATTGGTGCAATCCAAGCTGACTGGACAGCAGCTCCTGTAATGCAGCCAGTCACAAGAGTAATCATGAAGATGAAAGCAATGAATGTACAGTGAATGATCAGGCATAAGCTGTTAGTCCCCAGTCAACCACAGAAGCTCCTAGAGAAACTGAGAATGTCTCTCAATAAGAAGTGGAAAGACCTGTTCAGGACAGGAAACCTGAGAGGGTTGAGCATGCACAAAATTAATCATCAAACAAGTGCATGTCTTGTCACTCTCCTTCTAATTGAAGGTTTCCTGCTGGCTTTGTTGATTAAACAATTCCTTGTTGGTGCTGTAACATAAAAATTACGCAACATATGTGGAGACAGATTTCCCATGAGGCTGGTATTATCTTAGTCAATAATGTTTTCAGTACATTAACTGGAGTGCCCTAGCACTGATCTCTGCTTGCTACGGTCTGGAGCTGTGGTGCTGCTCCTGTACACCAGCCTCCACAGGGAAGCTGCTGAACAGTGCACCCACCCGTGTGCTTTTAGAAAGAGCACTTCATGCCCTGAAAAGCAAAATGTCGTGTTTTTCCACACTCAGTGAGATGCATGGCCTTTCCTCTTCTGCCTCTGCCTGAGGGTGGTCTGCCTTTCCACGCTGATTGGGTAGCAGAAGTTAACACAGAAGGCAACTGGCTGTGGGAGCACAGGTGACACACCTTGAAAAATGTAGGGCTTATATTAGCAGTGAATGCAGGGAAATGGAGGCGGGGGTGGGGGAGGGAGGNGGAAATGGAGGCGGGGGTGGGGGTTGGGGAGGGAGGGAGGTTGTTCTCATGTGTTTTCAGACACCATCTGGCTGCTCTGAAATGTCCTCTGGAGGACTTGGCCTTTCTCCATAAAGGCACAAAGATGATGAGCTTCACCAGAGTACACTTTGTGAATGTCACATTTCTTCGTTGAGTTTAACGGCCTCTGAATTCGGACATGTTTTATTAAACTGGTGTGCTATTTCATGTAAAGGGTGGAAACTCTTGGAGAGGAGACACTTCAAAGCTTTTATGAATTTGGACCTAAGGAAAGTAGATTGTGAAATCAGAATCATCCAGTGAGATTTCCTGGAGAAAGGAAGTACAGGGGTGTTGTATTGCAACACTGTACACCTCAAGTCCACTGCCTTAGGGGAACTGTGACAGTTGTAATATTACCCCTTGGAGCAACTTCAAGAAAACCATTTGGGTTTAGGACTTGTCAGTAAAGTTGTTTAAAACAATTTTTTTTTTTTTCAGGATACAGAATTTTTTAGACTGTGGCATCTCACTATTTTACTTTACTTTGTTACTATTGTCATGGAGGCAGGGAATTAATGTGGCTGAGTCAGGAGTTATAAAAATAGAATTATTTTATTTTCCTGAAAACCCCACCCCCAAACTATATACAGAATTAGCTTAGGTTTATTTACAGGATCAATTTAGTTGGGAAAATCTTCACAGGATGTTATGGACAAATTTAGAGATTTCAGAAAGTCAGAAAACTGGAAAAGGCTAAGGTACAAACACAGCTTTACCCCCACTGTCAATCAGGCTGAGCAGAGAATTAAGGGAACAGCAGCTTTTACTCATGGAGGTGAGATAGGAATTTGCAATGATCCCATGCTGAATTATTCTGTGGAAACAGCCTCCTGAAACTGCAAGCAATATCCAAGTCTGGACCCACACGGCAGAAGTCTGAGGCAGGTGGAAAAACTGCCAAAGTCAGAATTGCCTCAAGCACTTCTTCCATGAGTGGGATGGTTGTGGAACAATGCTGCCTCAGCAGCGGCAGGGAAGAGCCAAACTGCTAGGGTCTTCCCCAGCTGGAATAGCAACCAGGAAGTCAGCTGCAGTATGGCCCGAGAGTAGCTGAGTACAGGTGCTGCTGGCAGCTCTCTCTCGAATGGACCTGAGGACTTGCATAGAATGGTGCAGAAGTGAGGGGGAGCCATCCAAAAGCAGGGACAATGCAAAAAAACTGAGAGCCACATAAAAAGTAGGAGCTGTCCATGAGCGGGGACAGTCCAAAACAGGAACTCTCCAAGTGGGCACTCTTGTCACAGCAGGAACTCTGTCAAGGTGAGAACACTTTCAAGGCAGGAACACTGCACCTTTTCCCTTGCTCTATTTATGCTTTTCCAGACAAAAGTGTCCACTTGCCATTTTATACTGGGCACAGGTACCAGCCCGATTCCCAGCACAGCTTCAGTGCTGTCAGTACACGTGTGGACAAAGGTGCCTTCTGCTGTTACCCCTTCAAGCCCCTGGGGGTGGGGAGAAAGCAGGTTTTTGTGCCGTCTTCTCCCCATTCAAACCCCCGGAGATGGAGGTGGGGAAGAAGGAATGAATTTGGAGTGCTCTACAACAACTATTAGAATGATTGAACATAATTAAAAACGTTGTGTGGATCTCTTAAATAACACACAGAAGGTAATTCCTAGAGCCGTGGTAGCAGGACAGGCAAGGTGTTCATTGTTGAAAAGGTAGGATACCAAAATATGATGCTTTGCCATGCATCTGTAGAAAAGATTTTAAAGGAAAAGGAAATTACTTAATGATAGGTCCTAAAGTTAAAAAAAACAAAAGCTCTTTTAAATGCTATTAGAAGAAGTAATTTGATTTAGGAGACATGAATATCATTGAACAGAAGGAAACTAGGAGAGCAAGAAGTAAATCAATATAGCTAAAATCAATTTTTTCCAGATGCTGTTTGAGCAGAAGCACATCTTCATATCTATAAATTTGACCTAATGCAAACAAGGGCAACTAACCCCTCATAGATGTTGTGTGCAAGAATTCATGATCTGTACCGTCACATAAAGAGCAAACACCTACATGATCTCAGGTAGCTTTAAGTATATATCAGAAACACGAGGCTTCAAAAAAAAATTATTTGTTCGATATTACTCAAAGCAAATAATAAGATTCCTAATTAGATTAATTACTGCTTTACATCAGTTTACATCTAAGAGGCTGCTGGCATGCTTCTGCCTGGGGATTGCATGTTTGTGGAATTTAAGATTAAATACTCTGAGAAGAACAAATATAGAAGTAAAATGTAGATGAAATTGTGATGGATGATGATGCCTAAATAGCACAGAAAGAAATTCTGGAAAAAAAATGAGTGTTTGCAGTGTCTTGCTCTAAGACACTTTTCTTAGAAGCATAGTAAATGTTGGTATTTTTTTAATTTTAATTAAAGGATTATAATTTACAGTGCGGAAAATTTTGCCACCTGTTCATGCCAACCTGCACAAAATATTTATTGCAAATAGACCGATAAATATCTGGCAGATTGTGGAGTAGACCCTAACTGGTGCTGAGTCTGCAAAGAGAAAATGTTGCACTTCTTTCATCCAGCTCTTTCTGTGGCTGTAGTAGGTGGGCAGCCAGAAATGTTGTGAAATGTGAAAGTGGATGTGGGATGCTTTTCTTTTCTTTGCTACTTCACAGTCATGAAATGAAATGCAATAAGGTGAGCAGCCATTTCCATGTCCTGGCATAGTCAGTTGCTGTTCTGTTTCCCAGAGTCTTCTACAAGTGTCATTATTTGTCCCTTGTCACATCTGAGGCAGCAGAGTTTGCATGAACTACCGTGTGGCCATTTGAAACCAAACAGACATTTGGTGATTTTTAGCAGAATCATAGAATTAGTCAGGGTTGGAAGGGACCACAAGGATCATCTAGTTCCAATCCCCCTGCCATGGGCAAGGACGCCTCACACTAACTCAGGCTGTCTAGAGCCTCATCCAGCCTGGCCTTAAACATCTCCAGGGATGGGGCTTCTGTTCAAGGGCTAGTTTCTTCTCAAAAGGTCCCAGCAGAGACAGCCTAGATGGCTTTGGAAAGTGGAAGATACTAGTTTCTGACAACTGTGCCAAGGGGCCTCCTTGTGCAGTGTAACTCCTCAGTGGAAAGGACTAAGGATGAATAATTAGTCCCTCTCTGCCACCTCACAACCTCGACATTGTCCTTGTTTAATCAATTTCACTTTAGTTCCTGTCAGTATGGAAACACTGCATAAAAATGTAACTGGGCAATAGCTGGCCCAAAATCATCTGTCCTGTCCTAAGTTTATGCAAATGTCACTGCCTTTCTTTCCTACCCAAGGCATTCAACTAACCCAGAACAGAAATACCAGCCATGTTGCAGCTTCCAGCTGTATGGGCATCAGAATCCTTCCAAAACACAAGTGGCTGTCCCTGCAGCTCAGTACTGACACGAGCTAAAAGAAGATCTTGTCAGCACAGACGTGGCTGTGCTAATATCCCTGCTTGTGGAGCTGGAGTCAGCATGAGCAAAGACAGGGATTACTCTCTTCCCTAGCACAGTGAATCACTTGCTAGTTAAGCTGTTTTTTATTCATGGCTGTGGTTCTTAGTCTTCATGTTAGGAATTGTGCTTATTGTGAAGTAATAGGATTTTGTTATGAAAATCAGTGGGAGCAGGGATAAGCAGATCATCAGTGTACTGTAACAGAGAGCCACACATAGCACACACTTGCTAAAAGCTCTTTGTAGCTTTACTTCTCTAGCCCAGCTCTCTTCCTATAGATAGCAGGCTGGAGAAGACAATGCTTATTCACTGAGTACACTACTAAGAAATTAACACAGCAATTAATACAACTCCAGAACCAATTATTATTCTTAAATCTTGCAGATTACAGCACGAAATGATGTTTAAAACCCTATCCTGCTTGCCTCTCCACTGCTGAGTATCAGGGTACAATACTAGCCCTCCTCATTCCACCTTCTCACCCCAAGTCCTTTGGACAGACAGTTGATGGTGAGTCAAACAGGGCTGTTCAAGGGAGTTTCCTCTTGGTGTTCTGCCAGGTTGCAGGTCAGCATCCCTGCCGTGTGGAGACATCCACACTCCTACTATCCTCCTCGCTCCTTACCTTTCCCCATTTTCTCTATTTCTGACCCTACTTTTTCATTGCTCTTTCTCCACCCAATTCCTCCCAAATAAACACTCCACTTGCATTATTCTCCCACACCACCAGCAGTGGGACAACATGCATACAACCCTCACTGTTACCAACTACCTATTTGGAGTTCCCGTTCTGCCTCCTTCCCAACAACACATGGTGATATCCATGGTTTTCCACAGGCTTCAGTGCAGATCATACATGCTGTGTTTTCGCTTCCAACAGTGGCTCGTTAGACTTACTATATGCTCACATTCCCCTTGTAAATCAGGCTTCCACAACCCTGTACCAAACACTTTCAGTAGGCTAATGCAAGGTTTTGTATCCCACTGTTCATGCCTCCCCTTCCATGTCTCCAGGGCACCATCCCATCACTGAAGATCCATTCCACTTCCAAGAGAAGTAATATCATCACTCCTCTTGTGCCCTCCTGACACAAGACTTTCTACTGTACAGCCCATGAAAAAGAAGTTAACTCTCCACAAAAAGCATGTAACCACTGGTTCAGTGCTGCAGTTGCCAGTAGTTGTGCTTGGTACAACAAATAGCCAGAGATACTGTTCAGTGGAACACCTCGCAGGTATTTTCTATAAGGTCAGCAGTCCCTTTTGCCACATGCCATTTCTGGCTATCCCAGGTCACTGGTACAATATCCAATATCCATTGTCACTGCATCAGATAACCATCCCAAGCTTCTTACTGAACTACTTTGTATGGAATTCAAGATTTGTCCCTCCACCCCCATCTTCTTGAGTTTAGCTGAGAGCATTTCAATATCAAATTAATTTAGGATTGTTAAATGTCAGATGTGCTCATACCTTCTGTATTGTTTCCATCATGTCTGAAAGGCAGAGGAGTTTTGCCAGGCAAGCAGTAAAGAAGAGGCACACTCTGAATGTGTTCCAGAATAATTAATTTCTGACATTCTACACTTCATTTCATATTTCTGACATTCTCTATTTCATTCCATTTATTACGAGATTATACCTGGCTTTGTTTGGATATGCTCAGCGTCCCAAACTAACCTGCAGCTTATGTAGGCTGATAGAACTGCACCCCTATAGTATTTGGTTGCAAAGTTACCATGGAGGGTCCATGCAACCTCTACACCTGCCCCATATTGTGCTCCAAATAAAAGTAAAGTAAAATAAAAAAAAACACCACCACAGCAACCAAAACACCACAACCAACCAAAAAAATTTATTTGTTCCATTTTTGCTTATTTCACAACCCTTTAAAGACAAAATAAGTTACCTCTAAAAGGACTATTAGCAATTACTCATTACTTAGACACAAAGTATTTAGATCTGTGCCCACTGTCTTGAAACAAGATGTTAAAACTCCCTTGAGAACTGGAGGGAAAGCACATCAGCAGCTGTTGCCTGCTTTTACATCTTTAACAAACAGACCAATGATTAGAGGAGCCAGAATATTTCAACAATATCCCCAAGATTTTCCTTTCTGTCCTTGTTACTATTTCTCTAGAGTGACTAGTCTCCATAACCAAGATGATATTCATGTAACTGGTTACTCCTCCCATGTCTTCCAGCTCTCTCCCTCTCCTCTAATCCCTTTAACAGCACTTGCATTACTACATATAATTTTGATCTCCATCTTTTCTGGTTCTGCTCCTCTGTTCTAGCATGCCTGCACACTTCAAAGTAATCCCAGCCTGACCTCCATCTTTCCATAGTGCCTAGGCACATATCCCTGCTCCACAATGCAAAGATCAAAGGTCATTGCTTCCTTTCTCTGCGCTGATACCCAGATGAGAGGTTTCCCAAGAAGGTGATGGAGTCATCATCCCTGGATGTGTTTAAAAACCATGTAGACATGGCACTTTAGGACATGGTTTAATGACCATAGTGGTATTGATCTTAGAAGTCTTTTCCAAGAAAAAACAAAAAAAAACCCAACCAAAAAAAAAAAAAAAAAAAAACCTATAAGCACACATTCTCACATATGTAGACCGCTGCCACTTGAGCCTTTGTCATTGTTAGCTGGCAGAGGCTCACAGTCTTCCAAGTTCCTGATCACTTGTCTTACTGCTTTTTGCATCCCCTCAGCAACAGGCAAGGCCGTAAGAATTGTTCTGCCTTCTGCCAAGACAACTTTGTCACCATTACTGCTCACTCAGCCTCTTCAAACTCAACGTGGGCCCAAAAGTCCAGGCTCCTCGTCCCACACCAGCCACGTTCCGTCGCCGTCGTTTTTCCCTTCTCCCTTCTGGACACGCCTCTCCCGGTGCAGCTCCGGGCTGTAGCAGCCCGGCCCTGCGTTCTGTGGATTCCACCTCTCCAGCTGCTTCCGACACCGCAGGGAAAGCCTGGCCCAGCCTTGGGCCACTTCGCCTGTCCGCCGCCACCAGGTGGCGCCAGAGACCCGCGGGAGCTGCCGCCGGCGACAACAGGGACAAAAGCACCCGGCACAAGAACCGTCTCGCTTCGAGAAGAAATGGAGATTTTTGTCACGCCTCGGGCCGTTCCAACCCCGAGGTCCTACTGACAGTAATGCTGTAAAATGTCGAGCATCAGAAATGTCTACATTCAAGATGATCCTCCCCGCAAAGCAGCCTGTAGCGATGCCTTTTTGGAAGGT
Source organism: Eubucco bourcierii (assembly GCA_013396675.1). Lineage (NCBI taxonomy): Eukaryota > Metazoa > Chordata > Aves > Piciformes > Ramphastidae > Eubucco > Eubucco bourcierii. Next base: position 34,336 of record VWZE01002242.1, read on the forward strand.
CATGGTGCTGCCCGCAGTTGTCAGGCATTAACTGAAGTTCAGAAAACAGCACTGTACCATATTTCTAAATAAATATTCTTCGCCACATCCAAAAAGCCGTTTGAACCCCACAAGTTCATGGACTTGTGATCAGGAGGAGGTAACAGACCGCCAGGGCCCCAGGTATGGCTGCTTGCACCCGTCCTGGCGCCTCTATTCTCCATAGCGACTCGCCCGCCGGGTCGGGACCTCAAAAGAGAAACGCAGAGGTTTATGACTGGGGAGGGTCTCGCCCATGAACAGCCCTACGAAAGAAAACCTCACGACCGTTCGTGTTACAGAGTTGCCCGCTCGCCTCCCGCCCGGCAGAGGGCGAGGGGCGGTGGCAGGAGACAGCGGATGGCGGCGGGACGCTGAGGTGTTTCGGCGCCCGCGGGAAGGAGGCGGTGGCGAGTGCCGAGGCCGCCTCTTTCCCGCCCACTGCGGCCCGCCCAGGGCCTGCCCGCCCGCCCGGGACCGGCTCCGCAGCGGTGGCCGTAGCTGCAGCCGACGCCGCCCGTTGCAGTGCCGGCGCTTATGCCTCCTGCGGTGGCCCGGCAGGGAAGATGGCGCCGTCCCACGTCCTCAAGTGCTGCCAGAAGGTGTTGGCCTGGGTGCCCGTGGCCTTCATCGCCCTGGTCGTGGCCTGGTCCTACTACGCCTACGTGGTGGAGCTGTGTGTGTGTGAGTGTATGGGGAGGGTCGCGGGTGCTGGGAGGACCCCTCGCCACTCGCCTTCTCTGGGTCTGCTTTCTCTCCTGCGCCCTGGCAGGGTTTCTTTTCCCTTCTTCCCCTTCAGGCTTTCTTTCAGGCGGGTAAGAGGAGATCCCTTCTCAAGCGCTCCCTCCGCAGCTGGGTTTACCTGTTGTCCCCCGAGCCTCAGGCGCCCTCCTGGGGTCGCAACCGAGGGCGGTGGAAGTCCGCCCTTAGGCGCCTCATTGCGGTGGGGTCCCGGCGCGGGCCGCCTGTGGAGAGGCGAGGGACAGGAATGAGGAAGAGGAGGTCCAGGCGGGGTGTCCAGTCGCTTTGCTTGGGGTCTCGTCTCTCAAGAAGACAGTGAGGAGCAGGAAGTCCTCAGGGAGCCGTGCGGGACAGAGACCCCCGCGGGGGCTGCCGGAGCCCTTGTGTAGTCAGAGCCCCCCTTGCCTCCCCGGGAGAAGTTTGCCCTCTCTGTGTTTCTGTTGGTAATCTGTCTTCTTGATGTGCCAAATAATTCCTTGGCTATCGTATGTGTGTATTTATGCCTTCCCCCGACCCCCTCCCCTTCTAATTAAGAAGGCCGGTGTCACTGAAGTGTAATGTGTCTGAAAACATTGCACTTAAGCGGGCAGGGGCAAGGATTTAGGGCTTACGGGATTTTGTCAGGCCGCGTCAAGACTTTTCTGGACGAGGGCTCAGCGTTATGTAAATCTGACCTACAGGCAGAATCTGTCAGGATGATATTTACCCATTTCTGTCTTCAGGAAGAAACTTCAGCTCTGGAAGATACTATCTTTCTCTGGGCGCAGTAAACGCAGTGGCACAGGGGTGCGCTGTATTTCTCAGGCGTGGTAAAACTTGGAAGCGGCATAGGAAAACTAAGGAACGTGTTATTGAGCGCTTGGCGTGTTTAAGCAAGGAAGCAGAAACCAAGTCCAAAGTACAAAGAACTGTTTTAAGTTACACATAGGTCTACCTGTGTTCCTGTTTGCATAAAATACGTACTTTGGTATCTGTAGCTAGAAATATAAGGCTTGCATGTACTTTGGGCAAACTTGTAAAGACATCCTTTCATTACAAATAATTTTTTTTCTGCAGGAGCTTGGCAGTTTAATTAGTTTTATGAATGCCGATGGTATTTCACAGCCTTCTGTGTGAACTTTACACTTGTGGACTGGAACATAAACCACAGGCAAAAAGTTTTTTGGATTAAAAGTAGTAAAAATTGTAAAATAACACTTTTGAGATACTTATATGAAATTCTGATAGGGGATTTCAGATATGTAAGTTTATCTGAACTTTCCAGATTGATATGGTGTAGTTGTGTGAGTAAATAGTACTGGTTTTCTGAGAAATTAATGCTTAAAACTATAAACACTTGGAACCAAATTTTAGAGAGTCTTTAGTACTGGAGGTCTAGAGCATGGGTAGTTACAGGAGTCCCGAAGGGGGCTGCATGATGTTATAAACTCACATTTTGCAAGTGTGATGTGAAGATTTTCTGTACCCATTACAGCTGGACAAAAGGTACTATACATTTATTCTTGCACATAGAACATTCAGAGATTGAGAGATTTGCCCAGGGTTGCACAGGTGATTTCTGGCTGAATGGGAAACAGAACCTTGACCTCCCATGCTCTCTGTTTTGATCACAGACAGGTATAGAGGAGCTTCAGAGAGCTCTTTTGGATTCATTAGGATTTCATTTGTGTGAAAATTATTCAAAGAGTTGGCTCCTGTTTAAGCAAACACTCTCACATCTGTGAGTCTGGTTAGTAGATACCTGACGCTTTTACTTGCAGATATGCTTTATTCTTAACGCACAGACTATTAAGAAAAAGTGGTAATTTGATAAGAAAATTACCAAATTTTTATTGCTGCCACTGAATTTTAAAGTTATCTGTCTAAATCAAACTTGGTGCCCAAGGATTTTCTTTCTCTGCGATTGTTTTTTGTTTGTTTTCTGTTGTGCATTTTGGATTTGGGGTTGGTTGGTTGGTTTATCATAACGGATTTTGTTTACACTCATAAAAGATCATCTTATCAAGGGAGAGGAAAGGAGTTTTGTGTTTGGGTTTTTCTGGTGGTGAATATTCTTACTTTATTTTTGTGTGCTTTTAAACTGCAACTGAGTTCAAACTAGCACACAGAGAAACACAGGATTTTCTGTTTTTCTTGCCAGGTATGTTTACTTTCTCCCAGTGCTCCTTAGGTTTTGTTTTGGTTTGAGAACTCCTACTCTATGTACTGTGAAGAAGAGCAAGGATAAGCTCTCAGTGCTTGGCTAATGAATGAAGTGATGCTGGTCTCTGCAGATGTTCATGTGTGGTGGGTGCAGAAGCAAGGCATATGGCTTGTATTTGTGTAGCTTTGGCAAAGGGTGCAATAAGCAGCTGATGTGTGCCTGGCTAAAGACAAGACAGATGGAAGAAGGGAAGCTTTAGAAAAAAAGGAAACACAATAGAAAACTTCAAGTAAATGCTGAGAGGAAAAACAGAATTGAAAGCCCACAGACACAAGTGTTTTTTCAAAGGTTACTGTTACAGATTAGTGTTATATTTTAAACCTAACAAGAAAACAGGGAGGAAACCTTCATTCCATCAACTATTCTTTCGTTGTTGGGACTTTTCTCCTTGTAGTGTCTGCTCATGTATTAAAGGTTAAACATTTAGTTAGTAGATCCAAGTGGAAGCCAAGTTTAATATAGCATCATAAATGATTCCTAACAGTCAAAGTAGAAGATGGTAAAATTTGGGCTACTTCTTTGATCCCATGATCCTTTTCTTTCAGTTTCACTTCTCTGTCACTTGCTCCACCCTCCTCCGATGGGGACGACTTCCTTTTGATGTTTGATGAACTCAGTCTTACTCTATAATTCACTCCTAGTATGTATTTACTTGGTTGTGCTTCTTCTGTAACCATGTATTACATATCTTACATACTGTCTGTGAAGTATGTATGTCTGCGGAAGACTGGTATGGATAAGGTAAAAGGAATAATTACATGAGCTAATTTATTGGCTTCCTCCTGTGGAAAATTCCAGCATCCTTGTACCTCTCTGAAGCACTACTAATGTATGCTAGTGAACACTGGCTTACTTAGACCACTTTTGGTGTGTAGTTGTGATCTATCAGGTATGTCAGCTAGTGAGCTGTTTGGAAAGGTGAAAACAACCCTTTCTCACCAAATGCATAGAAGTTGAAGGACTGTCAGCAGAATGGAAAAACTTTGTGAATGCTTGTAACCGAAGGAGCTGCAGAAGACTCAAGACAAATCCTCATTCATATTTTAAATATTTTAAAGTAGAAAAACATGAAAGAATGCTTTCTTACAAGATTACTTCTTTTCACACATAGCGTGCTCAGAGCTCTGTTTGCAAGAAAGCACATAAAAATGCATAAGGGATATTGTAGAAAAATGCTTTTCATTTGTTTAAAACCACTTCATGTGTTCTTTCTTGTTATCAAAACATGTTTTGCTTTTAACATTGCTTTTGTAAACAATGGCTGTACTATGTTGGTAATGAATTGGACCGATTGTGTCTGCTTACCACATCACTCAGAAGAGTGAAGCTCTTATCTGGTTGTTCATTTTCACTCACTGCTTACTTGTATCTTATCATCTATCCAAACCATTTTTGTAGGTGTTGGGCTGTAATACAGACAATGGTCAGAAGACCATAGAATTGTTTTGGTTGGAAAAGATCTTTAGGATCATCGAGTCTACATGTGGTAGTGTTTGACACATGTAGTATTAGTTGGTGCATGAAAGCCAACCTGCTTCCCATAGGCAACCTTTTTGCTAAAATGATGATCAAAATTTGGTCATGAAGTCTGTGCTGTGAAAAAGAAGTTAATTTTGACTAAGTCATCTTCAGATCATAGTAGCTAAGGTTTATTGGTTGGTTTAATTTTAAAGAATTTAAAATCTTGTTCAAGTTAGGGTTTCACCTCTGTAACTTTATTATATGTTCTGAAAAGCAGTCCTGGCTCCTCTTCTGGGCCAAAATATAAGGAATATTACTTATTTTATGGATTTGCTACTCTTGTAGCTGTATGAGTGTTTTCATGCCTCAAACTTTTGAAAGTGTAGGAAAATGAGATTTTGAAAGCTACAGGAAGTTGTGTGTTTTTTTCCATAGCATCTACTTCTAGAAAGGTCTGGGTTTTTTAAAATATATTGTAATATATCTCTAAAAACCTGGTAAACAAAGCAATTCTTAATTTAGAATTCATAATTTTGTGTTGATAGCACAAACTGAAATCCCTGCTGTTCTAGGAGCTCTTGTCGGGAAGGAGATAGCTCTGATTTCCCCAATGCACAGTCCACATGAGAAGCACATGGTGATATGTTGTAATGGTCTCATTTGAAGAGTCTGTTGCATAAACAGAGAGAAGGTAATTCCATCTCCTCCTCCAGAAGAAATCTCTACTGAAAATGCTAATGCAGTAGCTATCAAGCAACAGCAGGGTGATGTTAACAGCAGTGTGTCAGTAACTTGGGATTTCAAACTAGAGAAAAAGCTGATGTATCAGCACTGAAGTGCACCTTATGCATGTTAAGCATGCACAAACCATTCCCATATGGTAAAGACAGTTAACCTTTCAAGAAAAGGAATAGCAAATTAAACAAGTTAAATCATTAGTATCATTTAACTATATTTATGTGCCTCTCATGAATTTCAGAATAAAGATGCTGAACTGTTTTAGATGCACTTGTGTTCTAGTCTCTCTGCCTAAGCATGCATATTACAATCTTAAATGAGAACCTTTCCTGTTATTATAAATAAGTAGAATTCCTGTTGCAGTGCTCAGTCTGGGTGTTGGAAAACTAGATGCTCAGCTTGAGTAGAAAGATTATTTTCATTTAGGGTGCTTTGTGCTGTATTAGTTATATCAATTTCTGAGGGCACATGGGTATGTACCCTTTATATGGCATAAAGTCTGCTCTCTTGGCAGCTCTCTAATGAAAACAATTGTTCCAAGAGCAACAGAACTAGTCAACCTGGTTTCCTGTGGAGTTATCTTCTATCTGCTCTTCCTACTCTTCTTCCAGCAAAAGGATTTCATCCCTCTTCTCCCTTGCAGCCCTTTACCTGCTATGCCCACCCCAGCTCTCTGTTGTCAGTTCTCCCCTGTATCTGCTAAACCGTTCCTAACAGCCCTGGAGTAGCTGGCATCAGCCTTTGATTCCTAGTTGGCCATTTGTTCAAAAAGAAACGTAGTGGTCAGTTTGATGTTGCTTAACTTGCCAGCAGGACAGACACAAAATAAGCACCTACGTTCATAACAGCTGTGCCCTAACAGGGAGTATGGGCTTGTCTCTTCTACCCGTCCAACAACTTTGGCGAAACTTAGTGACATATACTTGGTGTGAGACTTCCACTGAGCTTCAAAACTTGGCTAAAACTGGTCTGCAGGCATGATGATTTTGAAATATGGGAGGCAAAGGACTTCAGGAAAGCAGGTTGCTGAGAGTCTGAGCCAAAGTAGGAACTCTGCTTGTGGTGCTGCTCTTTTATTGTAACTGTGATCACTCTGCTGCAGCACTTGGTGATCACCTTTTAGATGTGGACTATAATGCTTTTGTTCTTGGTTTGAAAGGTCTTGGATAGTACGAGTATATAAAATTATGAAAAATAAGTTCTCTCAAATGTTCTCTCTCTGTGGTAAAAATAGTAGGAGCTTTCTGTATGCCTTTAGAGTTAGAAGAATGAACTAAAAAGTCACTTTCATTTTTATTCAGGGGGTTTATGTTACTTTATCACTCAGTAGTCTAGTGTTCCTACAAGAAGCTGTGGACAAAAGGACCAGAATTTCAAGTGTGTGCTTTCAGTAGACATTATTTTGAGGTCATTTACCCTCTGCAGACTGGGAAGTTCAAGTTTTGCTGTCTGCTGATTTTTGAATAATTAAAGCATTGTTCTCTAGCAGCTCCAATTTTTGTGGGTTAATGTCGACATGCTGTCCATAATCAAAGAATTTATGATGTTACATAGATGGATATCTGAGCTGAGTTCTTGTACACCTGCAGCAGGTGAAACACATGTCACTGTACCTGCTTTTACTTTGGAACTTGAGACTGTCTGTGATGGAAAATAGGAATAGGAGAAATTCTAGTTGTCTGTCTGAAATTGTGCTTGCAAATGCTGAGGGTTAATGATGTTTGTTTTTTCACCCATTCAATACACCAGCATTCAGCCAACTCTTTGTTGAATGGTCTTCTACAACTGGTTTAACATGTACTTTCCTTACAAGTGTTATAAACTGTGAGTTCCCAAGTTTCCTGAGGCAACTTTCACGGAGTTTTCAAATTGGTCATTAACTTTTTCCCACCTGTGCTGGTTTGAGGCTAATTGGAATATTTTAATAGAGAAAATTATATTATAGGCTATGAAAAGGAAACAATGGTGATGTCTACTTCACTCATAGGCTTACTGAGATGTTTAAGAATAAGTACTCAAAACATAGATAAGTCAGTCTCTGGGGCACAGTGTCTCGGTCTAGCAGCTTCTGGCTTTTTCTTCTCTCTGCTGAGTAATCTCACTAACCACTTTTCTTCTGCCCCCTCGGCCGATCCTCCAAACTCACCTTGTGCGTAAGGCAAACCTTGGGGTAAGGTGTAGGGGTGGGGAGAAGGTGGAAGGGTGGTTGGGAGCCCCTCCTGGGGTCTCTGATTTCTGGCAGGGGCGTTATGTTTCTGTATTACCTTTAACTTGTATATTTCTGTAAATATTCCTGTCTATAGTGTATATATCTGCTTGTACATTTTGCTAAGCTGTAAATAGAGCTTAATTCCTTAACTTCCAGCCGGCTGAGTTCTAGTCTGGGTCATTTTACAAAGTGTGGAGGGGCAGGGAACTCCCAAACCATCACACTGCCTGGTCCGTATTCTTCTGTAACAGGACAATAGTATCTGTTTTTTCTGTCATTAGTGCGAATGAAATGTAATAGTAGCATTGGGGAAGTAGCCACAGGCTACTTTTTTGTATGAGCCGAATCTTCACCAGGGTGAATCAGGGGCAGAAGGGACAGTGAGACTGCAGCAAATGTGTTTGTTCTTTCAACCACTTCCCCAGTCTGACCTCTTCTCACTGTCACTAAATTGTTTTGTGTGGAGAACTGTCATGAGTCACTTTAAAAAGACCTCTTGGTTTTTCCCCCACCCACAGTGCAGTACCTGCTCTGCAACCATCACCTGTTTTGTCTTATCTGCGTAAAAAATCAAGTCTTTGTCTGCACAGCCTCTACTTTTCCTTTTTCCTTTTTTTTTTTTTTTTTAAACCAAATGGCTCATCTGTTCCATATTCATGTTCCCTTCTGACTATTAAAATTTTCTTAGGATATTGTGGAAGAGAACTGGATCATGAGAACAGCATGCTTTCCCTTTCTAGTTTCTGCAGCACTCTTTCTGGTGCTATATATGGTGCAGTACATGTGCATGTGAAGCATGAAGCCATTTTAATCACATGATTTACAGAGAGATTGAGGGAGGTTTGTTCAGGGAGGTTTTGTATGTAGTATTTCAGTTGTGCATCTTCATATGTGTTTTTCTGTGGGACTGGGAATGCTTAAGCATCTTTTGTAAAGTGCTAAGCAGGAAGATAGGCTTGGGGGGAAGAGAAAAAAAGCTATTTGGGAAAAAATATATTTAATTTATATTAAATTTCATTTGGATTAAATCTAAGTAACCTTGAGAGATGCAGATATGATTTGTTTGAAGATACCTTAAATAGACATTTTATAAGCTGGTTTGCAGTTGTCTGTGGTAGAATTAGAGCTTGCATTAAGTGCCTCAGCCACTGCCTTATCATATCATGTGTACAGAGAGCCTCTTACTGTACCAATTTTGAAAAGGAACCCAAAACAACAAAATATGTTTTCTGTACTGTTTTGAAAAAATATTGTGTAACTAACATGGAGGCGAAGTTTTGTGGGGATTTTTCAGGTTTGGTTTGGCTTGGGTTTTGTCTTTTTTTTACAGTACCTGTAAAAGGATGCAGGCTGTGTATAGGATTTCTATGGAGACGTTTTATGTATGTATTAGTTTAATCTGGTGCTCCTTAACTTTCATGTTCTTTTGTTTGGGTTTTTAAAATATTTTTAAAAGATTGAGTTTAACCTAGTAATTGTATACAAAGACATTACTTTCTGTGTTGTTGGGCAGATACCTGCTGAGTTAAAGCTAAAGCAGCAACTGATGCAGAGGGTAGGCTTGAACTTTTTTAATAATTCATAATTTAGACAAAGAGAAGCTTAAAGATCACTGAGCATTAGATTCAGGCATTTTCTCTCTTTTGCATGGCTTTTTTTCTATTGACATTCTCAGACCTAAAAGTATGCTGTGTTTCACCATACTTGCCACACTTTGGAAAAGCCACGTGGAAGAATCTTTAACCAAGAAGCAGTTAGGAGGGAAATAGGCATCTGTTTGTGAGCAGGAATGATTGTCTGTGCAAGCTGCTAGGCACATAGGAGGGTACCAAGAGTTGTTCTGCCATGCCTCAGCTGCCTGATTTTGTGACCGGCTTCTACTGTGTGACAGTTCTCTCCTCTTGCTGCAGAGCTTCTCTGGAGTGGCTGCACCTCCTGATCGTAAGGCAGCAAGTTTAAGGGTCTGGGTCATTTCACACTTAGTCTTTAGGTGTTTAGAAGTCATCACTTTTCTGATAAAAATTCCCATAGTTTAATGTGGTTCCTGGCTTACCAGCAGCAATAATTTCCTATTCTTCACAAATACAATTTTCCACTAGTGTGCCACAGTCCAGTACCTCACCTGCAACTGTAACTGTTCTTGCAACTCAGTTATGGTATGTCATATCCTAGGAAGATGACAGCAGAATATAATTCTCTTAGTAAGTGTCATGCATATGTCCAACTCTACTCATTTCTTGCTAGACAGTTTACCAGTACTCCAGTGTTATATCCAGTGCTTTGCAAGGGGAGTCCTAACACATCTCCAAGGTGCAGTAAATAGCACTGTTTCTTCCCTTGGCACATGCTCCATTAGGACTTTCAGCTGACCCTCTTACAAAGTTCTGAGAATGCTTTCCGAGAATATGTAGTGAATCGTAAGCAAGCAGGTGAGTTCTGAGGATTTTACTTCTTTACTGGAAGCAATATCTACTGAATGAACGCTTTATGGGTGATAGGCTAAGCTCTTCTATTTGCTTGCCTCTGTTTACCCTGGAGTATCCAAAAATCCCTTTGTGGTGGCTTGTGCTGTCACTTTTCATGTTCCTAAAATGATAGTAGTAGTGGATAGTAGCAGATGCTATTTAAATGAGACCCAGTGCAACAGGAATATGACCACCTAATCTTGTCCTCTAGTCAAAACTTTCTGTCCTGTTATCCCTGATGTTTTTTTCCCCCCTGCAACACCTGGACCTTTTGTTATAACCATTGACTCCGTAGGACTATTTTTTCCTTTTTGCAAAATAACTAAAGGAAGTATCTTTAGCTATAGGCAAGGTTTGTCCCTAGATATTGTAGTCCAAGATTTAATAAGTGACGTTTTGTTTTGCAAGAAGAGCAGGGAGCTAAGCCACCAGCATCAAAAGACATTTGTTGTCAACCAGCTTGGTAAGTCATATATGTGCAGTTTCTGTAAATGTCCTTGAGATGTCTTTGAATCGTTCTTAATCCATCAGTATTTAAATAATAAAAATAAAAAATATTTATTAATATTACAAGACCAGTATGTTGAAGATGGTAATTCCCCACCATTAAGCTTTCCCACAATTAGTAGATGTTTTTTCAAAACAAAACTTTCTCAAAGGACTCTGTTAAAAAAGCTTATTATTATCTTATTCATGTAAATTACCTTTTTGACTGCTATGTTCTTAATGTGTTACTAGCAGAAAATTAGCTCTTCTCATCATAGGTAGTTCCATGTTTAATCTCATGTTCCAAATACCAATCAAAACTAAAAAAAAATAATCAAAAATTTTAACTTAAAAGCTTCATTTGAGGAAGCCAGTGACCTACTGCCTGAGACAGGAGGTCGGCTTCCTGGTCAGTTTGATTTCTGCCGTTACCTGATGAACTTAGCAGCAGTGAAATCTTCTGAGAAAAGAGCGCCTAATACTTTGTAATGAGATTTATAGGGAGATTTTTATCCACAGAGTTTTACAAGGAGATTTTTATCTTGATATTTGAGGAAACGATTGTTGCAAGGAGGGCCATCTGTAAGTAAGGGAACCTGATTTTGGAAGAGTCCAAAGCCAAAGGCAGGAAGGGTGCCTGGCTAACAAGGCAAATCCCTACTGTCTGCTGAAAGTTCTCACCACTGAGAGATGGTTCATGTCTGCAGGTCCAGTAACTGTGTCTGGAGTTTTTGTTCTACAGTAATTTACACCCCTGCTGTCATGCCTCATAGCTGTGTGGAATACCTAAATAAAGATTGTCATTCTGTATTTGTCTAGAGTAGAAGTAAATGGATTTACTAGTAGCATCCTGAGCCATCAGACACTCAGCTTTGACCTCAATAGTCAAAGCAGGCATTGACTGACAGTCACAACCGCAAATTAGTGTTTGGGGGGGAGACAAAAAAGAAAAGGTAATTTCTTAATTACCTGGAAAATTCTGTTATGAGAATGAATTTTGGTTGGTTTTTTTTTTTTTTTTTTTTTTTTTTTTTTTTTGTTGTTGTTGATTTTGGTTTTGTGGGTTTTTGTTTGGTGTGGTGTTTTTTTGTTTTTTTGAGGGAGGAGGGAGTTGTGTTGCTTTTTCTCTTTAAAAACAGCAATGGTTTCTAGTATTATCTTCAGAACATCTAATATTATTGTATGGAGTTGTCTTATACACCCTGCACATCTGATACTAGGACCCTGTCAACACAAACTGATTATCCTGTTTGTCTCTCCTGTCTCTTGCAAGTGTCCTGGCAGTGTCTTAATTGCAGAACCAGTGGAGTTACTTCTAACATAAAAAGCCTTTTCTCATATCTAGACACTGGTGTGTAGTGTTACTATGAGCTTGATCTGGCTGGTCCAAGTGTAAATACACCTCCTTCAAATGTAAATGTAATTAATTAGTGGTGTGGACACAAGCTGGCTCCACTCAGATGCTTTTGAGTTTTCATGCTTTTCTGACGATGCTGTTCTTTCCTATTCCCCAGTGTGCCAGAGGAAGCACAGCTCATGGACTTGTGCAAGTAAGAGCTTTCTTTGTCTTTCCAGAAGAAACCAGGCTTTCTTTTGGCTGTGTCTGATAGCTTAAAGGCAATACTGGAAACAATTTATGTGCAGCACTTTGAAACTACTGAGTGACAAATCTGTTACTGAGACTAGAATTTTTGGAAAAGAACTAAATGAAAAAAGTCTAATAATTTATGTAAGTAGGCAAGGAGAGTCTGTAGAAGTAACGTTTGGGTTTAAAATCCATAAAAATATAAATAGAATGAGTAGCAGCATAAGCGATTTAAATAGATGAGGAAAGTCAGGCTACATTTGGTTTCTTTGGGTGATTATGGTAAATTGAAAGTGAGTAGTGCTTCTCAGGGAACAGGGCTTTTCAGGGACAACAAATGTGGTATGTTGCTGCAGCTGAATGCTAGCTTCATATGGAGAAAAAGCCTATGGTTATTTGGACTGATACAACTCATAATACATTATGCTTCTCAGTGTGGACTCGAGTGTGGGACTGTGTTAAGACCTGGCAACACTTCACCCTACATGCTAAGCATAACTTTGGGGGTTTAAATAATTTAAAACATGCAGGCACCCTTGGTGAGAAAATTGTTAGGGAACCTTTGGAGTTACTTTTCAAGAATACTATTTAGAGACAGAGGTAAGGAAGCATCTGTAGGATTTTGTGGATTCCAAAGGTCAGCTACCTTTATTGCTGTGTATCAGAACTGTGGAAGTGGTGGCAGAGAATTTACTGTTCCCAGAATATACAGTAGAAATACCTCCAGTTGTCATAGCTTAATTTATTGCTAAATGTAACTCAGTACCCAAGGAGTATCCTGCATTGATTATGCTAATTTCTGCTGGAGCCCTGTTTGTATTTATGCTTGTATTTACCACACTGTGGATGAAAAGACCTTAGCTTAATAAAAAGCTCCATTATTATCATGATAAAAGAATATTTTCTGGGCAGAAACCCTCTGGGTGCTCTAAATTACTTTGTTATTTTGAAAGTATTGTGTTAGTATTGCTTTAACCGTACAACAAATCCTAACAGTGGCTGGTAACAAATAACGGAACATTTCTGCACTGCAATGTGAACTGCCTTATTTAAAATATTAATTCATTTTACCTGATCCCTGTGACAATGTTTCTTTGAATCCTGTAGCAATAGGCATGGCAGTGACAAACACAGACAAATCTGGTCGCCATAAACAACACAGCATCCCCACTGCAAGTTGTCTTTTCCCTGGCTGCAGTTTTCTTCCTCCACCCCAGATTTCTCCATCCCTTCTGCCTCCCTGCAGTACCTTTTAAGGCATCACATTGTAATCACTTGAAGTCGCAAAGCAGCTCACTCAAGTGATGTTTCTGTGCACAGCGCTTATAAGGAATTCTGGCTCTAGCTCATGTGCTGGTGTAAGTGACTGTCCTGCTTTAAGACCTCGGTGATCCTGGGTTTTTTTTTTTCCCTTTTATGACAGACTGTTTATAACCCAGAACAGCAAGAGGTCATTCACTGCCATTCACACTTCATCGCTGCAATTCCCTGGTGTCGCTCAAACTTGCCTTCATTGGTAGCTAAAACTTGATCTGAAGTGTTCCGGAAGGCAAGTGCTTGCTTTTGCTGTTTTGTCTACCGTAGTGGGAGGAGTATGCAGGCAGTTAAGAGGAGTAACTTCATACACCTGGACAGCAGGACCTGTCCACCACAGGATATGTCTCTGAGTCAAGCACAGTGTTAGGCTTGTGTGCTGGTTTGAGGCTTATTGGAATATTTTAATAGAGAAAATTGTATTACAGGCTAAGAAAAGGAAACAGTGGTGATGTCTACTTCACTCATAGGCTTGCTGAGATGTTTAAGAAAAGAACTCAAAACATAGCTAACACAGTCTCTGAGGCACAGCATCTCTGGCGGTCTAGCTTCTGGCTTCCTCCTCTCTGCCAAGTAACCTCACTAACCACTTTCCTTCTACCCGCCCTGGCCAAGCCTCCAAACTCACCTTGTGCATAAGGCAAACCTTGGGGTAAGGTATAGGGGTGGGGAGAAGGTGGAAGGGTGGTTGGGAGCCCCTCCTGGGGTCTCTGATTTCTGGCAGGGGTGTTATGTTTCTGTATTACCTTTAACTTGTATATTTCTGTAAATATTCCTGTCTATAGTGTATATCTCTGCTTGTACATTGCGCTGAGCTGTAAATAGAGCTTCAGTCCTTAACTTCCAGCCGGCTGAGTTCTAGTCTGGGTGATTTTACAAAGTGTGGAGGGGTGGATAGCTCCCAAACCATCACACCACCTGGCTAATGGTGCACCCACAGTGCTGACCAACCCCAAGCAGTGCTACCATTGGGGCACACAATGTGGCCACACTTGCTCTTCATGCCAGCACAGCACAAAGGCTCGTCAAGCCACCTATCCTGCTTACCATTCTGTAGAACCTTGTTTTCTGAGTTAACCAGCAGTTCATGGGGAGAAAACCTATGGCCTGTTCCTGGCAATCTGTAGTTTAAAAATGCATCAATTTAGCATCATATGAAGATAAAAGAATTCTAGGCTTGTGTGGATCAATTTCTGCAGAAAACACTCCTTCCAGTTGGTGGCAAGCAGGGTGTGCAGTTCGTGGGCCCCCATAGCCTTTCGACAGGGACCTGGCAGCATTTTCCTGCGTTGGCTTTTGGCTACATGGTACTGTCATCTCAGTCATCTTGAGTCATTTGTCTAAAAACAACTCCCTGCTGCTTAGGAAGAAAAGCACCTAGTGGGTGCCTGCCAGTCAGGAAATAAGAAATAGCTCAGGGTGGAAAGTTCACAGAACTTTATGGCTTTTAGAGAACAGTGGAGAGGTGCTAAGGTCTTCATGCTCTGGTGATGCTGCATAGCAGAAGTCAAATGAGTATTTGCTCAAGGAAGTTCTTTCATCTGTCCCACTTGTGTCAGTAAGTAATGTTTCTGCCATATGTTTTTGAGTGATTAAGGTCTGCATTAGCAAGTGAGAACTAAATACTATTCTCTGAAGAAATTAAAAACTTTGGATAGTGTCAGCGGTTCCTACCTTTGCAGATAAGAGTGGTGCCTGTTGGAAGTTTCTGTTGAGTTTCACTGCTGCTAACTTCTGGAAATATGTATGTGTTTTTTAACCCTTAAAACCTGAGACAAGTTAAGGCCATACGTGTGTTGAATGGCTGCAATTTCACATTTATCACTCTTTCTTCTCACGCATGAGGAATGTCAGCCAAACTGTCAGTGTTACTCTTGGGATTCATGGCAAAGCTATAATACATGAAGTCTGACTCCTGCTAGAAGCTATAGTGGGAGAGGACAGAAGGAAATTCACATAGCATATGTGAACAAGATCAGTTCTTTTCTTTGCCTATATTTCTACCTTACTTGCAATTGAATTTCTTGCTCTTGAGGGAGCATACCTGTCTCTGTTTGGAATATACTTTTCAGATGGGTAGAGGAGGTGTGGTGTGTGGGTTTTATAGAGAGCTTGGTTTTTTCTCTTTGAAAGTTGAAGGCAGATATATCATCTTATACCATTCCTCTTGCAAGGTCTTGGCAAATCAGTCTATCTTTTTGCCTCACAATAGAAAGATTTGGGATTTTTCCTATTCTGCAGTGATTTGGAAGGTGCTAGAAGACTCCATAGCGATCCTGAAAATAAGGGTGAAACTCAAAGCAAACCGTCTCTGTAAACATGCTTGTTTGAAGATATTCTGGGAGATTTCCTTAAAGCAGGTTAAAAAATTATCAAAATTTTCTGAAATTTGCACCTCTGGCAGTTCATACACCAGGAAGAATGCTTCTAACAAATGACATTTTTCCCCCAGTCCCATCTGTTATACAGCTAATGATGTCCCTATGTCTGTAGGATTGTTTCCTGTGATAATCTTTAGGCATGTGCCTCCTTCATTCTTGTGACAGAGGTGAGATGAAAGTAACAGTCAACAATGTAAGGATGAGTATCTAGAAGGAGGTGTAACAAGCAACTAATGTAATGAATGAAAATGTGTGTTTGTTGCCAGGGGTGAAGCTAGGTGTCTAAATCAAAACTAAGACAAATTTTTTCATTCCTTTTTGAAGAAAAAGTCCTCTAACCTGACCAAGTTAAGTACATTTGAATCCAGCCTCATTAAAGGCTATATTGTGTGTTTTGGAGTGAGACCGCATAATCAGTTTAATGTGCTTCATGTTGCAGTGACCCCAAAGCATTGGAAGGTCCAGTCTGTAAGCCGCTCAGTAGTGCAGGACCAGCAGGCAATGCCTGTTTGGTCTATGTGTCCCTGGAGAAATGGTAGCAGCATGAAGTTCAGTGCAGACCCATTACCTCTCTTCACAGGCAGGCTTTACTGAGCTTCTTCCTTAGGAGGATTTTGGAAACCCTAAGGTGGCCAAGGTAAAGCTCTGCATTGCAGTCAAACAGAGCTTGTTCACTTTGTTACAGCACTGAGCGAGTTGAACACTGAGCTAAATTGATGCTGAATCCTTTGAAATTTTGAGGCTATAGTGAATATTTTTGCTCTTAATTTTCCTTTCGTAGATGAGCAATAGTCTGATCTGGGGATATATTTTTAAATCATCAAATGAACAGCTGTTTTACAGTGCTTACATTTCTGAAATTTAGGCAGGTTTGTGTTGACTGCAGTGCTGAAGGCATTAACTTGTGCCGATGCATCTTATCTAGTGTATAGTGCTGTTGCATTCTGAGATTAACATATAAATCACAACCAGTGCGTATTTTGTTCAAAAAATATCAATAAGCAAAAAGGCAACACTGCTTTTTCTTCCCTCCTACCTTCTATACCAGAAACCGTCATTTAGAAATTATTAAAGTGAATTTGGTGGAAGCTGATGCTAGTATCTAAGTAGTTAGAAGCAATAAAGGAGGAAAGTAATCAAGGGGTAAGCCTGTTACTTTAAACTACAGGACAGGGGTGGTGGGACACAAGGCTTGTTGTGTGGGAGCATTTTTCCTGAACCACAGTTCAAAAGCTGGAATTTATTTCTTCATGGCACAAAGCTGCTTGTGACATTACCAGCCAAGCAAATACTTAGAGGTCTGTTTAATGTGAAGATTAAATGTTAACTTATCTAAAAAGAGCTTCTCTTTGTGGTATAACGAACCTATAAAGTTCTTGATTCGCCATTTCCTGAATGAATTTGGACAAACAGTAGGATTGCTGTTCATATAATCTGACAATGAGAGTAACAGCAGTGAAAGTGACAGAGGCACTTAATTGTATGAACTTCTGAAACAGAAGAAAAATGACCATCTTTAAGTTTACTTGAACGTAAGACAGGATGAAAATTACAGGCATTTCAGTGTTGGTTTTTACCTCAAACTGCAGGAGTTTGCCAAATTGTTCTGCACAGTCTAATAACTCCATTCTGACCTAAGTGACCTAGGTACAAAAAATACCTTCCTGTTGCTGTGAAACTTGAATTAATTTTTATGAAGTTTATTTAGAGATCTTTTTGATGAAGTCTCACAGGTGACATAATCTTAAAACTTCTTTTTCTACACACAAAGACTGTTCATTATTTTGAGTCATCAAAGATCAAATTTGGCTCACAGTTTTGTGCTGAGAATAGAAATGAGGCTAGAGATTATGAAGTGCTTTAGTCAGAACTGCTTACAAAAATCTCGTATCATGTTTTGGCAATGTTCTCCCATCTCATAAGAGGATAATTAATAACTTTTTTTAATGTTTCCTCTCTCAGGAAATACTTGTTTGTCCGTCTGTCTGCAATAATGTTTACTTAAGATATATGAGGAGCCAAAGACAAAGCTTTATCTAAAGTACTTTTAGTACTTATTTTTAAGTTGAGTGAACAGCCCTATTCAGCAAATCTTAATTTTCACCTTTTTAGTGATTTTTTTTTCTCCTTGTATTGAAACATTTTTAACTGGAAACATAAAACATTAGGAAAATTTTAAGTAAAACCACTCAGAATATACTTTAAAAAAAATCTGCGACCTCTACCATGCAGTGGAGTAATGCTGAGATTGCAGCTAAGTATGAGAACAAGTCCAGCTGTATCATGACACAGCTGAACCTGTTCTTTTATCTGCATACTCTGCAGGTAATTGTCTGTTTTTCTGTGTGGATTGCGTCCCTGTTTCAGGCAGAAGCATGGAAGGAGGGTGTGCAAGTATGTCCAACTTATGTCAAATTCAGCTGTTCTTTAGGATATGATCTCTAGTGTAAAACCAACATTGTTCTATTCCAAATGGGAATGTCTTTCTGTAGGTGGAAGGGTAAAATGCTTTTCCTTTAACTTTGCAGAAGCTCCTATGGACAGATAGAGGGTGCTGAGCAGATATTTTAAGGAAGAGGGAGGAGAGGAAGAAAAAAAAAATTCACCAAAAACTCTCCACCTAACCAAAACCACATACCTGAACAAAAAAAAAGTCATCTGTACCTTGAGAAATCACCTCATTATGTCTTGTGTTGAGTATAGAAAGGAGAATGGCTGCATGATATAGTTGCAGACCCTTTTCCTATAGATATCTGCAGTTAAGTGATGTGCATGCCACCTCTGTGACCAAAGTAACCTTTCAGAAGGAAGTCTGCAATGCATACTGAAGCCCTGTGGATTTAAGACTCTAGTGTGCATTGAGAAAAAGCTCTTTTGAACTGGCACACAGACTGATGACTGTAGAAATACCAGAGCTGAGAGAGAAGAGACGATGTGAAGTTAGGTAGGGTGTGCTCTGGTAACCTTTTGCTCATGCTGATGACCAGAAGCTGAAATGTGCTGTGTAAGATGAAGAGCTGAGGAAAGGTCTTTTCCTCATTGAATTTCAGGAATTCAGTGTCTCAGGGAAAGATCCAGTAAGTAGAGTGATATGAACAAAGCAACTCAGTAAGTACAGCAGCTCTCTGTTCGGCATCTTAACCTGAACTGATGAATGATGTGTGAAGGTTCTGAAGTAGATTTGAACAATAGAATTTCCTGTTGGGTTTAAAGGAGATGAGGATGTAGGAAAGAAGGAAGTGGAGAAGTTTTAACTATGCCTGCAGCATTCAGGTCGGGGTTGGGGGAGTGGAAGTGAAAAATAGCATGTGATGGGAAGAAAGAAGTGGTAGGAAAAAGCAAAGAGGAAGAGGTAGGCTACACCTAACAGTTTCACAGGGAATTCTCTAAGAATTTATTTTGTTTAATTTTCTGCTTTCCAGTGTTGCATCTGTTGGCCTAGTTGTTGACTCAGAAAACATTAGTAGGTGCATATCTGAAGTGGAATGTGCTTACATTATGATCTAACAAATGTGAACAGCAACGTACTTGCTTGGTTAGTACAGGAAACTGGATCTCTTAAAGCTCTTCCACTGACTCACCAAGCCTCAAGGACTGTCAGGAGGAATACTAACTTCTGGTTTACTCCAGAGTAGGGTGAAGAGGCTCTACTAAAACCTGAAGTATGATTTGGAATAAGTCAGCTGTCTCTTATATCTCACTTGTAGCCAAACATTTGGTCCAATATAGATTTACTTACCATGTATTCTTTTTTTCTCTTTCAGTTACTATTTCTTCAACTGCAGAAAAAGGTAATTTTTAAAAAAATTATTATTAAATAAATATGTGAATAGTTTTATTACTTACATCTTAAGGGACATAGAATTTAAATATACTTCTTTGTGTAAGCTATACTTAGTAAGTAGATCAGTGCTAAGAAACAAGGCAAATATTGTGAGATTGAGTCTGTGTAGCTTCTAGTTCCATGAGTTTGGGATGATGACAAGACCTGTGAGTCACACAACTATGATTTAGGTTTACAAATATTTTTCAATTAATACTCACCCTCTAAGAGCAGAAAAAGGAGAAGAGAGAGGGTGCCACAGCAGATTCACAAGCCCATTTTCTGTTTATGTCTAAACACACCCTGTGACCTGAAAGACTCCTAGAAGAGGAAGAATTATTGTTCTACAGCTTGCCGTTTTCCAAACAGCTTACCAAGTTCATCAGAGCTCATTTTTTTAGGACCAGTTTGAACTGTGCAAAACACAACTGTCTCAAAAGGTGACTGCAAGTTATAATTTTACATTTCCAGGTCAAGTACTTAAGGCTTTGTTTTAATAAACTTGCCTAAGTCAATACTCAAGTATATGCCGCAGTAGGTAGTTATGCCGCTATATGCCGTAGTAGGTAGAGATACAAAGTGACCAAAAAACTTGCTGCATTCTTGCTCTGTCACTTCTAATTGTGAACAAAAACTAATCTATGATGTGATTCCACAAGCTCAATATACAACTGGATTTTATATTATTTTCTTTTCCTGTCAAAATACAAATTATTGATGAAATGTTTGTTTGGGAGTTTGTGTTGTATTATAGGAGAACATAGATTAAGCATAGATTTACATTTTCTACTGTCCAGAGGACTGTCTTTTGGAGTGTGAGACCACTGGTAAGAGGCTCTCATCTCTTTAAATGTTTTTGTAAAAGAGCACAGAATTTGAAATTAATATAGCAGTTCTCTTCCTAATGGGAGACACTGTGAAGAGGAGAAGGATGACATCTGTCCTCTTTCATGTTCTAATAAAAAGGTAAAAGAGTGGGAAACCTCCAAAATAAATTGTAAACCATTCAAGATGGGACCTGTGTGACCTCTGGATTTTTACATCCCATTGCACAGCTGAGCTTCATCTCAGCTTCACAGTATTCTGCTAATGGATGCTGTGCTTTACCGTTGACCTATATATAAGTTTTCTTTCTTAGGTTATTCCAGAAAGGCAAGATCCATAT
The DNA here is from genome assembly GCA_013396675.1 of Eubucco bourcierii. Lineage (NCBI taxonomy): Eukaryota > Metazoa > Chordata > Aves > Piciformes > Ramphastidae > Eubucco > Eubucco bourcierii. Next base: position 54,925 of record VWZE01002242.1, read on the forward strand.
ACCAATTAAGGAAGCCTGACAGAGCAAGGATCTTGGTGTACATAGTCTGAAGCAGGTGCTTTTAAGTCTACCAAAGAATAAAAATGCTTGATTGATTAATGAGACTGACAGTAATTCTTGGAACCTGACTGTTAGGCTCTTAATAGCTGTCACCTGCCCACTTCTTGCACCTCCGATTCTAAAGCATGTTGTAGGCATCCTATATACATTAGTTGCTTTCTCATGGAGGTTGATCTTCAAATGAGATATGAAGCCTTTTTTTTGTTTGTTTGTTTGTGTGAAGTGAAGCTGTTGTAAGTTTTGAAAAGTTCTTAGAAGCTAACACACGAGCCAGATAAAAACGTCAGAAGGGTTAACAGGCCAAAAGTACCAGTAACATTGCTACGTAAATCAATGATGTACGTCTTAGAAAATACATTTTGCTCCGTGTTTTAATGTACTGTGTTCAAATCCTTTTACTCCAGTACTTAATTACAATTTTGGATTAAATTAGTGGTGATTTCTTCACCTCATGAAGGCTAACTGTCTGTAATTTCATAATCTTGTCTAGATTTGTATCCACTGGGATAGGGGAATAAAGTAAATTCTGAATCTTTCTTAGCAGTATCATATACTTCTGCTATGTATTTTTACCTCTCTGTAATCTAACTCTGTCTTGGAAGTAGTTTGTTTTATTTTTTAATCAGAAAAGGATGTTAAGAACAAATCTCAGGAGGGCTTATAAGAGAGGCTTCAAAGAGCAGGTCTTAAGACATTGTCCTCCAGAGGGTATGTTTTATGGTCTAATATGCATCATTTTCTTTAAAGAGAAATTACTTCACTTAGTCATAGCGTGGCACCAAGAATCCTGGATTCACTTAGCTTAGCCAGCACTTCCTCATGACTCTTGAGTCTGCCTGAGCTGAGATTTGGAGTTTTTTGACATATCTTCCATCTGGATTGTAATTAAAGAAAATAAGCTGAATTGGAATGAGACTGGTTAATATTTGTGCTGGAAGCTGATGCAAGATGCTTCAGGGAATAGTCTGCAGAGGACATGCTGCTACCCAAAACATGGGCAGATGGATTGCCAAAGTAAAGCTGTCCAAAATTGTGTCATTCTTCCCTCTGATTTCTTGTGGAGCACTAACAGGACAGATACCTGTATTTGCAGTAAGAAAAACCATGCAGGAGTGGGGAAAGAAGCAAAAGTTTATTCAGTGAATAACCAGTATGGGCTGACAGTTGCAGGTTCTTTCTCCTTTAGGCTGGGTGGTGCACATCACTTGAAACAGCCATATGAGACTTACTTTTCCTTGAGTTTGGCTGCTACATCTTTTACCCCTGTGTTTTAGTGACTGTAACGGAATTCAAGATCTCATGTGTTAGGGTTTTTTTGTTTGTTTGTCTTGGGTGGTGTTGTTTATTTGTGGCGTGTTTTGTTTTGTTGTTTTGCAAGAACAGCAGCAGCCTCTTTCCAGTAAATACTGGTAACACTGACACAGATCTGTATCCCTGCTACAGCCATTCTTGGTGCCTGTTACTCTGTGTGGTGGTGGGGCATTTACAGCCTGTGACAAGACGTTTTAGGTTCTGCTGTCTGAAATATTGTGTGTGTGTGTGTGCACTAAAAATAATCCTTCAATGGAATCTGAATTCTGGGGCTGATTTTTCTGGGTAGAACAGGGTCCGTTTTGCTGTGCCCTGCCCTTCTCTATCTTATTTCCTATTTCCTTCTATTCAGCTTCTCTCACTCTCTTCCCCAGAGCTCTGATCTGTGCAGCTGATTCCACTCCCAGTTTTCTGACTGTTTCTCCTCTTTTTTTCCAAACCGTTTTCACATGCTTTACTTACTTAACCACATTATGTACAGTATGTTGCTAATAAAAGGTAATTTCTAATTATGCAGTGCATAGTACAGTGATACATGAGTTCTACTCTATCAGGAAGTCAATGTTAGGATAGCTTTAGAAAAAGGTTTTGCTGCTTGTGTTTTCAGTCCACTCTGTGGTTGAAAACTTGCCAAATCAGTAAGGTTGGAGGAGTCAGAGGAAAGAGTAAAAAAGCATAATTCTCTGAAGAAAGCTCAAATACAGGTGTTTTTTGCTTTTTTTTACTGCAACAAGTAGTTAAAATTCTGAAAAGTTATAATTTAAGACCATGTCTTTGTGTGTGCACAAGCATTTTCTGCGCTGTTGGAAGTTCCTGAAGTTTCAAGCCTTCTCTGCTGTCTGTGAAGCATATCATACAGATATGCTTTTAAGGGATCTCTTTATGTGCACAGGAAAGCAGATCAAGTTTCCCTCTTCCTGGAACTGAAGATAATATAAGTGAAGATAATGTAAATACGTAGCATGACTTCTTTCTAAGATTTGCTGTTCTGGCAAGACTGATCTGTTTCCTCTTGGACAAATGGTTAAATTGTTAGTGGAAACAAAACTGAGAAAAGCTTCGTGGGTCGTAAGGTCAGGGTGTCTGGGCCTTGAGGCAGCCATATCAAACAGACCCATTCATTTATTGATTTGACTCCTTAATAAGCCACCTACATTTTGCTACCACTGTGACCATAACAGAAGGACTTTTCCAGATTGTATTACTCTGATGATAGGAAAGAAGATAGCTGGACAGTTTTTATCTTGCATCTGGCTCTCATCTTGAAGTGCGGTCCTGGTTTTTACTGCTGGTGATGACCAGTGCCTTCTACAATGGCACAATACTGTGCTCTTTCTATTAGAAGTAGAAATTAAATTGAATTATGTAAATCAGTTATCAAATACTTTGCTAGAATTTAGAATGGAATTGTAGCATCTTCTTTATCCAAGACGAAGTTAGTCATGTGCCACAGGTGAAGCTATGGTCAGTTCTGGGAGAGTTTTTTGTTGGTCTGTTTTTTTCCCTTCAAAGTCTCTTTTGGAATCATGCCTAAAAACATATTATATCCTTGAGGAGTAGCAGCCATCATATGTGGTGTTTTCTTAAAAAATACAGTAAAAAAATAAGTGAGCATTCCTAGAGTGCCAAGTCTACTCAGGGAAAAGGGTTTAATATAATTTAATTTTATCAGGTAATTTTTTTTTCCTTGTTCTTTTTAGCTATATTCAACAAAATCTTATTTGTATTCTGTTGCAGCTGTCTACCTTGTGGTTTTTCATCTGTCATTTTTCATGTTTGTATGGTCCTATTGGAAGACAATTTTCACATCTCCTGCATCTCCATCTAATGAGGTAAATATAACATTAGAAAAATGTCAGTGCCTTTTTTATAAATAACTGAACTGTTTTCAGTGATGAAATTTGTTAGCAGTACTGCATGATTCACCTTTCCCTTCTCATTATCTAAAATAGAACCGCATGACAGTGCATCATGAATGAAAATGATCAAGTTACTCTTAAAATACACTATATTTTGTGTAATGACATTTCCTTACAGGAAATGTGCATTTAATTCATCACAACTTCAACAGTCATGTACAGTGCTTTGCTCTGAAGTAGCTGGCTTGAAACCCATATTTTATAAAACAAATCAAGTACCATGACAACATCTTTCCATTTTAAACAGTTTTGAACTTTGGGTAAGAAAAAAATAGTAACATAATGTACTCATAATCTGGAGCACTGAACCACTGAGTTAAGTCAGGGGTTAAGGTTTAGGGGCAGTTGAGAAGTGAATACATAAAGAACCTTTATATAATGGGGAAAGAATGTGCAATGACCATAAGAAGTTTTGTTTTGAATAATAACGATATTAATTGCAATAAGCCGAAGATGGGTTGCCTCATTTTTTCTTTAAGGTTTAAGGATTAAATACTGACATCAGATTTAAAATACTTCTCTTCCTTGATTTTATAAAGCTTTTAAATGGGCTAAATTGTTTGAAGCTTTTGTTGCTCTGTTCGAGTTGAATTTGTATTCTCTTTTTGGCAAGTCTGAATTTCAGCGCTAATGTCAGCCTTAAACATTTTTGAAAAAGTTTAAGACCATGCTTCTAAGGAAAAACAAACACTACTCTGCAGTGCTTAGTTATGTCTTAGAGATCTGTATCTTAAAACTGCAGAATATAAAGTGAAAAAAGCTCAATAATATTCTGCTGTTTAGCTGAGCAAAGAGTGGTACTGAATTTTTAAAAATGCAATGGGACATATCTTTACAGTCTTTTCTTTTGACTTTTTCTTTGATGTTTCAGCGGGAAACCAACAAAGTTAAGCAAACTAGCTTTTGGCAAGGGAGTTGGACTTAGTCTTTGGAGCACACTCCCAACCTCTAACATTCTGTGATTCTGTGAAAATAAGGGAAAAACAAACAAAGTCAGATAATAGCCATAAATAAGCACATAAAAAGAAAAAGGCAAACAACCAACCAAAAAAACTCACCACCACTTTTTTTCTCTGAGTAAGTCCCTTCTGTTCATGTACCAGTGAGTAATTTATCCTTATTTATACTTATAAACAAAGCCTGACTTCACAATATCCCCATTGTATGAGAGTGTAAACGTATATATTTTCAGTCATTCAAATTATCCACTCTTGCAAAACAAATAGTATCCTGTGATCTTACTATTGAACCAAAAAAAGATTCTGCAGCTGCTGTTGTCATAGTGTAATCCCTGTACATTTGTCAGAAGAAAACAATCAACATTATGCAAGATGCAGAAAGAGGAAGGAAACAAAGGGACTCTTTTCTGTTTTCAGTAAGAACTGCTGGAACCTCATTGGAAATTCTGTTAGCTATGTGGTAACAGACAACCTTTGATGTCTTTGAACATATCCTACCATTGTCCAAAGAAACTGTGTTGTCATGCCCCTTAGTTTCTGAAATTGCAACAAAAATACAGCTCTTTGGAAAACCTAAATCCTGTCTAGGGTTTTGGAGTATTATTACAATGCTACTTGGACAAATAAAAAAGGTTTTAAATCTTGTGGTTTAATTGCTTTTCTATGCCTTAATGGTTTCCCATAGAACTCTTGTCTAGAAGTAGTATTTCATATTTAATGCAACCTTTGCTTGATTGTAAGTCAAGCACTGGGTTACCTAGCAGACTGAGAAGGGCAGTAGGGAGAAAGGTGTATCTACTGTTTGCACCACTGTCTGCATCATCTGTCTTCGGCTTCTGATGTGAGCACCTCCGATTTTCATCTCTGGGTAAATATCTAGTTTAGAGAACAAGATTTAAAAATTAGGTCAAATTCTTGGTGATGACTGAAATGTTAAATTTAAATTTCGCACCTCGCGGAGTTTAACCTTAGTTCCTGATTATTGAAAAGGGAATTAAGTTTCATGTTTCATCCTTATGAATGGTGGACAGACTGAAGAACTGGGGTGAATAAGCCAACTTGTTTGCATTGTAGGCTAGGAAATAACACAGAACTTGCAGCAATGGCTTACTGCTTCCTCTTTTCTGTAAATGAAGTCTTCATTGTTTCTGGTCAACTGACTAATCCAAAAGACACAAAAACACAGGAAAATCCATGCAAACTAGTTGTATACATGTTCTTGGTAGGAAAATACCATCATATTAAACCACACTAAGCCAATTTTTGTTCAGCTGCACAGACAGCATTTTCCACTCATTACTATGAATACTTTGGCTATGTCTGCTTATAAAAAGGGCTCTTGTAGTCCATGCAGGAAACTCGGAGTTTAAAAGTGTCTTCAGAACATAAAATACCACAAGAAACAGTGAGTTCAGCCCCCGTTAAACAGGAACTTGTCAGTACAGTGACTGGGTTCTGTGGTGCTTAATGCTCAGAATTTCAGTGGATACCAAATTTAAGTGTTTCACAAGTATAAGCTCTCTGTTCTTCTGGTAAAGCTTTACACTTCAATGAGGCTTCAACTGGAATGCTTCTTATGCATTAGTCAGAATTGTAACTCTCTCAAACTGCACAGGCTTTGCTTTAGTTGCTTTCAGTACAGATCATGGATTCTGGGTCTAGTGGTGACCCAAGTAAAACCTCCAGTTGAACTCTTTCAACTTCTGTGCTGAAGCCATGAAGACCCCTCAACTGTTTTTTTGGATGGTTGTTTTGGGTGTTTGGTTTTTTTAGCCCATACTGGTTTGCACACCTCTCTTAGGAACTGGCTAAGAGTTCTTCATAGCAGCAAAAGGACTGTTGCACCTTCGTGTTGTTCACAGATAACTTACTCTTATCAGGAATTAAAGGAAATGTTAGGCCTTCTTAAAACTCTCCTGTTTCTCTGCCTGCCTTTGTGTTAAAGGGGAAATGCGATAGGTAAAGGAACAGAGGTAAAAATTATTTTCTTTAAAATGTGCCCAGGATCTTTAAGGATCTCCTGTAATTCCTGTAGTATTGTTTTTTACGTGATATTTTTGGGGTCAGTGAGTAGAGGTTGTTGAAAGTCACAGAATCAATATACATAGAGTCTTTTCCTTAGAGTTTGACTAGAACACAAAGTCATAATTAATCTCTTCCCTTCGTTCCATTTTCTCTTTCCCTCCTAGTTCTGCTTGTCAAAAGCTGATAAAGAACAATATGAAAAGGAAGAGAGACCAGAATCCCAGCAGGAGATTTTGAGAAGAGCTGCTAAAGACTTGCCTATCTATACCACAACAGCATCGAGAGGTGAGATCTAAAGATAATTCTGTGTTTCCTCAGCACAGGAAGGACATGGAAGTGTTGGAACGGGGCCAGAGGAGGGCCATGAGGATGATCAGAGGGCTGGAGCAGCTCTCCTATGAGGACAGGCTGAGAGAGTTGGGGCTCTTCAGCCTGGAGAAGAGAAGGCTTTGAGGAGACCTGATAGTAGCCTTCCAGTATCTGAAGGGGGCCTACAGAAGGCTGGAGGATTATTTACAAGGTCCTGCAACGACAGGACAAGGGGCAATGGGTTTAAACTGGCAGAGGGGAGATTTAGACTAGATGTTAGGAGGAAGTTCTTTACAGTAAGGGTGGTGAGGCACTGGAATAGGTTGCCCAGGCAGGTTGTGGCTGCTCCCTCCCTGGAGGTGTTGAAGGCCAGGTTGGATGAGGCCTTGAGTGAGCTGTACTAGTGGGAGGTGTCCCTGCCTATGGCAGGGGGTTGGAGCTAGATGATCCTTGAGGTCCCTTCCAACCTTACCATTCTATGATTCTATGATAATTCTGTGTTTCCAAAGCTGCTAGTTCAGTTCAGTGAAATTCAGTTGATGTCACTGAAGAACAATCTATTAAGCACATATTGCAAAGGCCGTGACCTTATTTTGTTACTTGTTTCAGTTTTTTGTCTCCCAAGAGAAACTATAGTCGTTTTTCTGGAATTTTAACATGTAGCCATTATTTGGAATAGCAAGCAGCTAATTGATAACATTTATCTCTTATTACAGCTATACGAAATAAACACAGCAAAGAAGCAACTGAAAATGGAGAAAAAAAATCAAACTTTACTCAGTTGTATAATAATTTATTATCCTCTTTTTAAACTTCTATTTTGACCTGTATCAGATCAGTAAGGAGAGAAACCTCATACTTCAGGCCGGAATTTAAGGGTGAATAGATGTTTTATTCCCATCTGTAATTCAGCACAAGGCTCTAGTTACGAGCTATTTCTGTATTTGCCTTTAATATACAGGAACATTATAATTCCAACTTACATGTGAATGATCTGTGAAACTGCTGTCTTATACATATGTATATTCTTTAAAATCTAGCTTTTATATGTGTGCATATATATCTGTCTCCTTCTTGAAACTAGCAACCCTGTAGAGTTTTCAAAAAACATAAGTTACTCAGAATAGCTCTACCTATCTGTTGTAACTTTACAAAGAAACTCTAAGGACGTCTGACTTTTCTGAGTGCAAACCTCCCTTTTTAAAGGAGTCTTAGGTTATTAGTGTGGTCTAGGAAGCTCTTGCCCACTCTTAGCAGTTCTTCTTAGCTGTAAGTGTTGATTTTCCTCCTTCTTTCAAACTGCTTGTGCTGGTATCTTATTTCCATTGAGAAGAACCTGAAGGCTTGTTTAAAAATATCCAAGAAAGATGAAGAAGAGCTGATGTTCTGAACAGCTTGCTAGATCAGTATTTGCTGAAGAGGATAGAGAAACTAATGCGGAAAGTCTGCTGGCTCTGAAACAATGTGGTATCACAACAGGATGCCTGAGTGCCCTGTCCAAAGGTGAAGGCAAAGTAGCGATAGAGGTTCAGTGCCAGATGAAAGATGGGAAGGCTGGAGGCTGGGGAGTGAAAGAGTACTGTACTGAGTCTACTTCCATTTAGTAATAAGTGAAAGTGTTTTAAATGCTTTTGTATTTTAAGTTTCTTAAACTGAAAAGTATAAGAATAGGCATGTGAAGACTATGAGAACAGGTGTAGCAGGGGAGGGTAGGAAGCTCTATAAAATTCAGTTCATGTTAAGGAGGAAAACCTTTGTAAAATTACATGAGTTCTAATGATTTGACCCTTGCCACTTGAATGCAGCAATCAGATACTGTGATCGATGCCAGCTAATCAAACCTGACCGCTGCCACCATTGTTCTGCATGTGACATGTAAGTTACTAAATCTGAAACAATGGGGTTTTTCTCCAGTGATGGGCACTCCAGTGTGCTCATGGCTCCTGCATGTTAGCCTTTGCATAACAGCACCATTTACCAATTGTTCCTCTCTCAGACCTCAATACATGAATTTCATGAAAGACCAAAGTTCTTCCTGTTGGTGCAATATTATTTTTGCGGCTCTGTTGTCCAAAGTGGCAGGATATTTTAGGAAACCTGCTTGTAGCTTTGTAAAAAGGTGCTTGTATTTTAAAAAAAAAAACATGTTTGGGTTTGTTTTTTTTTAATTCAAAATCAACAATTGAAAATAAAGGCAGATCTGAGATACCAGCAGCAGCAAATGCTTGTTGCAGAACTCTCTTACTGTATCTTACTTCTGCAGCCTTGAAACAGATACGTGCTACTAATAATGCCAGAAATCTTTATCTCTGAGATTGACAGTGGAATCACATGCCTTAACCATGTCAAATGCATCACTGCTACTCTGTAATATTTTGAATCATCAGAGAAGTCTGTAAAGGCACTGAAGTGATGACCAAGACTGTGAGTGAGACTACTTGAGAAAATCTACTTAACTGAAGAACCTAATACACATCTCTTAGTCTCAAATTTCTCTTCCAACCTCAACAGTTCTACAATTCTTAGCTACAGTCACATTTATTAGCAAATAAAACAAATGTCTGTGTGTCTGAAATGGCTAGTATCTGGCCTTATGCTAAAACTAGATGAAAATGGCATGTAGACTGTTCCAATTACCCGCTGTGCTGCTCTTTTTCCTTACTTATAAAAAGCAAACTAGCAAGAAGATAGCAAAAATAGCCCTAAAGTAGACTTAGCTGAAGTGAATCCCAGGCTAACATACCTTATCCATGGAGCTCTGAAGGATCCTTTGGATTTGTTTCCTCTCAATGTGAACATAATGGTGCATTAAGCCATGCTAATTTTACATGGTGTTTCTCAGTTTCTCATTTGAAAGACTCTCTCATAACGCTTCTGAATCTCACTTGATCCTTTGGTGTGGGAGGATGGCTGCTATAATACAGAGAATTGGCATGATTGAGAAGGACTTGAAAAAGATACACTGGGATAGAACACTGTAAAAACAAAAACACAATGACAAAAAACCCTCCAAACCTGTAAAAGCTAAAAGTGTGTGTCTTAGAAATAAAATACAATTCTTGCTTTAACTTACTGAAAATTCTCTTTCAGATGTGTACTAAAAATGGACCACCACTGTCCATGGTAAGTTTATATAAAACAAAAAATAGCTCAGTATAGTAACAGTGCATTTAGATGCTACTTTTAAAATGGAACTTTAAAGTAAAACTTTCTTTTTGTAGAACTTCTTGGGGCTTTAATATATGAAAGTAAGTCTTATTCCTAATGTATGTTGCAAAATGAAGTTGTAGGCCCAGTAGGCCAAATCGTGCAGTTTCTCCTTACACAGGGAAAACCTGGTGCTAACAAGATCTACGAGAAATGGAATTTCTTTCTTTTGTTTAATTTGGAATGGCTAGCAGGGAAGGGGGTACCCACTGCACTGAAGGTCAGTTCTTGATTCTAGATGGTACATTAAACTCCCTCAGACAGCTACTCTTCTGCGGTTTGTATTCCCCTGGTAGTCAGTAAAGTATTTTCTACTGTTGCTGTAAAAATACCATAATCAGTAGTTGACTTGAAGGTGGTTTTGTAACCAAAGCAGCATCCACTGAAAGTGACATAGAGGTTCATGTTATTTTCTGTAATGGCTGCAGTTAGTTCATAGTGTGTGAGATGCTTCTTATACAGACCGCATGTGTCGTATGCTTTGCCAGCTTGTGTCCTGTCCTATAGTGCTTTGTAAAGGCAAAGTTTATGCAAGAGGCCCAGATCATTTAGCTCCAGGGAAGAAACTTCATTTGAAATGATATCGTAAAATGCTTCTGAAACACCAGTGCCAGACTGTTTTGGACCTACCATGGACATCGTACATACGTTACACTTCATAAAAGCTGAATGTATTGGGTTTTGTTTTATTTTCTGTATATCATAGTAACTTCTTTCTTTTTCCCCTCCTTCTAGGGTGAATAATTGTGTGGGATTTTCTAACTACAAATTCTTCCTCCTGTTTTTAATGTATTCCTTACTGTACTGTCTGTTTGTTGCTGCTACAGTCTTGCAGTACTTCATAAAGTTTTGGACAGTAAGTTCTAAGGCTTTTTTTTTGTTGTTATTCATTCGTTTAACCCTGCACGTGTTATTAGAGGCTGCACCAGCATGTTGTCACCATTTATTCTGTTCCATAGTTCATTAACATTGAAAGCATCAATAAAAGTGACTGAAGCAGGAGAGCTTTCTGAATATTAATTAATTAAATGTATTAGATTGCCCAGGATGAGTAATTGAGGGAAGAAGTTCTGATAAGGACACTGTTCAGTTTCTCTGCTCCATCAGAACAGTGGCACAGCTCAAGGTTTTTGAAACTGTTGAACCTAGATACGTGGATATAGAAAGAACTGGCAATAGCAGACAATTACATATACATGTACGTGTGCATACACACATAGACATACATATATATATATATATCTATAAATAAATGTTGGACATATGAAATACTAATAACAATTTTATATCATCCTAGACTTGTATATGGATAATCTGCTACCAAATATGGTAGATTCATTTCCTGGGAACTAGCTGACTGCTGATTTTGAGGCCCTAAATAGGCATACTTGAGCTTCATAGCAGTGGCTTTCATTAATCTAATGAAGGTTGAACGCTAAGATATGTACAGTGTTAATGTTATACAGCTTCCCTGTAACTGTTATCAGTTGTCAAATGATTGATACACAGATGTGCATTTTAGTAGATTTAATAACATTTATGTGAAGAGCAGCTGTCCTAAACTAATTTTGAAGGAGAAAGACAGAAAAGCCAGGTTCACTGAAGGAAAGCTTCTACTCTGCCCTAGTGAGACTGCACCTGGAATACTGTGTCAAGTTTTGGGCTCCCCAGTTCAAGGGAGACAGGGGCTTGCTGGAAAGAATCCAGTGAAGAGCCATGAGGATGTTTGGGGGACTTGAGCATCTCCCCTATGGAGAGAGACTGTGAGACATGGGGGGCTGTGTAATCTAGAGAAGACTGAGATGAGAGCTCATCAACGTCTATAAATATATGAGGGGTGGATGTCAAGTGGATGGGGCCAATCTCTTTTAAATGGTCTGCAGTAATAAGGAGCAACTGCTATAAACTGGAACATAGAAGGTTTCACCTCAACATGAGGAGAAAATTACTTACAGTGAGAGTGGCATAGCACTGGAACAGGCTACCCAGAGGGATTGTGGAGTCTCCTTCACTGGAGACTTTCAAAACCCACCAGGATGCATTCCCATGCAGACTACGCTAGGTGATCCTGCTTTGGCAGGGAGGTTGGACTTGATCTCTGGAGGTCTCTTCCAACCTCTCATGTTCTGTGATTCTGTCCTTGTATGTCACTGTTCTATTCCTCCTATCAGTTTTGTTGCAGTCATTTCAGGCTGAACAGTGTCTTCTGGTGGTGGTCTCTTTTTGTCTCCAAAATCTTGTATTGTTCCTTGCTATCTCTAGGCAGAAAATCTGGAGTCAGAATTCCCTTGATCACTTTCCATTAACTAGTATAGGAAAGCCATTCAAAGTAGAAAGCTTTCCATCACCTCTTTATAAGTAAATACCAGCTAGTTGCTGTCAGAGTGACTGGTAAAAACAGTCATTAACTATAGATGTAGGAATTACCTTTATTTGAGCAAAAAGATGTTGCCATGTCAGGAAGAGAAACTTGATGCTGTATTCAGAATAGCTTTGAGACTTTGAGACAGTTCGCATTAGACAGGTAAGATAAATGGTGCAAAAAGTTTACTTATTTGTGTTCATATAAACCTATAGGTCTGATCTACCGAATACTATGTTTCTCTTAATCTGTCAGTTCTGTATATTTGTCTATCACTGGACAACAAAGAACTATCTAGGAACTGAGCTCTAGATAGTGTGTGAGATGAAAACCATAACTGTATTATCAGTTGTAGCTGCACTGTGACAGATAATTCGTATGAAAAGGTCTGATTCTGCTGTTCAGTCTTGCTTGACTCTAAGTACTTACATGTTTGGGAGTGGCATATTTGCAAATTAAAAGTCTGCCTGTCTGATTTATGTATACAATTTCTAATGAAACTGTAGATATGCTCTTATATATTTACCAGTCAGTGCTTGAACACAAAAAAAAAAAAAAAAAAAAAAAAAATTTAGTTTGCTTCATCACCTCACTTCATAAGTGTTAGTGCAACAAATGTCTGCCAGGCGTTTGACCAGAGTGAATATCTAATACCAGCATTTGCACCAAGGCACTTCTGAAGCCTATTGGACGCAATACTGAGGTGGCCATTTAAGCAGCAGAAGTAAACAAAATATTGTGTTGTTTACTTTTTCTTATGATTTAGTTGTTAATGCTTCATGCAAGAATGGGCTACTCCTCTAACATTTTACGATAGACAATGTAGTTGTGTGCTTGCACTCATTGCTTTTACTTCTGGTTACTTTGAAGACACAATCTGGTGATGACATGATCTTACTAGAGTTAGTTCTCTGACTCACTTATACTAAATCACTTACTCCACAAATCTAATATTCTTCTCATCTCATAAAGTAAACTTGGAGAGGTGACAGCACCATAACCACGTGGACTTGCAAAATTTAGTATGTGTCTATTATACTGTTAGGCAAGTTGTTGTTGACTGCAGAATAGTGTCCTGGGAGCTTCCCTCTGCTTCTGTATCCTGATTATAGTGGAGTACTGCCCTCACAGGCTGCCTCAGTGTGCTGCTAATGTTCAGTTTTGTCTGCTACAGCATCAGACAGGTTACTGTTAACATTTTTCACTGAGGCTCTCTAGATGTTTTATTTTCTCCCTCAAAGTTTGACTATCAGAAGTATTACAGTATACATTCAGAAGGCAGTGTTTCTTTTTTTGCTACCCCATAGATGTTTTTTCAGAGGAAGTGTGTAATGAACTGAATATACCCAGTACTCAGATGGAAGGTGAGCTGCTCCATGAGATTGTACCCGTGGTCACTTCAGAAGTTGTATTAATGAGGTTGCAAGGGTTTATGTGCTAACTACACAAATTTTAATGATCCCTTGTTTCACACTGTTGATAATACTTCCACAGAAACACAACACAGATATGCAGATACTTCCAAACATCGTGAGACACACCCACCTCCTTCTGTTGAAACAAGTCTTTGCATTTGTCACTTGCACATGTAAGACTCTTACGTAGCACCTTTTATGTTGTACACAGAAGTGCTGAAGAAATGTCTCAATACTGTTCATACAGTAGAATGACCACAATGGCTGTAAATATTTACCACAGGCTTACATGCTGATGGAGCTGTAAATATCTATTGTGTAAATCAAGGGAACACGAATTACAATTTTATTTTTTTTTATCCTACCTAATAAGTAGTTAAAAATAAGCAGATAAAACCTCTGTTTAACCAAATGTATTTGACACAAGCACCAGAACTGGCTGAATGCCCAGTACTTGATGCCCTGTTTACATAGTGCTTGGT
>VWZE01002246.1:2977-14521 GCA_013396675.1 Eubucco bourcierii
GATGATCCTTGAGGTCCATTTCAACCTTACCATTCTGTGATTTAGAGGCTGATCCTGTTTGCTGGAGTTCCACACAGCTCAGGATGCAATAAAGTAGTAGGAGCACAGATAGCAGATAAAATGGTGGAGCACACATAAAATAGCAGAGCATACCTTGTAATGGGAGACCACACGTTATGCTCCCTACTTATCTCCCTTTATCCGTACAGCCCAAGACTAATGGGCCTTTGGACACAGAATAAGCAATCAGAATGGCAGTGATCCAAGCTTGACCATATTAGTTGAAACCATAGGCTTGCTTTACCTTTTTTAGGGCAGAACTCAGCCCTTGCAGAAAGTATACACAAGCTGAGCATGTGTACCTTGTTTACCGCAGGCTGCAAAGAGCCAGGGTCCCCAAACTCAATGGCTTCAGATTCTTTGTCCTCTTTCCTGTGGGTGCTTCTCCCCAAAACAGAGAGAGACACAGCAGAAAAACATGTATGGGCAAGCCAGGACATGTATAAGCCTATTTTGGCCTTATTAGGCCTACCACGACATTGTGTCATGTACAACTTTATGTACAATAAGTACAGGTTATACGTTGTTTGGTATGGTTTACGGTTCAGGGTGATGTAAGCAGAGCTGTGCTCTCTATTCCTGTTTTGTGTGTCTACTTTCAGATTCTTTTTCAGCACAGACCAAGCTCTACACAACCTGATGTTACTTATCAGAGGAAGATGACAGTGTTAATATTTTATTTCTCCATATTAGAGTAAAAATAATGAAAAGCTCCCAATGACTGCTTCTGGAGATGTGGATTTAAATCATACCAAAATTTGATAGTACCTTGTTGCTCACTTGGCATAACATTTGTTTTCAGAACTTAAATCAGTGCTGACCTTAAGTGAGTGATTTGGTATTGGCCTAAAAATAATTTTTTTTTTTTTAAAGTTCGAAGTTTGAGAGTGCTTGGAATTTTTTTTTTTCCAATCCACTATCAGTTTTTAGTGTGTTTACCCAGTATCACTTGATACATCAATTTCCTTGCACGTTTCAGATGCAAGATAAACTTATGTTGGTGACTTCCTCCACTCAATCCAGTGTCAGTCGCTACTTTTACCCATAATGAAACCCAGAATACAGTGATTGCCAACTACAGAAAATTGTCCCCATCCTCAAAACCATAGGAGCCCTTTTCAAATTCTTGGTGGTTGGTTTAATATTAAGACATTTGTCATTTTTGACCAAGGAAAGGTAACTTCAAAGCTTAAAATTTTGTCCTCTCTGTACTATTCCTAAAGAAAACTGTTGA
This sequence comes from Eubucco bourcierii, assembly GCA_013396675.1. NCBI lineage: Eukaryota > Metazoa > Chordata > Aves > Piciformes > Ramphastidae > Eubucco > Eubucco bourcierii. Next base: position 4,272 of record VWZE01002246.1, read on the forward strand.
TCTAGTGTGCTTCACCTCATGGTTCGTTGTACCACTCCTAATGCCACTCTGAAAACCTGCTTTGGGTTAAAAATGTCATAAAATGAAATTAAATTGAAAAGTAGTGGAAGATTCTCGTATTTGCCTCTCTATTTTTGTGGTCTCTGAGTTACATACCTTTAAATTTTCTACTCTTTGCCTGTGATTTCCACTTTTCACATGCACACACATGCACACCATTTTTCTGCCAGTGCTACTTGCTTTTTCATTTCCATTACAGCTGTAACACTAATTGCTAGTTGTTGGGCTTTTTTAAATTAGCAAGTGCTATTTATTCAAGTAGTAATGACTAAAATCTGGATTCAATTACATAGCCAGTTTTGCATAAGAAAGAGACAGACCATCACTCTTCAAATGTAGCTAATGTATTCTACATTCTCATTTTCTAGACAAAAAAAAACTTTTGATTTTTCAGCAGAGAAACCGGATGGTTTCTGTCTGTCCTTCAGAGCAAATTTGTCCTTTAAACTAGAAGACATCAGGGATCAGTGATTCACTGATGCATAAAAACTCAAAAGGCATTAAAGGACAGTGTCCTACATGACTGAGCTGTGTTTCAGGTGCCCACTGATTAAAGAAAGTGCTGCAAAGATGCTACAACTGTCATTTAGAGGCAAGGCTGTTGAAAACAGATGACTCAAATACCTGGTTTTCAGCAAGCAGTAGCTGCTGTTTGTGAAAGTAGCCCTTTTCAGTTTTGATACTGCTTTAGGCTAAAATCAAGCTGTTTAGGTGAGTGGAGAATTCTGTTTCTGTGGAGTGTAACACTGAAAACACGTTCTGTGTTTGCAAGTCTCTGGAAAGTCTGATTAGGTCTCTTCCTTAAGAAAGTAAGTATCCTAAGTGCTTGGAAACTTGCAAGCAGAGAAAGCAGAGTTTTGTTTCTTTCACACTGAGCATATTAAAAATGAAGCAGAGATACAATGTGTCTGAGGGTACAGAAAGAGTTTCTGAGCAATCTGGTTTCTAAGCCCTAGCTAATCTGGGTAGTTCATTCATGTGGATTGTAGTGAAATTGTCTATTCCTTTTTCCTGCCTCTGTCCTCCCTAGTAATCAGTCAATGGATGATCGATAGTTCAGTTGACAAGTTTAGTGACATGGAAAGGACTTCTAATTTGATGGCTGACATGCCTTTTTAGTTAGTACTTATCTGTCCTTTTTTCACCTAACTGAAAAGTATTTGCTAAAAGGTGGAACTAGGAAAGAAACATTTCTGAGATTTATTAATATCACTAGGAGGTTTATTTTTATAGGATAAACAAACTCAGTTTTGCTTGGCTAGATTCTGTTTCAGTACTTATTTTTACATACTGCTCTGAGGTTTATCGTTTATGTGTCACATTGCTATGGAGCTTATTTTGCTTAGGCAGACATTCATCTTTCCATTTGGGTAATTATGCTGCAGCTTCACATCCAACTTTTCTGTTTCTAGGCTGTTGATTTTTCATGTATACTAATTTGTTTGGGGAAAAAAGGCTATAAAATTGTGAGAGCATGTCTGTGCTGTTGTTGCTTCATATCATGCTGTTGATTTGATTCAAAGTTTTTTTGGGCAATGTGAAGAAATTCTAATCTGGAACATTGTCATTTTTGCATACTGCAGCAGCTGAAACTTGGATTTCCATGGAAGGTCAGTTTAGAGATGTTCACTAACATGTTTACTGGCTTCTATTTAAATTAGAAAAAAAATCAGTGAAGCCCACATGGTCTTGTTTAGAAACTGCTGTTTGTTCAAATCAAAACTTTGGAAAAAAACAAACTATTATTGGAATAGTCTTTCACATTGACTTGTTCATGCAAATAGAGCATCTCAGTAGGTTATACTGTGGACAGTTCAGACTGCAAGCAACAAAAGCAAGAAAATTTTACTGGAAAAAAAGAAATGCAACAAGGGTTAAACCAAGCACTTAATGCCAGTTTCTACTATGTACTGACTGTTGTTAAGAATTACAGGTGAACCGGTAAAAGTAGTAACGAAAGCCTCGATAAATAGTGCTGCTTTCTTTTTTGACTATCTGTTTTGTTTTGTTTTTTTTTTAATCTGAGGCTTTAATTGCAGTGCGCTTGCTTACAATCAATACATACAACCCTATAAAAAGTCAAACTGAAGTTTCTCTTAAACAGCTGACTTAGTAATGAGCAATCGAGTATTGGAATGATACAGTAATGTAGCTAGCAATCACATAAAGTAGTAACAGTGCTGCTTAATGCTCTTCTAAAAGTTAAATACTAGAGCAGGCACCAGTCTTTGAAGTAGGTGACTTGCAGTTTGAAAATAAAGAGCCTTGAGTCAGGGTTCTTATATATATGTGTGATATGTTACCCAAAATGTATCCCATTCAGTTTCGTTGAAGAACATAGCTACAAATGCTCATCCAAGTATGGATTTGGAGACTGCACTGCCCTAAAGTTCATGAAGGCTTCTTAAGAATTTCTAAAAAAGTTTGACCCTAAGTACCTAATCCATATTTAGTAATGCTTTACCCATTGAGGAGATGCTTGTAAGTAAAAAAAAAAACAAAAAACAACAACAAAAAAAACCCACAACCAAACCCAAACAAAAAAACTTAAGAGCTAAATCCTGAGTTTAATAGGATAGCTATGGTCTGTATTGTACAGTAGATAAAACTTTAAGGATAAAAATAACCCAAATCTTCAGTAAGAGGAAAAGTTGAGTGAAAAGTCTAAGTGAAAATCTTGGAACGTTGCCAAGAAGTGCCCTTACCTGCAGTAGCACTATTCCCAACTGGGTTTGCGTACAGTCTCTCAATCCTAAAGCTCTCATGCTTTGAGGAATACAGAAACCCCAAAAAGAGAGGCATAAACTTGGAGGTTCATGCAACTGAAATGAAGGTATAAGCTTGCCATTACATCAATACTTCAACTGCAACTCTTCTTACGATTATTAGAGTTTTCCTGAGTATTTAGTTGTCTCTTTGTTACCATCCTAATTCTTATACAGTATGGAGTAATGTAGGCCTGACTAGGAGGCAGTTGTCATCTTATGTCTCCTTGAAGACCCTTCTAGCAAAAATAAAGTGTGAGTTTGCCATCAGTTAACACTGCCCATTATTCTGATAGATAATATACACATTGCCTCTCAGTTGAATTTACAGCTTCCCAGTTTACAGGTTTGAATATTTATTTAGTTTTTTTTTTTAGTTTGGGTTGGTCGTTTGGGACTTCTTATTCATGGGAAATACTGGTGTTTACCATGAAATAGTTTAGTTTCTACTTCACTCTTCACAGAATCACAGGATGTTAAAGCAACTGGAAGTAACCTCAAAAGATCATCTAGTCCAACCTCCACTACCAGAATAGGATCGACCAGTCTTATTTCCCCTGATGTTCTGCTTCCCCCTATCAACATTTTTGGCACTGGACTTTTATTTACTTAACCCAAAATTTAAGATGAGTGATTCTAGTCAATGTTAATCAGGTTGTGTCATCATATGATCTTGACAGTTTTTACTATAAATGGATGAAGCAGCCACTTGAATTTGGGTTGATGTGTTTTTATTTTGGCAGGTAGAGGAAAAGAGGAAGTTAATTCTGATTGCAACTGGGGTCTCACAGGGTGTTGGAGGTCTTTTTGGGGTTTGGTGGCTTTGTTGTCTTCAGCAAAAGCATAATTGATAGCTGGTTTTGTTATTTTACTGCTCATCTTCCTGTATCTTAGCAAGTTAATCCTTACGTTTAAACTCTTCTAGAAGCCACAGAATCAAAGAATGGTAGGCTTTGAAAGAGACCTCCATAGATCATCTTATAGGACACTTCAAATTTATCTAAAGTATAATAACATTTTTAGTTACAGAGACTCATATAATTGCACAACTGCATTCTTTTAAGGTTTTTTTTTAGCAACCTGTCCACTGTACAGGGTATAGGAAGTGGGCAGCTTGAAACTTTGAAGCTGAATATCAGTATCTTCATGGACAGGCTCTTCAGCCTTTTCATCTAAGTTCTCCTGTGGAGATTTGTTGTTTAAAATTGTGTATACTATGTGGGGAAACAAAGCAAAGGTTTAACAACATTCATCAAGTGTGGTTTTAACAAATATTAATGACTAACTTAGAACAATTTGCTTAATTTTGAAGTCAGAGAAGTAACTCATTCAGGTGGTACATTTTTGATACCTTCACGATTGTCATTTTTCATAAGTTTGTAGAATTGGATAATTATATAAAACATCAGAATATTATTCGCAAATTCACTTTTTGTTTTCCTGCCATGAAAGAATATATTCCTAGTTGCACCTTCTCTGTGAGGAACTTTTGTATTACATTTTTTACTTTGGAACACAGAAATTTCAAATAATTCCTATTGGTTTTGTTGCAAGAAGTGTAAGTTAATATATATTAGTCACTGTGTGCTTTTTCATCTTGCTGTGTTTCATGTTAGCTGTCTTGCAGCAGTCAGTTTTAATTGCCATGCTGAGAAACTTTGTATACAAAGATCTCATATTCAGCAATGTTTAATCCTGCTGTTAATTGCACACTCGTTTTAAGGTCTAAATATGGATAGATTTCTTTCCATATGTATCTCTGTGCCAGTCTGCTCCTGGGAAGGTGAAAACTGGGTACAAGTAGTCATTAATTCTACACAATAATTACATAATGTTCATTCCAAGCACTAATTGCAAGACTTCCTGAGAACGTCTTCTGTGGACAAATTAGAAGATCAGTAAGTGCTTTACTAGAGTTCTGTATTACGTCTTTTAATTTTATTTTTTTTTAATTTGAAACTTTAGTTGAATATCACTTGTTTATATCACCTTTTCTACAAGACTGAAAATACGTCTAATAGGAGTCTGTACTCTAGTTCAAGGAGGTATTTGAGCTTGTGCATAATTGTACACATGTGAATAGTCCATTAAATTCAGTAGAATTCTCTTGTGTGCTTCATTGTCTGTCAGACATATAATATGTGTGAGAGAGATAATAAACTTCCTTCTCAGTATGTTTCTTATGAAGATAAAAGTTCTCTAATATTAGCCTGAAATATCTTCTACACTTCTTCATGATAACTTGCTTCCTTGAGAGTTGAACTTTTTTCACTTAATCTAAACTAATCAAACTTCTTTTTGAGGATAAGTTGAAAAAAGTTATGGTTACTTCAAATGTATCAGCAACAGAGTTTTAACACTATTTTGTGTGAAGCAGCATTGTCTTTCCATACTTGAGAAGCTAATTTACGCTTTTTATTGTATCACTGAAGAACAGTATTCTGGAATGTGCTGCCTTCTAATGGAATACAAAGTAATACAAAACTGAAATTTTGAGTATTTTGCTATCATAAAGAGTGAGACGCTGTATATGTAGTATCCTTGATGGATAGAAAAAGTACAAAATGGCAGGAGACAGTAGTGTTTTCTCACTGTGATGGTTTGGGAGTTACTCGCCCCCCACACTTTTTAAATGACCCAGACTAGAACTCAGCCAGCTGGAAGTTAAGGAATGAAGCTCTGTTTACAGCTCAGCACAATGTACAAGCAGATATATACACAATATACGGGAATATTTACAGAAATATACCAGTTAAAGGTAATACAGAAACACAACACCCCTCCCAGAAGTCAGAGACCCCAAGTGGGGCTCCCAGCCACCATTCCACCTTTTCCCCACCTTCTTCTCACCCCTATACCTTATCCCAAGGTTTGCCTTACATGAAAGGTGAGTTTGGAGGATCAGCCAGGGGGGTTAGGAGAAAAGTGTTTAGTGAAGATTAATTGGCAAGGAGGAGCCAGAAGCTAGACTGCCCGTGACACTGTACCCCTACAGACACACTGACTTATCTGTGTTTTGGTTTCTTCTCTTAAATATCTCAGCAAGACTATAAGTGAAGTAGACATCACCATTGTTTCCTTTTCACAGCCTATAGTATAATTTATTGAAATATTCCAATTAACCTCAAACCAGCACACTCACAAACATGACTTTATTTAAAACTTCATTGAAATAATTTAACTTAGATTTTTGTCAATTTTAGTTAAGTAAAATGAATGGATGTTTAGGGAAGACTTGATTCTGTCTTAGAGTCAGTCTTGGTTATATCCAGGAGGAGGGTAAGAAGCAACTTAGATGATAGGAAAGAGAATTTGGTGGACAGTTCTTTAAGACGTTTTAATAAGCTCAACTGAGATGGAAATTGGACAACTTCAGAAAGGTAAGTCACAGTTATTAAATAGGGCAGTTAATCACTGAAACAGTTTGCCTAGGATGTGAAGCATTCTGTGTCAATAGATTGTGTAAAAGAGACTCTCGCAGATAAACTGGAGTTTACATACTTAGTGTAGCAATTGTTTGATATTGTTTTACGTAGCTCGTTATGCACAACTGAAGTAGATGAAGGTAGGGCTCTCCACAAGTGCTTACATCATTTAAAATTTGTGGAAATAAAATACATTAGATGCCAGTAATTTGTTTTCTGCAAGTAATGTGAAAATATCTAGTAACTATATCATTGCTGCTGTACATTTCAGTTAGTATATTGTGTGTTTTATTTTTGTCATCTCTACCTCTATTCCAGGTGCAGGACAAATTTCGTTTGGACCTGTCTGATGAAGAAGCTGTGCATTATATGCAGAGTCTAATCGATGAAAGTGTCCATGCTCTCTTTGCAGCTGTGGTGGAGCAGATACACAAATTTGCACAGGTGAGATACTTTATCAATAGATGGTCTCTGTGGAAGCAGAGTAAGGTGACAGATTGTAGGAGCTAAGTTCAAGACTTCACTGCTTACGATGTTTTAGTTAATTTGCAAAGAAGTTAAAAATGTGTTCTTGCTGCAGGAACTGGTGGGCAAGCTTTTAGTGGCCCTAGAAATTTTTTTCACACACCTTAATAATCATTCTAAGTGGGACATCAATTGGAAAGCTGAAGTTTGAGAGAAGGATCTGGAACTATCTTAGCTTTCATTCACAAAGTAAATGAGTGAAAATAAACTTGTTTTCATTTTTACCTTTGCTAGACTTCCTTGCCTGTGCGTTGCACTGTATTATTTTGATCATTAATAGACACAGCAGCTTGTATAGTAGTGGGTGTGGATGCTGCTCATAACAGCATCTGTGCCTTTTGCAGTGCTGAGTCTGTACTCCAGAATGTAGTTCCCAGTGATTATGTGAACACCCATCCCCTATGTCTCTCAGAGACCTGAATATAGAAAGAGATCCTGACAGCTAATGCAGTTGTCCAGATTTTGGGTGGACCTCTTGTTGGTGCAGTGGAAATCTGGCTCCTTGCAGGAGGTGTGCAGTGGTAGAATGTCTGATTGTCAAGGAACTGTTAGAGGAGATGAGCAAACTGTACAATATCAGGACTGACAAGGAAATTGACCAGGTATTTCCCAAGACTGTGAGAATAGAAGAGCCTGAATTTCCAGCAGCACGGAGGGAGAGGCGAGAATACATTCTGCGCATTGAGTTAAGAAATAAGTGAATCCCAATGTGGTGACAGATGGAATGTTGAGACTTTTAGTATTAGGAGGGATAGCTTCTGTTCTACCTACAATCCTCTGATATAGATTCAAGTGGGAGTAGTGAGCATAGATTACAAATGAGAAATCAATGCTTGACCAGCCTAATAGCCATTTAAGATAAAATTGCTAGCTTAGTGAATTGAGTGAGAGCTGAAGATGTTCTTTATTGTGTGTTTTGGAAGGCTTTGACATTGTCTTCCATAATATTCTCATAAACAGACTGGTACAATGTAGACTTAAAGAACTGGGCACTGATGTGTGTTGGAAACTGATGGGGGTTAGAAGTTTGTGACCAGTGACACAAGCTCCTACGGGGAGGCCAGTTACTAGTGGCATACTCCAAGGGTTGATACAGAGACCATTATTGACCTGAATGGTGGGGCAGAGCTTTTTAATAAGGTTTGTTATTATGGTAACAGTTGTGTATCACCTTCCTATATGTCACTCTGTAGTTTCCTGATATTTTTGCTTCAGCTTGATACTGTTCTTTTGTAACAGTGTTGTAAATTGAGATTAGTTCAAAGCAGCATTTTTAAACATGTAGTTTCTAATCTATTGCTAATTTATTATCAAATACTTTACAGACCTTTTTCTGTAATACTTATCTACTTAAAACTGATGTCTCAACTTTAAATAATATTTAGAATAAATTAATGGTGTACAGTAGTCTTTAACAGGAGAAAAAGTACACTATGAAAACTGTATAGCAAATTTTCCCTTGAATAATTTTTATTTTAGCAGCATTATTTATTTTGAAGAAAGAAAGAATCTCCAGGTAAAGTGACTCATTTCACATTTTATTTCCTTTGTAAATTGTCAGATCAGTTGCAACAAAGTGTTAAGGGGAGAAGAAAAAAATGGAAGCTTGGAAGATAAGGGGGTGTCCTGACCGAAATGTAGCTGCAGAAATTTACCACTGTATTAATGCTCATCTGCTGTCTGCTTAGGAGCAAACTCAGTTTAAACTGCAAGCTAAAATATCTCCAAGCCATTGTTTTAGTGCTGCTGCATCCCAGGGTGCATCTGTGGTTCCTTTCCTTCAGGACAGGGCTTCTATTTTCCTCCTGTTGGATGCCCAAATGAAATCTGCCAGTGAGATTATGTAGATCAGGTCAAACCATTTGTCAGGGGATTGGTGAAGTCGGTTTCCATGCTGTTTGTTCTTCTGAAAGGTTGTTAAAATCATGTGCCTTTAGGCATTTCACTATGCTTTTAAACAGAGAGATCAGTTCACACATAATTATTGTGCTTTGGTAGTAAACCAAAAAAAAATGCTGTGATTTGTGGGTTTTGTTTTCTTTTAGTATTGGAGAAAATAAACCATTTGGCTGCCTGTGGTGGAAACAAGCAAATGCTCAAGACTTTCTCAAGCCCTTGTGGACTTCACAAGCAGTTTTGAATGACAAAAGCTGTGGATTTGATAGCATGGAAAATGGAGCGCTCAGGAGATAGAAGAGCTTATTGAGTCTGTGTTTACTGAAGGTTTCAAAACAACCATTTTTTAAAAGGAAATGGGGTTTTATGCCATCTTTGGAGCTCAGATGCTATGGCATTTCTTTTCACTGAAAACATTTATGCTTCAAAGGTTGAAGTAAGCAACTTCCTCTCAAGCCAAAAATAACTGGAAGAGGCTGGATTTGATAGTAAGTTCTTGTACCTATTAATATATTTTCTTATTTTAAAGTAGAAATGATTGCTGTAGTGAACACAAGTGTGTACAGATTTGCAGCTGTAAGGCTACAGTTCCACAGTGCAGAAAGCTCACAAAATTATGTCAGTCTCCTCCGTTCTGTCTTTGTTCTTGAGTGAGTTTTAAATGTAATTTGTATGATACTTTATTCCCTGCCTTAGGCATTGTTATCTTTTAGAAAGGACAATCATTTCTTCTCTGCTTACAAAAATGCTTTTAAGTGAAAAGTCAGCCAGCTGTAGGAAGCCAATTACATCACTAACAAGCTCAGCAACAGGAATGTGCAGTGAGTTATTTTGTATTTCACACTTTAACTCTGAATATTTTCTGTACAGTAATTATATATTCTTGATTCTAATAAACTCTTTGTTGTTGCAGTCATGAGTCTTATATTTAGAGGAGGATGAATTTCACAGAAACACAGAACCACAGACTGATTTGGATTGGAAGGGACCTTAATGTTCATCTAGTTCCAAGCCCCCAGCCATGGGCAGAGGCACCTTCCACTAGCCTAGGCTGGATGTGGCCTTGAGCACTTTAATTTGGTAAGAGATTAATCCCTTTTGTGTTCTAACCAGTGCTCAGAGATGAGAGCATCTTGGGGAAACTGGACTTAACATTTTAACAGATGCCAATTATTGCTATGACAGTAGGCCCAACACAGGAGCACCGGTAGCCTGTCTGGTGTAGGTCCAACCACATTCAGAAGTAGCAGCAGATGCGCAAGTAGTACAGGTTATTCTTATGCACCATAAATCCACTAAACTACATAATTGCTATATGTCTCTAAAGTACAGTTGCAATCACAAATGATTTCTTGGGGAAGTACCTGGGATGCAAGGTCACAAATCTCAGCAAAATCCACTCCTTTTTTCGGTGGTAGAGGGAGACAAACCCTTTGATCTCTCTCTTTTGGTGTCAAACTCTAAACCCCCTACAAATGAGATAGGAAATTGGGGTAATATTTATAACTTATTATCTGCTATTGTGCAGTGTGTGGGTGGGACTGCGGTCAAGTCATCATAATTCCAGGTGGTCATCAGT
>VWZE01002247.1:0-41916 GCA_013396675.1 Eubucco bourcierii
CGGTGGGCCCATGATTCATCTGGACATCAAGGCAGTGTGCCTTACCTGACTGTGCCCTAAAACACACTTCCAAAAAAGTCAGATATCTCACAAGTCTTTCTTTTTAGCTTTTGCTATTAACAGGTTTTGTATAACACTTCTCCATCATCTGTCTTTGCTTCTAGGGTCTTGTTTTCCCATCCAATATCCTCCAGTCCTCCCTCTACTCAACCTCCAATATCTTTGTTTTAAAATATCGAATGAGGCCAAGTTATGTTTCCGAGATGTTGAGTTCACTCTACGGAGCAGGAGAGACAAAGGGCTTGACAAGCCATCCATCCCCTCCAAAGACCACCAACACTCAAGAGAACCCCTGACCACACTGCTGACAGGATCCAGCAATGAACAAATTAACTTTGTCTCCACACAACACTGGGATCAGGGATGTCAGCGATCACCCCAAATTAAAGGCTTTGAGTCTTCTGAAGGAAGTGCAGTGGAGGTAAAGTGCTGCGTGAGAAGATTACAAAGATTTTTTTCTCTGAATTGCTTTATATGTTAGCTTCACTTGCATAACTGCAGCTCATTAGGACCTGTTTCAATGCATTCTTGCTGCATGTTCACCAAATTTCTAAAAGGTAAAAAAATCCCAGGGATATTGATTCTCTCTGCAAAGACCCTTGGAGCACATAATGTGTATCACTAAACCAGCTTGAGACCAAAGATCCAACACGTGACTTTTACAGACCCTCCATTCCCTCCTCTAAATCGGCAAGGGAAAAATTTGCAAAAGGTTTGAGCTTCCTCTTCTTAAAAGCCTGATGTTCCTGCTGCTACACAACCCTGTCGTGGACAAAAAAGGTCATCTCCCTGACCCAACTACCATTCAACAAACACACCAAAAATTCTACAAGCATGATTAAAGATGAGTGCAGACAGATGCACCTGGCTAGGACACAATTGTGGTGGTGCTGCCAGAACCTAAACAACTATTTCACTTTCTCTTACCTAGCAGATAATCAAGGCAGAGTTCTCATGTTCAGATGTCAGGGCAAACAGAGTTACCTACCACAGCAGACTCACCACCATGGATGTGGTGAAAGCCTCCTTAGTTGCAGATGTAACTATCAACATCCACACCAAGGCTTTAGTAACTCCAAAAGAAAATAAACACAAGTGGTTCCTGGAGAGTTCAAGATGCTGAGGAGAGGTGAAGCAAATACAGACCTGTGGAGTTGCTGGGCTTGAAGGTAATTTGGTGCTCTTAAAGAGAAGCAGCATCTGTGCTAGGAAGTGGAAACATATTTTACATCATTGATTTTGAATGGAAGCACACGGCTAACCCTTTGTGCTCAAACAGCCAGGACATATTTTAGGGGGAAAGTTCTCCACCTGAATTGTGTGTATGTATAATATTTTAAAGATTAGATGAAGGAGTCAAGCAGCAAACAATAAAAGAGTAAAACCTGGGGAAAAAAAAAATCAGCACTAAAGGCCTGCACATTTTCAATCTCTCTCAGTTTCAGGGGAGACTGCCATCTCTCATGACCTACCTGAATTCAGCAGTTGATAACTGTTATGAAACAAATGTTGACAAGGGAGTGTGAAGAAAACATCATCTAGGTGAGCATGAGAAAAGTAGCATCTCTGAGATCCTCTCACAGAAGACAGAGTTGCAAATCAGCTGTCTTTGGCTCTTACCTGCATAAAAATGCTTCCCACTTTGCACTAAGCATGCAGAGCTCTCCCTCCCGCAATGCCACGGGCCGCATCACGTGACCATTCAGCCATTTCAAAAGGACAGCCTCTTTGCAAATCTTGCACCAAGGCTGTCAAAGCTAAGCCTTCAAAACACCAATACGGCTACATAAAAGAGTTTCTCTTTCCTTCCTTCCAAAGGAAACAAAATTTAGCATGATAAACGGCCATCTTAAACCCATGTAATCACTTTAACACAATGAAACAGGATTTGCTCAAGTTACTTCAGGCACTAAACTTCGGAGGGGGCAAACTGGCATGGTCCAGCACAGCCAAAGCAGACATGTGCCAGGGAATAGGGATGGATTCTGTCTTGCCCTTTTGATACCACCTCACCGAGTAACCTGTCTTCAGCATGCCATCATGGCAGCTCCAAATTGACACCATTGTTACATGTGCTGAGTAGACTGACCGGGAAGCCCAGGAAGCCAGGATGAAAGGTAGGGATGGCTCAGAAAAATCTGTATTTTTAGGACAGGCTGGATCTGCCACTTGCCAAACCAGAGAGTAGAAGTTTACTGCTGGTCTCCATTTCACATACATTTTTCTCTGTCGGCATCTCATCTCCAAAGAGAAAAGGAATCTTTTGTAAACCAAACTAGATATATTTTCATTTCACCATTCAAGAGGGGCAGGATCCAAAGCAATTTAATGCCCAGGTACAAGTAGGAATCACAAAACATCCAGTTCCTTTCCATGGACAAGACAAAAAAAAAAAAAAAAAAAAAAAAAAAAAAAAAAAAAAAGACCCACACAAACACCTTAGCTGAGCCAATATGCATTTTTCCATATTTAATAATTTGATTTTGAAGGCTAGTCATATCAAAGAGCAAAATATTCAATATCGTTAATTCAGTTTTGCAAAATATATTCTTAATTTAAAAATGATTTTGCTCGGAGTGGTAGTGTAGTAATAAAGCGGGTATTGACCAGCTTTTATTGATTGTGCTGTCCTCGGGCAAGGAACACTGACCTTGCTCACGCTCTTATTGCTTACGCTTTCCCTGGCCACCTTCATCTATGCCCGCTCAATAATATATTATTAATATATATTTTTAGCAAAAACTGTATGTTACAAGGTTAGGGCTTCATAGTGATTTCCATTCTCCCATCCCACCCCTTCTCACTGCTCTGTCTTTGGGGTTCTTAAGGGAAGAAAAGACTTTGCAGCCAAGTTGCTCCCGGGCTGCTGCTCACAAACATCTTTAAAGCAAGTTGCTTGGCTGAGCTGACAGAGGCCAGCCACGCCTTTCTCTTCACTCTTTAATTGAAAGATTGTTCAGCTGCCAGTCCATGGGACCAAAATTCACTAAGTAAATATAGTCAAGGGAAGAGCTATACCTCAGGTACTTAAAAGAAAGATAACACATATTTCCAGTGAGATTAAGAGTTAATAATGCAATTTAATTGTCTATCATTCTTTGGAGATAATTATAACTGATTTGTGGCTCAATTCAACATTACCTTGCACTTGAAACTGTCCTTTACACCTATCTCAAGGTGGGATTCAGAATGTGGTACAGATGTGCTGACCCTAAAAGACCGCATTGCCACACCCTCACACCTTGAGCACTACAGGGTGTTACAGTCTGGCTCCGACGTCTTTGTTTGACCATGCCATGCTCTCAGATGTCACCAGTCTCCAAAACCTGTCAGATATAAGCAGCTTTACAAAATCCAGATCTGATCCAAGCTCCAAGATTTTGCTTTGGATCTGTGCCTCTTCAATGGGACAAAATAAGTAAAGAAGAGGTGTATCTAAACAATGCACTAATGAAGATTTGTTCAAAGCTTTTTATCCATTATTGACCAATTTCTATTCAGTGCTGAAAACCATACCAAAAGCAAAATATGAAAACCAACAGAAGCAGCAAAATCAGCCGCTGCTGATTTGCAGCTTTTGCATGGGGAGGTATGTGGGCAGAAGTCTACAGATAGGGCTCTCTCCAAGAAATCAATGTATGAAGCAGTTTACAAATCAAGGTGCTTAACAGACAGTTATACTTGGCCCCTTTAGCTAGTTAATTCTATAAGTCACCTTTCCTCATGGGTTAACAGGAGCAACCTAGAAAATGAAGCAGGATGATCTACAGTCTACCTGCAGGACACGTTGCAGCTCATTGTTGAACTCACAATGTGTATTGGTATTTGCATGTGCAGCTTGTAACTGAGAGCCGAATGTTCAATGATACTTCTGTATGAATGGCATAGGGAAAAAAAAAAAACATAAATTGTATTGCATTGTATTAGCAGCCATTGAGGGCTCTTTTGTTTAGTTTGATAATATTACATGTTTAATAAAACACTGTTGAATTTTGATTGCATCTTGTGAGTGCAGTCCTTTATCCTTTCGCCAGCTGGCTGATACAAAAGCTTACTTCCTTTTTAAAGATATTTTAATTCCCAATCTCCATCTCTCGCTCCCCGGGTGAGCGGGAGCTGTGGGCGGGAGGAAGGCACAAAGCCTTGCCTAACACTGACCCCCTTTTGGCTGGGTACCAAGGGTCATCCTGGAATGCCTCTAAGACAAAAGGGGGGCACACTGGGAGCTGGACAGATGCAGGTGGGGGTGGGAAGGCATTGGTTGGGTTATTTATGCCTCTAAATGAGTAACAATGAGCAGTCCCAGTGTTTGGCTAATTACTTCTCTCTGCGTCAGCATGAGAGCCAGCGGAAACACTCACTGCACGTACAGCTCCAGCTTTTCTTGGGGATTGTTTTACCATCCAGTGGAAGCAATCAACAAGTTCGCCTTGCAGTAGATTTGATGAAACCCCAAACCATGAAAAAAAAATCATAAATTTTCTTTCGTGATCAATTTGTTTGGAAAGTCCTGTTTTCATCCTTCAAGATGCTCAGGCTGTTTCCAGGAACTCCAGCATCTGAGAGTCTGATGCCTAACCCATGGACATCTCACATGAACACAAATAACATGAATTCCCTGAAACCCCCTCTCTAACCACACCAGAAAGTTAAATTTTGCTGATGCAAAGACCCTCAAACTCAACAATCCACACCAAAAAAAAAAAAAACCAAAAAAAAACAAAAAAAAAAAAAAAAACAACCATTGAAGTAACTCGGAAGCCTTTGGGGTAGGGACAGTGGGGAATTACCACAAGTGAGCCCAAGCCTAGCCTTTACAGGTCAAAAGAGCCAATAGTATGAGCTGAAACAGGCCCCTGGGACCTATTTCCCGAACAGACTTGGCCAATATTGTCCAGCCTACTACAGGCATGTTAATACAGAGCAGAAAAACTCAGTTCAAGCACTTGGAAAGGTAGTTCCTCACATAGCTCCTCCCTTTACCCTCTCCAAAAACCCACACAAGACAAATACCCAAATTCAACAAAATTTTCCTGAGATAGAAAAAAAAAAAATAAGACAACCAAATGCAAGTGAAAACACACTGTTCTCCACTTTCAGGTCTACATCATCTCACCAGCCACAGTTTCAGGGCCTGTGTCTCATATGTCTAGAGGGGAGAAGAGAGTTGGTTGGATTATAGGAATACAAATGGATTAATTTGGGGTGGATTAGATGTGCAGCAAAATATGTTTGTCTTGTATTAGCATAACAGCATCATAAAAATGTAGATTCGGAGGTAGAGATTATTTGTGGTACTGTTAATATGTTGTTGCTATAGCAAAATATGTACACAATATTTACACTGTATTTGACCACATAAAACATGTCATACACAGACACAGTTTTTCATTAGATGAAAGAGAGCCAGAGGGCTCTTCACACTGCCAGTGCTAGCGCTCCCCATTTTTTCCTTATTTTTTACCTTCAAGAACAAATACAGTTTTAAACCATCATTACTGTATTTGGAACAGTTAATATTTCATATCGTGACATTGCTGCTCAGAGGTAACAGGTTTAGTTGATTACTATTTGTTTATAGTGCTGGAGAAACCTGCAATCATAGAGAACATAAAAGGATTGCAATTAGATCTATTGGTTGAGAGCTGCACTTCTCTGACCCACTGTAAAGTGCTTAGCACTATCAAAGAGATAATGCCTACTTGCAGCTGGCACATCTGTACATAATAACACCGGCTACATTGACACAGCCACTAAAGACTGCCACTACCCTCTTTAACTAGAAGCAGAAAACAGATCATGCTTTTTAAGAGCACATCAACAAAAACCCTTCCACACTTTACCAGAATTAGCACACGCTCACCGCTACAAGAAGCTTTTCCTTTTCACTCCTGGTCCTTCAGAGAAGCCAAACAGAGACTTGAAACAAAAGGCCAGGGACATATGCAGGTTTGGCATGAGAGAGCAGCATTTTCTCAGATTGCAGGCCTGCATCAGGGATTAATTTTGCTCTCCCAGTTCTCTGCAGAATAGTTCCCCAGGAATATAAATTTGAGGGAGGCTTGCATCAGAATACCATAAGGAAAAGTGCTTTGGTATCATGGGGTAGGCTGACCAGGACCTAATTCCATCTTGGTAAATCATGGAAACCCCAACTCCTGATAATACTCATTTTAGAGGAAACTCTGAAAAAACTGCTTTACTTTATCTATGAATTCAAATGTTACTCAAGTTTAAGACACAAATATTTTCTTAACCTGTGGCCTGAAATGGCTGCATTTGTGCGTTCACACTGATTGGGTCATCCTCCTTCACACACTTAGGAAGACTTCATTATTATTATTTTATGAGAAACTTATCAACCCTCCCCATACTGTGTTCCCTATCCTAAGCAAGATCATGTCTTTGAGATGTAATCTCACTCACCAAGTGAGTTTGCTTTGTTAAGATAAAACCATCTATTCCAGGGAAAAAGCCTGAGCTGCAGTCTCACAGTGCTTCATATTTCACTGGAAAGTTCCCTTTTCTGTTGTGGCTTTAAGTTTAACTACATAATTGTATTTGCCCTTTCTTCCTCCTCATTGACCCTAGATGGGTGCGGACCTGGTCTTGGGCAAGCAAAACCAGAAACAGTAAAGGAGAAATACTAGCAACAGGTTTTCACATCCATTTTCCATGTCTCCAACATCCATGTCCCTCCAAAAACGCCTTCTAGTGAGTCCTCATACAAGGAACAGACTCAATTCTGTCTGGCATAAGGAAGGCCAAAGTGCACCAGCCCTCACCAAGGGTGATAAAACACACCTCAAGCAGACAGGTAACCAAGCACAAAGTATTTGTATCTGTGTTACCTCATTCCCATAGCACCAAGTCACGTTTCAAATAACTGAAAAGAGATACATGTAAAACCAATATAAAAGGCTACACCAAATAAAAGGCAGGGCACAATTAAGCTTGCAGAGTCCATCACCTTGTGCTACCAGCAAAAGTAATAGCATAATACATTGAGAAAAAGGATCTCACAACTATATAGCTGAAAAGAAGATCCCATTGTGTCTCATTGACAGCAGTAAATAACTCCCACTACAAGGGAAACCCCAAAATTCCACATGAAATGGAGTTTAAGAGGCTGTAGTAGAAAAAAAGTCAAAATTATGTCTGGGTTTGACCTCCCCAAAATATTTGCCTGGGATGTGGTCAAAACCTTCTATTTTGATAAAATTTAAGGTGGTTTTTTTCCCAGTTTACTAAACTTAGTTTTTATGTTACAATGTAACTTACAGATAGCAAAAATACTTCTAGTATTGTTATTACTTCCACGTTTGATGAGATTGGTTGGTTACTATAATAATGTCATGACTGAAAGAATCAAAAGCATTAGACATTCCATACTTTTTCATGTTATAATATGTTAAAGAGTGCTGGAATCAGAACAATCCAGGTCTTGTTTAACTGAAATGAGAGACAACTAGTATGTCAGACCTACTGATGCTCTCAGAGTTGGAGAACCTTCACATTGCGTCTTGATGCTACTTTGAAACTGTATTATCAGTTTTCTCTAATCCATCCTATTTTCAGACAGTGGGAGCAGCAAAGGAGAAAATAATATCCTTCAGTTCTGGAGGTCAGACCTCACCAGGTCTCAGGATTTGAACCAAAGGTTTGAAAATGTGGTGCTTTTCCTACAAGTCCTATCTGCTGGTGTCCTACTCCTATAAGCAGTTTCAAGTTCATAATTGCAACAGTTTCTCATCCTCAGAACTACAAGAACCATCTTGGAAAGAAACCCTACAAAGGCCAAAATAAAACTGATCCAAAATAAACCAAGTACCATGTCAATGCATTTTTGTTGTCTTTTTTGAGGAAAGCATCACTGGGCTCATTTCTAAGTCAAACTAGACCTTGGTGAGACTGAAGCAAGCAAAACCGAAAGCCTCGTGATTTGCATGAAGATACATCCAGGGTGTTGGGTTTTGTTTTTTTTTCTTGCCCCTCACTCATAAAACACAAACAGACAAAGAAAAATCTCATGCCATTATCAAGCTAACCATTTGTATTCCTTCCTCTGCCTCCCAGCACCTTATCTCCCTGCTAGATAAAAGTACATGTGGGATCCTGTCATTCAGATTGCTGGTGTAAATGCTGGCTTGATTACAAGGCAAAAATGCTACTCCCTACCAGAGGACAAATTCACTGCAAAAATCACTGGGTTTGTTTTTGTTTATGTTGCGGCACTCCAGTAAGTGGAACAGCTGAGTGTTTATCCTACTGCAAAGAAATTCATGTTGGTATTTGCAATAAATGGTTTACACTTTAAGGAATAAAAACAATTTTAATATCTCTGAAGAAAGAAGGGAAGAAATATGAAAATCTCTCAGCAAAATTTCCCATATGCCCTTGTGTTTCCTTCAGAGTCCTCCTGGGAGCCCCAAGCCATCACTGCTTGCTCAGCAGCTACCACTGTGGGATGCTGTTATGACCAGAGTGGTCTCAGTCTCACCTTGTGTTTGCAAGCAGAGGCATGCAAAACATCTCCCTGGACATCATAAGGCTTTTGGTTTCACATTGTGAAGTCCCATGCATGAATTGGGCAACACAGGTTTGAGGAGCATGAGGATCTCCTTCCTGAAGACCTCTCTGTAGGCATATTCTTTTGGTGGTCCTACTCCTAACCAAAAAATTAAGTGAAACTAGATATAACTGGGTACGTTTCCAAGCAAACTCATTCTCAGGAGATTTTCATTCACCTCCTGCAAGCACACACATTATTAAAAAAAAAAAAAAAAATATTTCACAAGAACCCCTCAGCATCCAGAGCCAGAGCAGTGAGACTGCTGATTCAGCTCAGAACCTCGGTGAGGTTCTCTGCTGAGCCATGCCTTTCCGCCAGCCGCTGCTAGATCTCTCTCCAAGACCCACTGTTTTTTCACACAAATTTCTGCCTGAGAACAGGAGATGGTATAGATGCAGAGAGTGTGACAGGGCAGAGTTTCATACCAGAGAGAGCCCGTCACTTTAATGGGCACCACAGATACCAGCCACAGAGGAAGACACATAAATTCAATGAATTTCCTCTGCTCGTACTACTTTTTGAGAGAGGACCCCAGGGATTCTCCAAGCAGTTTCTGTTGAACACATCCAGACTGCTGAGGGATGGATGCAAACATGCAGCAGGAGCCACAAAGGCCAACATAATCACATGCATCTCATTTCTGTGCTGCTCCAAGTCTCTGGGGATATGTTCTCTATATATTACAGAGTAAAATTTCTATTCACAGATATGTAAGCAAAGATCCTACACGATTTCAAGCCATTTGTACTGTTTGTGTGCGTCTGAAAACGAGTCTTTGCTCAATAGCCTGTTTGGTAGGTCTCAAATATAAGAAAAAAATTGTATTACTAATATATAAAAAGCACATCAGCTTGAGTTACACAATATCATAAGGATCCAAATCCTTTAGCCTGCATGGATTTGTACCTGGAAGTATGAAAAACGCAGCCTGAACACCCGACGTGGGCATTTGGCATTTCTCAAGAGGATGAATTGCTTCAAAATTGGCTACCTGAGGTCTAAGCAATGAGACATGGTAATGGAGCTGAAATGATGGTGGGAAGGAGGGAATCTGCTGATGGCACTGGAGTAGGAACAAAATTATTGTTCTCATTGTTTTGACATCACCAGCACGTTATCCACAAAATAATGGAATATAATGAAGCTATTTGTCCTCCGCAGACATATTTTATAAAGATTTAGGAAGAAAGGACAGACTTCCGAATTGCCTCAGCTATTCAAATTTAGACCGACACAAAACATACTAGAAATTACAGGAATTTTTACCCACTTCTAGAAGATGAGGAGGATGCTTGGAGATCCTGTGGAAGGATTCTGGTTTTTCCCTCATTAACTCGTCAGTAGAGTTTGCTTCTTCACCATACCCACAAATTTCATTTGGACAAGAGACCTGATCATTCTTGGGTTTTTCCTAATTTTAAATGATGGAAAGATGGATTTTGTTCTAAATGCACAATCCACAGACTCAAATCTATAACTCAGGTTGGTCACAAGAAAGAGTCACTTCATAGCTGTCCTCCAGAATGTGACTTTTAGCCCCAAATTCTGCACCACCTGTACCATACTTTTCTCCCCATCCAATACTGCTTCTACCTACCAAAGCATTGTTTATACTCAAGCACGGACCAAAGTCTCCTATAGCTGTAGGACCTCATTTTACTAATGAAGGAAGGATTACAGGATGGATTTACTAGCTCTCTTCAGTGACTCCATGATTTGAGGGAATATCCTGTTTGAAATGGAATCATCAGGCTGCAAACTCCTCTGGACACACCATGCCAAAGTCACAAAGACTCCTTGTACTCTTCAGTGCGTCAAAGGGATAAAATCCAGACCTCGCAGAAGAAAATAGTAGCCAAGCACTTTGAAAAGCACAGGTACACATATCACAAAGAGCTGGTATTGGCAGGTTATAAAGTATAGATTCCCTAATTCACAGAGTATCAAAGATCAGTAAGTTACTAGGAAAAGAGTTATTAGCTCCCACTCTGGCAGAGTTTCCTATTTTATTCAATAGCTATCAGGAGGCTATAAAGTTCTTCCTCCCCCCCCCCTTTTTTTTTCCCTCTTCTTAGTGGTAGAAGATATTCGTTTAAATAAAAGAGGAGCCATGACTTTTTCCATTGGTAATCTGGTCCATGCCTTTCCTGCAACAGAGCGTTTTCAGAAGGGCCTGACTGTCTGGGTTAATTGTTTAATGCTTTTAGTTAGAATTAAACTTTGCACCTGCTCTGACAGTGATAAATTAAATGTGCTCCTTTTCCAATACTGTTGCCCTCTTTAAGTAGAGACCAAGAAGTGTATCTCCCTTCTTTCCCAGCGTTTGAGGAATCTGTGCTACACTTGAGTGTAAACCAGTATAATTTGTCACTAGAGCTAGCGCCAATTAAATTGATTGCGTTGGACTGAACTTTAGGACCTCTAATGCAGGCACTAAGGGAAAAATGGGCTTTTTTCTGCCCATTTCCCCATGTGGCACTTAGACATAGCTCAACAGTGGAAGGCTTTCAAGGTTCAAAAGGGTTTTATTTTCAAAAGAAATGGGCATTGATCAGTTGCATTTAAAGGCAAAGATAATTCCAGAGCTTGAAGGCTGGATTTGTGTTTAAGGTCTAAATCTCTTTCTTTAACCTTGGGGGGCCAGTATAACATAAAAGCAACAAAGAGATTAAGATTACAAAGGGTTTGCAAGTGTAAATGATGCAGTGGTATTCTTCAAACACAACGCGGGCCGGCTTCATGACCACGGCCGGGGTCAGCATTTGATCTGTTGATTTTACACCTGTAAAAACAACTCGTGTTTATTTGTCACTTCGGCGTTATCTTGGCAAATGTTTGGGCGAGAACGCTCCCGCGCTGAACTTGCTCACGCCAGGGAGTTCAAGCTCACCGCCTTAAAGCTGATTGAAAAGTAAACACTCTAAAGGTCAGTCTGGCAGAGACAATATGAAAAGCCTTTTTCTTTGTCAGTGTCACGCAGCCCACGTGAAGGATAGAAGTAGTATGCACGACTATAGTCTTCGGTCCAGACATATAGTTTAAACGCCTCAGGGAGTTCGATGGACGGGAGGAAAGGCATTGGGCAGTCTCCTGTATTCATTATGCAGCCCACATAGGCAGCCTGCCCAGCAAGTTGCTGCTGTGAGTGTTGTAAATATGCAGTAGATAATTACCCTTCCAGGGACTCGCCTTCAGTGGGTTTCCAATGCCACTCTGTCTCCAGCTCTGAGGAGAAGTCACCCACATCGCAGCTTTAAGATATCCCAGACTGGAAGGAGAATCCACATACATCATTATAGAACGTTATGAGTTGGCAGAGACCTTTAAAGGTCATCTAGTCCAACCCCTTGCAATGCATAGGGATACATTCAACTAGATCAGGTTGGTCAGAGCCCTGTCCAACCTGACCTGGAATGTTTCCAGGGATGGGACTTGCTTCTCTCACCTCTCTGGGAAACTTATGCCAGTGGTTCACCACCCTTACCGTAAAAAGACTTCTTTCCTATATTCAGTCTAAACCTACCTTCTTTTAGTTTTAAAACCTTTACCCCTTGTCCTGTCTCAACACACTGCAAAAAAACCTGTTCCCATCTTTCTTATAAGCCCCATTTAAGTACTGAAAGGCTGCAATAAATTCTCCCAAAGCCTGTCACATCTCTCTCTCAAGCCAGAAGCACCATCAACCATGGACTAGCACTCCTTGGCAAGGTGCATTGTGTGGCTGGTGTAACAGCAGAAATACAGCAAGCCACACTTTTGCCAGCAATTCAAATGCAGGCACTTATTCGTATCCCTGTTTTTGAAAAGGGATTGGCAAATAACCCATGGAAGCTTCCCAGAGCCTTCCAGTATGGGGCCAAAATCTTTTTCCAATGATGTGTCAGGTCTATTGACTACACAAGGCATCCTGACATCTAAAGTCCCAGACACACTGAAAGGAAAACCAACACCTCCTGAGAAATCTCTTTTTCACTGACAGAGGGTAAAAACAGTGAGATCTTCAGAGTGCACCTGGAGTAACCATTTTGCTGTACGCAATGACTGAGTCTCATTGAAAGACAAAGTCATTTGCAAGGTGGAGCTGGACAAGCTAGAGTCCACCAGGCAGATTTATGCAGCACCCTATTAATGGGCACAACTGTCCATTTTTTTAATTTTAAAAGGGCACTGCACAGAAGCTGCTGTTGATGATGTACAAGGAAAGGGATGTGCCAGGCTGCATTTTATTGATTCATGCAGCAGCAATTAAGCTGCAAGCTGACTTAGTGGAGGACAGCAGCGGACAAAAGCAGCATGGGCAACATTTCACACGTGTGTGTATACAGAAGCCTGGAACAGCAAATGCATTTCTAAGCAATATAGGGGAAAAGGAGCGATATAGATCTGTCTGCATCCTGCCAGGCAAGAACAGGGACACATCATACAGTAAAAATGGAGAAAACAAACTCTTGTAAAACCTCTAGAGGAAAGCTACCTGTGGCTAAGGTATGCTCACACTTTGGATAACATCAGCCTTCTTGCATCGACATATGACTGGCATTAAATAAATATGCATGTACATACATGCACATGATGAGTCTACATATTGTTTCCATATTCACCTAAGTGAATGTGCACATGTATACATTAGCATGTGCAGAGAGGTGACAGTTGGTGTCACTTCAGTATGGACACCCACCAGATGGCCCTGTTCAGATCCAGTTTCTTGGAATGACTATATTTTCAGCCCAGTCCAAGTAAAGTTCAGGTACTACCCTAATAAGACTCCAACCTTGGTAAGTTGGTAAGACTCATAAGCAAAAACATGCCCACATATGTAGGCTGTGCATAGCCCTTTGATACACCATTACTTCCAGCTCAGCACCACAGGAATTGCATCCATGACATGAAAATTAACAACTCCCTAAACAAAACAATGGATGCCAGATCTGGATGCAGATGCACATAAGCAAGTGCATGCAGGGACAGTAGGTTTTTCTATGCAGGCACATGTGTACATACCCAAGATCACATCCCCCAGCTGATACCCACCAACATAGTTTCATCTGCACCTGTGTATGATCTGACTGTGAAACATTTCTGTTATCACCTGACATCTGAAACAAGAAACAAGAAGTGACTGTTTCAAAGAAACTGGGTTTTTTTCTCTTTTTTTTTNGTTGAACTATGATAAACTGTACTTGAAGCTCACAAGCAAGACAATTTGTCAGATCACCTCATACTGAAACTCTACAGAAAGTGAATCAGAGATCAAGAAAAAGCCATGCCTGATACCTCCAGCTACTGAATTTATCAGTTGAACAGACAGCATCATGGTTGACCACAACAGTCACTCTCCTCAGGGAAGACAGCATAGGAAGGGCACAAAGGCCAGCATCATTTGCCAGGCTGGAAACCTAAGACACATGCAAAGCCGATTGTAGTTTTGTTGCTATTTTCAAAAGTGCAAGTTGTTTCAACAGCAGTCTAATCTGTGTATGTCTGGAATGGGAATGAATGGATTAGCCTTTTAAACCCTTCAAGATCAGGTCAAGATCATTCAAGCAAATCAGAGCTCCAGCAAAGTTGAATTCTGCGTCCCACAACTTGTATCACAAACAGAACACTGACATTGAAAAAAAGTGCCTGGCGCTAGCGTACTACTTTGAGTAGTCTTTTGAGGATGACTAAGAGAGCACAAAATTAGCCAGCAGTAATTTCCGCTCCCAGATAGATGGCATGCATCAGTCATCCGCAAGCATGCTACCTGCCACTGGCTGGCAAGGTACACACTCCGGCATTGTCTAAAAGCTCTCTCCTGATTACAGCTCAACAATGGCATTGTTTAGTTTGAACTGCAGATATTTGCTTTGGGCATTCAGCTTTTCCACTGTTCCTTGATTGTTTGTTTTCAACTGAGTCTCATTAAAGTTCCTTCTCTGAGCATATGAAAGTAACACCAGAGAATTTTTCATGTTACTTGATCCTGTTGGTGTCTTTTCATGTCTGAAAATGATTCTCATTAACAATGGGAATGGCTTCTGCTATTGTCAGGGAGTTCCTTGTGTTTCACTAGATCCCATTAACTAGCCCCAGCCTCAAGAGGCATTAAGATATTTGGCAGATGTTCTCCAGATAACATATTTGACCTGGACAGACTAGACTATATGAGTAGAGGGGGAGTTAATGAAGTTCAACAAAGGCAACAGTAGAGTTCTGCACCTAGGGAGGAATAAGGTGTTGACTTGCTGGAAAGCATCTCTACAGAGAAGGACTTGGGAGTCCTGGTAGACAAGTTCACCAAGAGCCAGCAGTGTGCCCTTGTGGCCAATGCCACCCTGGGGTGCATTAAGAAAACTGTGAACAGCAGATCAAGGGAGGTTCTCCTCCCAATCTACTCTACCCTGTTGAGGCCACATATGGAGTATTTGTTCCAGTTCTGGGCTCCACAGTTCAAAAGACACAGGGAAATAGAAGAGTGTCCAATGGATGGCCAGGAAGATGATGAGGGGAATGGAACATCTCTCTATGACCAGGAAGAATCATGAGGTCTGTGGTTGTTTATCCTGAAGAAAATACTGAAAGGAGATCTTAAAAATGCTTCCCAATATGTTAAAACCAAGAGTCAAGAAAATGGGAGCAGACTCTTTTCAACAGGATAAGGGGCGATGGGCACAAACTAGAACACAGGAAGTTCTACCTAACCATAAAGAAAAACTTCTTTCCTGTGAAGTTGCCAGAGCACTAGAACAGGCTGCCCAGGTTAGCTGCAGAGTCCCCCTCTCTGGAGAGATTCAAAACCCACCTGGACATGATCCTGTGAAACCTGCTCTGGGTTAATTTCCTTTAGCAGAGGGTTTGACTAGATCCCCAGAGGTCCCTTCCTAGACCCTCTATGGATGGGATTCTGTATTTCTCTGGAGGAGTTGTTGTGGACAACATCCCTAATCTGAGTTGGGTAGAGAAAACTAGAATCTGAGTAACTCCACTGAAACAATTCACCAAGCTGTCAAGCCATGTGTTTCTTATAACTTTGAAGACAGTCTGTATTTTGCTTGGAGAATATATGCAAAACTGAATTACTTACTAATTCAGCAACAGAATTAATTGATAAATCATTTCAAGTAAATAACTTGTCTGACAAAGCTTGTAAGTGCTGATAACAGCAAACAGAAAGAGGCAAAGCAAGACCACAAAGTGATGAATTATTTGCTGATCCCCAGTAACATGAGGCAGTAACTCTGGACCCAAAGGGTATCTTCCAGCCTTGACTGTGGCTGGACCTGCCAGATAAGGAGGAGGACATTGGCACAGCAGAAGTGACCACTATTGGCCACTCACACTGTCATTTTTAAGATCCAAAATAGAAGGGAAGGACCAGCACAGACACTTGAGAAGAAATAAGTGGCACGCTGAGGTAGGACAATCATACATAAGCTAGGATCTGAATCTCTTCTATTTCAGTGTAGAGCTTTGACCAGGACTCACACCTTCTCCTTCAGCTAACTGGTTATCATTGTATCATCCTCTACATCTGTCATCTTTTATCTTTTCTGTTCTTGGCTGAATAAGCTACTATTAGAGATGAAGCTGACAAGAGGAACCCCTACATCCCCATCCTAGGAAAAATGATGGGTAGAACACCACATCCACTGAGACAGATTTTTGAACTGTTACCTAAAATGACAGGTTTCATTTAACCCAAATCTCAGTCTCTGCTGTGGCACAAGTAATTTCATGCGGCATTCCTGCCTTGAGAGAATGACCTCAGTGAAACCACAACTAAGGCAAAAGATCTGCCCAGCTTAGGGCAATTGAGTAGTTGTCTGAGATTTCTCCTGCCATCTTTGGTTTGATTGCAAACAAGAGACACAAAAAAAGTGATTATGCTTAAATTCAAGTAGCTGAACTCCTTGTTGGTGGGTAGTAGGGTTTTTTTTCACTACTCTCTTCCTTAGACATCGCTTAGACAGCTGAGCTAATAGAGTCCAACATCTTTGATGATACTGATGTTAACACTGGAAACAAATTATAGTGTTCAGAAAGTTTGAAAGACTGAAAAGAAATGCAGAACATGTAATACCAAATTTGCCTGTCAAGTACTTTTTTTATCACTGCTTGTTTCATTTTATTTTATACTTAAAAGTGATGCTTTTGCAGCTGTCTGCCTCCCCACTGGAAATTCCAGACTGGAGAATACTCAAACCAGCACACCTGATAAACACAGTCCCCACTGAGTGAGAGCCAATCTGTAACAGGTATTATCAAATTTTCATAAGTCACAAAGTATCACCCTAAAGTAAAGTATTTAATTCACAGGACATGCTCTTCTGAAATCTGCAAGTCGGTTTGTTAGGTTTTTATAAAGCATAAAGCCAACAATGTTCTGAGCACAAGTAGCCACATACACACACCACCAGCATCACCTGGTAGACCTCCTCAGACTTCAGCAGAAAATTGTTTAAATAAAACAAGCTGAGAGGGCTCACTGAACATTTTGACAAAATTCTGAATCAAGATTTCTACAGTCTTTTTTAACTCTTTTTTTTTTTTCTTTTGGTGGGTGTTGTTTTAGCTATATACTCTTTTACATGAGGAGTAAACGACAGGTAAGCTGTGAGACTACATGGCATGTAATGGGTCAGCTCATGGCTTGCAGTGTTGCTGATTTGCTAATAGTCCTGACACTGATGTCAAGACTTGTTGGTATTTGTGACATTTACTGTCATGAAGCATTGTATTTGGGGTGCTCTCACTTTGTCCTTCAATATGTTGTCTCCTATGCTCCTACAAAAAGATTCTTTGTGTTTAAGAACCACCACACAAAGACTGAATGATAAAGCCACAAGAGCACCTTCATACATCATGGTCCAAGGTCAATTTCCACACTTCTATCTGTGTTAGTGGTTGTTTTTTTTTTAAAAATGCTCTGAGCCTCCCACCAGGTCACAGAATCTCAGCAATGTAAGGGTTGGAAGGGAGAGGTTTCAAATCTTTCCAGAGAAGGAGACTCCACAACCTGTCTGGGCAGCTTGTTCCAGTGCTCTGGCACCCTCACGGGAAAGTTTTTTTCTTATGGTTAGGTGGAACTCTGTGTTCTAGTTTGTGCCCATTGACCTATTACTGGACAGCACTGAAAAGAGTCTGGTCCCATTCTCTTGAGCTGCACCTTTTAGATGTTGGTAAGATGTTAGACTACTCCAGGCTAAACAGTTTCAGGTCTCTCAGACTTTCCGTGTCAGTGAGATGCCCCAGTCCCCCCAGCATCTTTATGGCCCTTCACTGGACACTGTACAGTGTCCCCCCATCCCTCTTGAACTGGGGAACCCAGAAATGGACCCAGTACTCCAGATGTGGCCTCACTAGGACAGAGTAGAGTAGGAGGAGAAGTTCCCTTGACCTACTGGTCAAACTCTTAACACATGCAAGAGACGGCTCTTTACAAGTTTTCTTTTCTCCTCACAGCCAGAAGAGCAAAATATCACCTCCTTCACAGCTTCATCAGGAATAAGGCATGTAGTAACATATGCCCAGACGATAAAAGCAACCCAAGGTCCAGGACTAACATATGTTTTCTGCTAGCTTTTCACTTGTGCAGAAGCATTTATGTGGAAAAGATAGACTTCCCAGAAGAGGCACCTTGGTACAGATAGAATCATAGAATGGAATCACAGAATCATTTCAGCTGTAAGAAACTTTTACAATCATGAACTCTAAGGTTAATCCAGGACTACCAGGTTACACATGGGCCTCAGCACCACATCTACTTGTCTTTTAAATCCCTCCGGGGATGGTAAATACACCACATCCCAAGGTAGGCTAATGCCACCAAAACAGAGAAAGCAGCACTGCAGGACATATATTCGTCATGCCCAGTGATGGCACAGGGACTTTCTCACAAAGAAACATTATTGCCATGAACGATGTTGTTTTGGCTAGGCTTGAATCAACAGAAATGCTCTTCCTGCACTGAAGAAGTTGTATTATTACCTGGAAAATTTATTTCATCTTGGTTTCATTTTGTTGATGTTCTGGGTGTTCAACACAGATCTGCCTTCCAACAGTGTGGTGGAAACACTGTGTGAATGAGAATTTCTGAGATGGCATAAAGGAGAATTAGCTAAGTCCTTCTAAATGTGACTTAAAGAATTGCAGAATGACAAGGTTGGAAGTGCCCTCAAAAATCATCTAGTTCCAACTTCCTGCCATAGGCAGGGACACCTCCCGCTAGTACAGGTTACTCAAGGCCTCGTCCAACCTGGCCTTGAACACCTCCAGGAAGGGAGCAACCACAACCTCCCTGGGCAACCTGTTCCAGTGCCTCACCACCCTCACTGTGAAGAACTTCCTCCTAACATCCAGTTTAAATCTCCCCTCTGCCAGTTTAAACCCATTGCCCCTTGTCCTGTCATTGCAAGACCTTGTAAATAGTCCCTCCCCAGCCTTCCTGTAGGCCCCCTTCAGATACTGGAAGGCTACTATAAGGTCTTCTCAAAGCCTTCACTTGTCCAGGCTGAAAAGCCCAAACTGTCTCAGCCTGTCCTCATAGCAGAGCTCCCTCTTAATATCTGTGAAATGCATCAAATTCAACAAAATAATGATTCAAGGAGAATCAGGTGATCTAATACTTGGATATTAAGAAAAATTACTGAAAGAGTTATCAGGCATTGGTATAAGCTGCCTAGGGAGATGATGGACTCTCAACCTCTGGAAGTTTTCAAAAAACGTGTAGACGTGGCACTTTAGGATATGGTTTAAGGGCTGTTTTGGTGTTAGATGAATGATTGGACTCTATGATCTTA
This sequence comes from Eubucco bourcierii, assembly GCA_013396675.1. Lineage (NCBI taxonomy): Eukaryota > Metazoa > Chordata > Aves > Piciformes > Ramphastidae > Eubucco > Eubucco bourcierii. Next base: position 19,414 of record VWZE01002247.1, read on the forward strand.
GAGGTCTTTTCCAACCAAAACAATCTGTGATTCTATTCTACGATTCCTGGTTTTATGGAGCTTTATAGGAATCTTCTTCTCTTCCCTGGGTCTGTATTGGGTTCTCACATCTTACATTTCACATCAACTTTTGAGTTCAAATGGACAGCGCAATTCAGCCCAAACAAGAAGAGCACTTCTATCTGACTCTAACTCAGGCCAGACTCACTTAAAACTCAGTCTAGGTTCACCAAAAGGTTTGCAAACCCTCCCCAAACTTGGCCCAAGGTGGGATTTGTAATGGCTTTCAGCTGCAAGAGTTTTCACCTGGTTTGAGGTTTGCTCATTGAAGTTTTCCCACAGTCCACATCAAGGCTCAGCTGGGAACTGCTGCTCCCCACCCATTTCTCTTATCTCTGCATCTTATAACTAATATTCTTAAGCTAATGCATTTGCTTTGCTCTACTGCCATGGGAAATACCCTCCTACTACCCCTTTGATTTTAATATTGAACTATGAGAGCACAGGCCTGAATTTGGATGTGGGAGCATACAGGTTTACATTGCCCTCAACCAGGAGATTCTCATGGATAACAAAGGACGTTTTTTAGACCACATTCATTATAGGATGGGATAATTCAATGTGCAATACTCACAGTTAGCCTAAAGGTGCCTTTAGTTTGATAAGTTCATAGCAATCATAGAGTTGCTTTCACCTTTAGATCCTGGGTCTGTGCTCCCCCTTAAGCACCTTTAAGGATAACAGTACTTCATGTGCTTATACTATTTCATCTCTATCTCCCTGATAGTGGGTGGGGCCATATAATGATAGAGAGAAATTAAGCCTGAGCAGAGCTGGCAGGGATTCTCAATATTGTTCTGGCAGCCAAGTGAGTTTATTTAATGCTGCTCAGATAGCTCAGTGCAGCAATTTGGCACATGCACTTAGCCACAATGACTTAGGGCAATTACTAGAGGGTCCTTCATGCCCATGCTCTTCATGATTACCAACACACACAGTGGCAGCAAAAAGATCTAAGACAACACACCCCGTGACACTAGCAGACTTGCAAATGGTTTTGAACCATGATAATAAAATGTAGCTTCTTTGGGGGATGTACAACAGAACCCAGACTTGCTTTCCTCCCTGCTCTGGCTTTCTACTAACAACGGACACTAAGTGCACCAAAAAACTCATTTGGGCTGCACCTTGCCTGTTCTAAGCAAGAAAACAAAATGTCTAGGAAAGCAAATTAGGAATTACAGGAAGGCTGCACAACAAGAACAGATTCAAGTAAAACCACAACCCAATAAAAAACTACTCACTTCAGCAAATTATTTTGACTTGAGTAATTATATATTCTTCCAACTATCCTGAAGTAATAATTTTCCCCTATGCCACATAGAGTCACTTCTTTAATTGTTGATGATTGTTCTGGGAATGGTCATGTTTTTACTATGGAAAACATTTTTAAAAATCTGTCTTGGGTCTCCACTGCAAAGTGTATGAAATACGACTAGCCCTTCTGACTCCAAAAAGTCCACGGGGAGCTGGCTACAGCTTCACTTTGAACCTCAGAGGCATTCAGATGAGTTTTTCTAGCTCTCACAGATATATCTCTATGGTCTTTTGGGCAGAAAAGTCCAGGCCTACAGTCCTTGGAAGTAGGTGAGAAGAGGTCAGGAGGAAACCTAAAGACAGTACCTTGCCCTCTACACCAGGATATGATGAAAGATTACTGTAGATGTTAACAGAAATTAAATTATCAAGGATAACTGGCTCTAAGAGTCCAAATCAAAGCCTTGTGTTCACCTTTCTATTCACCTGACTGCCATTGGGCTATAACCTAGGCAAGAATATTCTCTTCACAGAAAAGCTAAGTGAAAGCTTGTCCTTCTAGTGCTGTCCAGACTTTTAGGACAGTATTACTCTTCCTTACAGGGAGAGGAAGAGTTTATCAATGCTTTTCTGCAAGACATTTCCACCAGTCCGTTTTGACAATACCCGATATACTGTTATGGGGCTTGCTCAGGAAATGTGAAGATGACCAAACAAGAATTTTAAACATAATCAAAAAACACCAAAAAGCATTTCTGTAAAACTTAAACCACCCAGGAGAAAGCATTCATTTTTCTGGCAATACTCACATTTCTAACAGGAAACTGAAGTAAGTTATTTCCTTTCTTCAAACTTTTTCAAAAATATGCAGATGGTCAGGAGGACTCAGAAAGTTTCAGCATGTCCAATGCCTTTCGTGTGGAAGGGCTTGGCTCACTGTGAACCATATCCTCTGCACCAGGCTATGAATGCTACCATACAGCACAACACTCTGTCCATTCGAACAGCACTTGGGATCTAGCAGTCGAAATGTCAAAATGCCAACATGAAATTGTCTGTTCTTTTCTTTTTTCTTTTATTACTAAATTCAAATTTAATTTCTTCTAGGAGAAAAAGGCCTGAAAGTAGATATAAGCAAAATTTAGAGCTTGAAGTTTTCTGTTTGATGATCCTTCACGTTTTTCTTTAGAGTTTTTTGTCCTTATACAGCTTTTGAAAGAATCCATATCATCTACATGGCTAATTTGACAGCTCTTTCTTTTTCATGATGATCCTGAAGGCAAGGTCTATCTCATAGACCATACTGGTCAGACTGGGAGACAGATTTTTGAATGCCTGTTTATCTCAGCTCCATTTGTTTTCTTGTACATCTACACTCAGGGTATCACCAAGCACTTTGGTTGGGGTTACCAGGCTCGAGAAATATAAAAATGCTCAGACAAAAGGACTGGAGCTTGTAAAAAATCATATGTGGTTCCTGCATTGCAGAAACTAAATATTGCTTGCTGAATCCAGCTTTTTATGCTTATCACCTACTTCACTTGTTTTCACTTTTGTTCAGAGTCCAAACTGAATACAGGAACAATAATGCTTGGAAAATATTTAGGCTTTTTTTTTTTTTTTTTTTAAATCTTCTATTTAGCCAGACTGAATTTTTAACAACTGCTCTTTTTAGCTGGAAACTCTTTTTATTTCCCTCCCTTCCACCCTCCATGCATTGCAGTGATAAACTTTTAAGAATCCATCATCTTCTCTGGAGGAGATAATCTACAAGGGAAGGCAATACTGAAACACCAAACCTCTGTATCACACATGCAGGTCACGAGGCAGCAGGAAGCAGGTTTCAATGCAATATGTAAATAACATACTAACTATAGTAAATAATATATATATAAAATATGGTAAATTAAGTTGGTTTCTTCCCTCTAATGTAACTATGCTCGAGATCCTTATCTTGGTAACTTAGCTGTGCTCTTAGGATTCCTAAATTGGCTTAGGATTTCTAAAACAGTCTTAAATTCTGTGTGTTACAGGAGGATTTCAAGAAAGGACAAGTATTTCGCACTCGATTTGAAATCAGGTGGGAGTTAACAGTGGTTCTCAATGCCTTGGCTGACAACCATAAGCAGCATGGGGCCGCGATGCCCAAGGAGATACTCCTGGAAAAACACCAGCAATTCCCCCTCTCGATCTGCCTGTGGTGCCAGAGCTGCTGGCAGAAGCTACGGCTAAAGCCTAGGAGCGTATCTGAGACCTTCAAACTCACCACCCAGTTCATTGCCTAGGAGCGTATCTGAGACCTTCAAACTCACCACCCAGTTCATTGCCTAGGAGCGTATCTGAGACCTTCAAACTCACCACCCAGTTCATTGCCATCTATAGCTGCAGAAGGATCACTGAGCGCACTTTTTTAAAAAAGAAAAATTACAGAGAGTCGAGAAACAAAACATAGTCCAAAGTTTAAGGCTCAAACATCAGGCCTCCAGTACTAAGCTGACTATTGACCCACCATTGTAACATCTGCCACTCTTCAAAGTTTTTTAATCATGTTCTCTGAATCTATCAGTCCTGGGAGTCAAAGTTGCTAAAAATGCAAATGGCTTTTAAGCTGCATTAATGTGAAATCAGGTGGCCACTCAATATTAAGCTGTCCTGACTTATAAATAAAGTTCCCCTGAAGTAAGCAAACTTACCTGGCAAATAAGCTCATTTGCGAGCCCTGCCTCCACAGAACATCTTGGGATGCCTGATTTCTGCAGACCTGTACTAAAAACCCTTTCTACAAACTACTACAAGTCAAAATTTTGCAAATGAAACTTGAAATTACAGGTTGAATCTAACATGGAAACTGAAGAGAGAGTTAAGAAATATTGACAGAAAAGATTAACGGAAAATTAACCTGCTCGTCCCCATCCTAATTTTTTTTTCTTTTTTTCTTTTCTTTTGTTTCAAAATTTGTCCACAAATGGTTGAACTAGTCCACAAGGACAATAAGATTGATCTCTGCTGTGGATTCTGTCCTGGGGAAAGGATTTTTCCAGATGGACAAAAAACTATCATTAGACTTAAATCATTGGACTTAAAACACTGAATAAATCACTTTTTCACAAGTCTAAGAAAAAGACAATCATCTGTTGGCAAATAGAAAGACCTTTCGACAACTGAAAGGAGCTTGTGTCCAGAGTTCCATCCAAATAGTCATACACACTTTGCCGCAGGCTCACCGGTGTTTGCTCAGGAGAGAAATCCTAGTTAAATCATGGGAAGGTGGGAACTGATGCCCAAGTACATGATATTTCTAGGCAAATCTATGATTCAGAAAACAACAAAACAAACTTGTTGTGAAACGTGAAATGTATCTGTTTTCCCTTCAGATGTGCGTGAGCGAGTGTGGCAGTACGTGTATGAATGCTGATGAGGTTGGAGAGCCGAGGGAAGTCTTGAGACACTGCTCAGCGGTAGGAAGGTGGAAGGAAAAAAAACCCAACAACAACCACACCAAACCCTAGGATTTCTCTCTGCAACATATGGTACCAAAACAGAGCACTGAAAAACTTAAAGCTGCCCAAGGTCCTTGTTTTCATTCTTTGGCCCTGTTTTGTGGAGAAATATCACAAAACTGGCTCTTTTTCGACTGTTCCCACCGCTTTCCACCCCAGCCTGTTCAATGCTGCTGAGCAGTGTTGTTTGCTCTGGCTTTGAAAGGACAAGAACGTGTTTTTAAGTAACAGAGACACTCCTGAATAAATCTTCCCTTGGGAAATAAAATAAGTGAACAGTGACTCCATGCCACACATGGTTTATGTGCTGCATGTGGATCCAGGTTGGAGCCCAGGTCTGCGTGGGACTCTGGGCAAAGCCACCCCAGGTAAAATCAATAAGGGGAAAAAAAGAAAAATTAGTTACAGCAGATTCTGCTTGTAGTCAAACTTTTTTTTTTTTTTTCATAAAGGAAAAAAAAAAAAAGAGAAAGAAATCCCTCAATTGAAAAGATTTTGAGGCCAAGACCAGATGCTCATAAAACTTTGATAAATGATAGTATGAAATATGCATGTGGGGGCCAGTTTGGTAAAGCTTCGTTCACATTCGCCTACTCCCTTCCTCTGCTGCCTCCTCACAAACCAAAACATACAAGTGGTGCTTTTCAATCCAAGATGAGTTTTCACCACCCTCTTTTTTTTTTTTTTTTTTTTCCCCTCCAACATTTGGAGACACTTAAACTCAAGTAAGAGTCACTCTCTCCTCACAAGCAGAAAGTGACAGGACAAGAGGAAACAGCTTCAAGTTGGAGCTTCGGGTTAGATATAAAGAAAAATTTACTCATGGGAAGAGATCTCAAGCACTGGAATAGGCTGCTCAGGTTGGTGTTGGAGTCACTACCCCTGGAGTTGTTTACAAGATGCATAGATATGGTTTGGTAGTAGTTAAGCAGTAGTGCTGGGATTGTGAGATCTAGGTGAGTAGTTGGACTTGATGATTCCGAAGGTCTCTTCCAAGCTCAAGAGTTCTAAAATCTCTCCAAGACCTACACCATAGGTCTTTTCAGGGTCAAAACAACAAACAACACCTGCATGCAAAGTGCAGTAGAGCTGACAGTACTGATCTAAGAGGAAGAGTTTTCCATACAAACCACTCCTAGGAGTAGCTTTTTGGCTTACCAGTTCCCAGACTACAGCATCTCCTTTCATGGCTTTTTATGCTGCACATACAGAAAATAAAGGTCCCATGTTTCACTCCTGCATCCCAGAACACCACGACCACAACATGAATGATATACAATTTGGAAAGCTTGAATTTTTCACCCCAACTCAGCAACACCACAAGCCCAGCATCACAGTGAAGGACATGAGGTCCACTCAGAAGCGGTGCAGGGCTCTTTGCCACCATGACGATCATCCTCTCCCATTCTTGATAGCACTGGAAACAACGTGTAGAACAAGCCCTGAGAGCTCAGATATCAGCAGCTCCCCTGCTTTGAGTGGCCTTTCATCCAGGTCGAGGTTTTCCCTCAAAACTTGGCTGGAGAAATCAACAGGGGTCTTTTCAATGGACATTAGCTCTAAGAAATCAACCCAGCTTTTCAGTTACAGAAATAACAAAATTCACAAAGCAACATGAATTCCACCCCCTTCTCCCACCTAGAAAATGTTACATTCAGACTAAAAAAAATCTGGATACACAAGAATTAACATTTTCTTTATCTCACCAGCTAAAGCCACAGGTTCAATCCAAAAACCATGGAGACATTTTCAGAACTACCTGCACAGCTGAGCAGGGCTAGAGATGAGATCAGCTGAGGTGTCTCTCCAGACAAATACACAGAAATGAACCATAAACATCACCTACATGTCCAGGAGAACATCTGCAAGGAGTGGGCATAGCACCCAGGCTCACATTTTGCATGTTGTGGGGCAAAGGGAGAGAGCACCTATGCAGAGGGGGAAATGTCCAGCCTCCAACCCAGCATCTGCCTTTCCTTTTCCATGATCAAAGCTACGGCTTTTGGTTTTGGCAGTTTTGACAGTTAAAATCACTTCTATTAATCAGGAACAAAACCTAAAGGTTTTTGTTGTTGTTGTTATTTGTTTGTTTTTAAATTCATTAAATTGAAAAACCCTACAAATTGCTTCAGGTTGATGATATATTGATTTTCTACAATAATACTGATTATTCCAATAAAATCAAAATCAATTTTCAGATGAAAGCCTCTTCGAAAGTAGACAGACTTAATTGCCTGCACAACAGGAACACACTTGCACAATAGGAGCCCTTTAAAAAGGGATCAGTGGGAAGGGTCTGCCCTCTTTGTCTGGGGAAGCCAAGCTGGAATGACAAGCCCTAGCAGATATATGTCCCAACACATATATTTGTTCCAGCAAAACAAGATGGTCCTGCAACCAAGGTGGCATAACTGAGGAAACATGAATCATCTCTGATATGCGTTCTGCTTGCAGGTACTGCATGGCTAGGTGGTCCCAACAGCCTCTTCAGGTGGAAAACACTTCTTGAAATTACTCTAAATATCTATCTCAGAGTTGGAGTGTTAAGTTCGCCCTTTCAATGGGTCCAGCATAATGGGCTGCCTCTGCACTTCCATCATCAAACCTACACTAGTGTTGGTGTGAGCTGAAGGCACCCATTTCCAGAGCAGCACCAAAACACAGTGCACCATATCTGCTAATGGAAAGGTCACAAAGTAAATATTAGCCAAAGCAATCAAGAACGTCAAGTGAAAATTCCCTTGGGAACGTGTCCCCTTATACCCCACAAATTCAGGTTGGCAACTTGTGACAGGTACAATCTGGCTCCCATATGTCTTGCACAGAGAGTGGAGGAATGTGTATCCATGCTCCTTCCATCACTATAACAACATGTCAAAAGAGCCACCTCTCAGCAGGAAGGTATGCAGAAACACCAAGGGAGGGGGAAGAGGAAAAAAAAAATTTTATTTTTTTTTACATTTTTAAAACCCCACAACAATCACCACACAGCATTTGGCATTATCCCTGGAAAACATTTGACACCTTGAAAGCCACACAGAAAATGGAGTCAGCTCTGCCTGTGGCTCCTGTGGACTCTTGGAGGGCTGGCCAGGACCACAGGAGCTGGACCCCATACCCAGGAGTTCACAGCAAGTGATGATAAATATTCCATTTATTCCTGTTTTGCAAGGTTGACAAACTTTACAGAAGGTTTATCTCCCTCTTGATGCTTCCATATTTTCCAGGCTGTATTTGGATACAGGAGTTCATTTGAGATTCGTGTTTTGGGATTTGTTATTTTTGCAATTCTATGCTATACTTTGAAGAGCAATTTCTCTCGTATCAACCAACAAGGAAACTAAGATAACTAGATCAAGCAAAATCCCCACTCTCTCCATCAACTCTTTATGGTTGGATATTGGTTGCTCTAGGATGGGCATTCAGAGGTATGTTTGGGCTCAACCACCACCCCTTTTACAGACTTGGCAGAACTGCTTTGCATCTTCAGTCAAATACCAGACCCTTTTATTTCCTAGTAAACCCCTCTGTTTCTGGATCTGACACAGTTTTAACAAGCGAACACCTTCAGTGGTACCCAAGGAATGGCTTTGACTAGCTTTGGAAGGGTCATTGCCTTGCTGGGTGTAAAATCTGAACGAAGCAGCACTTGACTTCTGCAGGTTTTGCAACAGGTACAGTCCATTAAAGCCTATTTGGATATGAAAAGAGTAAAACACAAAGACTTTAGCTGACTATCGTAGCTTCATGCTCCCCACATTCCTGTCTTCCTGAACTGGTGCAGAGCTCTGAGCCCAGTTCACTTTCCATGTGTACAATAACCTCCACTGGTTTAAACAGGATAACACCATAGCTCATAGCTGGAGGAAAGAAGGGATTATTTAATCCCTATCACAGCCTTTTCCCAAGTGGGATCAACCTTGCTAACACACCACTGTGCCTTTAAATTCACAAAGACCGAAGACCCAAAATTAAGGAATTCAGATGCAAAAGGTTTTCCTAGCTGAGTTTCCACAAAGTCAATTAAAGCCAGACCGTAAGCAAATGGGAACACAACGCAGAGTATGACTGTCTAAAAGCAGTTCAGAGATCATCACAGACTACTTTTTCCAGACAAGGACTTTGATTTCCTTCCCCTTATCTTGCCTCTGCCCCACAGCTTCCCAGAGCATATGCTTTCATGAGGCCCCAACTCAGCAGATCACAGACTACCCTACTTTGCTGGCTGCAGTCATGGCTCGAACCAAATCAGCCCTGACCTTCCAAGTCCCTTGGTCCTCCACATAAGTTATGTGACCAAAATGAAACAAACTTGCACTTAACTTTTTTTTCCTCCCTGAAAATTAGCCGCTCTCATCCTTGCTGCGCCATGTCAAAATTAAAGAGTAAACAGAGGTCCCCCAATTCCCCTGATTGCATTAATCATTCAAATGACGTATTAGCATTCTTCAGACTCTGCTGTTGTGCTTCCAAATTAACACCTCCAGGTTCAAGGGAATAGAAATTAACTGAATTATCTGGCAGCCCCAGATGTCCTGGCGCGTTCTTCCTTCTTGCTGATTTAATATGCCTGAAGAACAGTTATGATGCAGGAAAACTGCTAATGGTCAAGAAATAATTTATGACATGTGTAACAGATAGGCTCAGCTCCCCGTTGCATACAAAATCTGTCAGGAATTTGGTCAAAAGAGTTACAATTTTGGTTTTCGGAAACTTTCGCTCGCTTGAGGCTGACCTACACTGGCCACCATTTGGTTGATGGGAGTTGGGACATGCCTCTTGCCACAAGGCTACAACCCTGTAGTGCCATGGGGCACTGAGGCAAGCGGTCCCAGAGACCTCCATCACCTCTTCCCATCCCAGCCACTCACAACCTCCTAGCAGCATGGAGAGGATGAGATTTTAAAAGACTAACATAAATCCATCTTAGCAGCAGTAGCTTCTCCCCTGGTCACAGTCCTGTCCTTCAGGAGATTCTCTAAAGCATTAGTCTGTAATCACTTGTGTGCCTCCAAGCTACAAACATTGAAAAAAACGAAAAAACACACTTAATAAAAAAAAAAAATGCTTCCTATAGTTGCAGAGTCAGACATGGCCAAGCATCAAGCACAGATTCTTCGTGATGGGAAAAACCCAACCACCATACCAACTCTCTTGCAGCCACACATCTATGGTGAGGACACAAATCAGAGAAGGGAGGTTAGAGCAGGGAGAGAAGAAACCAACAGCCCATATTCCCTGGGCACCCACCCTGGTTCTGCCACTGCCAAAATTCACAGTATACATAGGCAGTTGGAGGGGTTGCCAGAGCTATCACCTAGATACAGTGGTAGCATAATAATGGGCAGAAATTATTTTTCATGCCTTAGTGGGAACTGTAACATCAGCTGTTTATTAAATGACAGTAGCAGTGGTGACTACTTCCCCATCAAGCCCAGAAGTGTATGCTGTCACTTTAAAAAAAATTGAGATGGTGCCAAACTAGTCACCGTAATGCTCCCTTGGCATGATTAGATGCATGCCCAGGGTTGTATTTGCATATGATATTCAGGGCATGATTTTTTTATTGTTCTTAATCAGAGCCGAATGTCAACAAAATAAATGAAGTTGCGAGTTGAAGTGAAATTTTTATCACATCGGGGATGTGCTTTTTCTCCCATTTATCACAGCCCATATTGAGAGAGTGAAATTTTTTGAAAATGTGGTAATCAATGGAAGAGCTCCATATGGCAGGGATCAAAGGTGTTACATAGTGTGTGGTTCTGCTTTATTGCCAGCCAGTACTGTTAATTGGACAACAAGATCAGAGGCAATATTAAAATCCAATTAAATTGATATGAACAGATTGCCAAGTGATGTACACTAATGTATAATTGAGTATCAAGCAAATGCGAGTCCCCGTCTTCTGCTTCTACCTCCTGAATAAATGATGGAGCCATAGAGGACAGAAACAAGTTTGCACATTAGCTCCACAGCTCTGGGCTTTCATTTGTTACTCTCCGAGTTGATGACTTCAGTTTTCCTCTCGTCAGCCTTAAAGGCAAAGCTCACTGTCCCCAGCCTCTGACCACGAGCTGTTTACCTCCCACTCCACTCTCCTCATCCCTTTTCCCCCCCCTTTTTTTTATTAAGGTGCTTAGAAATGAAATCCATGTTTCATATGCTTCATTACATATCTATTATACAGCTAGTTCTAAAGAGCAGCACATTGATAATATATTGTGCTAGTTGTAAATGATCTATCCATATGGAGCCAAGCTTTAGCACATTTCTAATGCTATTCCCAGGGTATAAATTACAGGAAAATATTTCTTGCTCGAAAAGGGGAAACGCACTGAATGAATACTGGCAAGGTATCCTACACAAAGGAGGAGATCAAGAGCCCTTCAGAAAAAATTGTCAAGGTCTGTAGCCTGGGTTGTGAGCCCCACACCTCTGGAGGATTTCAACATCCTCTCTTCTCTGGAGGACAGATACTTCAGGCTGGTGAAGCCACTCTTCTGCCAAAATTCCTGTTGTATTCAATGAAACAGTTGCCCAAGCATGTGTTTTATTCCATACGGTTGACCACAATAGGGCATGCACTTGAAGTGTTATCAAACCTTGGGAAGCATGGCTTAAGCAGGTGGCACAGCTGTCCTAGCCATTCCCAGATACATTCAGCAGGGACTTACCAACACAAAAATGAGACTCCATGTTCTCTATCTATGAGAGTTGGGGCTCTTCAGCCTGGAGAAGAGAAGAGACCTTTGAGGAGGCCTTACAGTAGCGTTCCAGTATCTGAAGGGGGCCTACAGGAAGGCTGGGGAGGGACTATTTACAAGGTCTTGTAATGACAGGATGAGGGGCAATGGGTTTAAACTGGCAGAAGGAAGATTTTAGACTGGAGATTAGGAGGAAGTTCTTTCCAGTGAGGGTGGTGAGGCACTAGTACGGGTTGCCCGGGGAGGCTGTAGAGGCTCCCTCCTTGGAGGTGTTCAAGGCCAGGTTGGATGAGGCCTTGAGTGACCTGTACTAGTGGGAGGTGTCCCTGCCTATGGCAGGGGGTTGGAACTAGATGATCCTTGAGGTCCCTTCCAACCTTGCCATTCTATGATTCTATCCTCACTCACTGAAACTCAGCCACTACCTGTACCTGGGATGTCCCACCATCAATCACACTCTGGTGTTTACACAGACATACAGAATTAAAGTGACAGTTTTAATGGTCAATCTGTATTTGTGCAACCAAGTCTTCCTTAACCTGGTTGGAAGCAAAATTGGGAGCCAAGATGAAGTTACAAAGCAATGGTAAACTAGCATGTGCTAGCATATTAGTTACATGGAAATGGAAAAGCAAAGGGGAAAAAAAGATCAGATTACGGATTTTTTTAATTTATACTCAAAGACAAGTAATTTTGGGGGTCCCAAACCCCTATTCTATGAGGAATCATAGAATAGTTTTGGTTAGATGAGATCTCTAAGATCTAGTCCACCAGTTAACCTAGCACTGCCCAGTCCACCACTAAACTGTGCCCAGGAGTACCACATCTACAGTCTTTTAAATACCTCCAAGAACGGTGAATCCATCACTTTCCTGGGTAGACTGTTCCAGGGCTTGCCAATCCTTGGGGGAAAGACATTTTTCCTAACATGCAAACTTAATCTTCCCTGGGACAATCTGAGGCCATTTCCTCTTGTCCTACCATCTGGTACTAAGGAGAAGGTTCCTTTCAGTTATCTATAGAGAGCTATAAAGTTTTCCCTGAGCCTGGTTTTCTTTGGGTTAAACAACCCCAGTTTCCTAAAATCCACTCCTTGTGAGACTCGTGCTCTAGACCAAGTAATGCAAGAACCAAGAGCTTGAGAGATTAGGTCTTGAGAAATGCAAGATCACACACTTTAGAAGGAACTATTTTAATGTTTCTGGCTCATTGCTGGTTCGTAAGTATTTGCAACTGAATGAGGACCTCATTTAAGACTAAAAAAACCAACCCCCCCAAATGCATATATTATGCTGTATGATGCTGGAAGGAGAGTAACACATGCCACTGTATAAAGTTATCGGGATGCCATCACACATGTTGCATACAGCTCAGACCATCTCACTGAAGGTAACATAGGAGGTATGACATTTCTGGTCTTTTTGCCCTCGTGTTTCGTGTCTCGTGAGATCCATTAATGTGATGAGGCTACTTGTATTAACATAGGCACACAAAGTCTAGGAGACGAATCCAATAACTCTAAGATCCTCAGCTCTTGAACAGAAGAAATTTATCCACAAAACTATCTGGAGAGCATGTTCTGGCCCAAAAACCAGGCACCAGCCATTGGCTTGACAGGGCCTCTATGAAACATTGTTTCACAAACAGGAGTGTAAAATGACAGGGACCTTAACATCCCCAACTCACATAAAGAACCCTGGCTAGCCCCTTAACACTGCTGCCTGTTGTCCCAAAGACTTGGGAAGAGTCCAGAAGACTTCAGTTCACACTTAACCTAGGTCTACAAAACAAGAGTGGAAAGGAGAAGACTGTACCAGGACTTTAGTGCAAAGAGTGTCATTTCTGTATTTACAAGGCAAAAAGCATCTGTCTTCTTTGTCCCTCCTGTGTCCCTACCACCCCCAAACGCACATATGCACAGCTGTTCTCCATACCTGCACTGCACCAGTGCAGCAGGAAAGGACTGTGTGAAGCCAGATGAGTGTCACCTCTACAATCAGAGCCACAGATGACAAGTTTCCCTGAAAGAGTTAAGGGAGCACAAGTGCTCAAACAGGTTGTTGCTTTCAACAGACAGATTTGCCTTCACTATAGACTTCTCTGGTTTGAATTTCCTCCACTATATTACAACTAACGATAATAATATTAAAAATAATTATGATTTGTCATATATTTGTAAGCCAGCAGAAAAACTAGTCTTGATTCCCACCAGTGCAGTACATAACCCCTTTAACTCACCTTTACCTTCCAATAGGGGCCAGAATTTCAAATGGAGATTTAAACTGTGTTTGTAGACAAATGTCATAGTGCTTCAGGATAGTGGGGGGGGGNAGACCATCTCTGCATCTCAGCACTTGTAAAATCTCTACATAAACCAGGCATTGGGACACACCAACCAGATCCAAAGCCAGGACAACACTAGGAATGAAATGAAAGGGTTGAGACAGTGAGGGATATTTCTAGAGTCACCAGCTAGTCAACCCAAGGCCCAAACCTGAGTTTTCATTACACAAGGAGCCTGTTCAAAAAACTGTGGTGGTTAGATATTTGGAAACAAGAAGTACTTCTGAAGCAACAGTAATAAATCTTTAGGGTGTTCATGTAGTGAAATACTATTCAGGGACTCCCACCTGTCTTGCCTTTTTTTATTTATCTTTGAGTTGGAACTGATAGACTGGAGGGCCCCCATCAGCCCACCTTGCATGACAGACAGAATCATACAGACCCATCACCTCTGCTATGACCATTGAGTCATCTCTACTCCATCGCTTATCTCTCAAACCCAAGAGCTAAAAAAATAGTTCACAACAAAGCCAGGACCTACCTGAAACTGTCTCCCCATCAAATACTTCCCATGCCACTAGAGCAGAGACAGGCCCATGATAGGCACTTATCCAGCTCCTCCAGTTGGAGAAGGTAGATGACAAACATGTCTCCTTGCCACCTATTTAAGGGCGTCATTTCAAGCGGTCACTTCTGTCTCTTTTTTCCTTCCTTTTCTCTTATTTTTCTTCTGTTCTGCCCTTTTGAACTGCTCCTTTCGCCACTTCATTAAGGTGTACCTCCAGCATAAAGAAGGCATCACTGCTAGGTTTGTAAATTACCTGGACCTAGTGCTGTATAATGCAGCAAGTATTTTAACAGTGATCTATATTGTATGCAGAACAACATGGAGTAAGCAAGGGGCAACACAGTAGGCTTTTTTAAGTGAGCTTTCTTTTCTCCTCCAGCTCCTTAGACATTGATGATTTAGTATTACAATTGTCCAGTAAGTCTTATCCTTCTAGAACGAGAAAGGTATCTTATAAGCTTGATGCTTTCACTCTACAACAGGCAACCAAGCCCATCAGGGTTATTCAACTATTTTGCCCTAGTCTGCTCCAAAAAGAGGAGACAGCAACAACCCTGAATACCTGTGTGCATACCTAAACACTTGTATGCATGTGACAAATTTAGGTGTAGATGTAGAGATCAACAGATACTAGGGAATGGAGAGACACTAAATGGAACACAGCATTTGGTAAATCAGTTGGCAGAACTGATAGCAATGATCAGAGATGCAACAGCAATAGTGTAATTGCCCTGTTTGGTAACTTTCTTGCTGAATAACAGCAATGTCTATATGAAATATCAAGCAGAACCTTGTTACACACTGTGGTTCACTTGCCTTTCCCATATCTCCTAACAAAGGTGCCCAAAATTCTGTTTCAGCATCATTTTGTCATTTTCAGCTAACTGAAAACAGTTCACCACCCTCTTATAACATGTTGGAGGTTTTTTGGCACACAGCATTTTGTCAGCAATCATTTTTAAATTTAACCCCTATTTGGGGCAACTTCTCTCCCAAATGGCCAACATACAACTCATGGTCATCAAGAGGCACCACTTGTTTCCAAGTATAAATGTAATGATTTCTTCTTCCTAGCCAACCCAATATACACTTTCTCTTCAATTTCTGGGGTTTTACCAAGTTTTTCTGCAAGCTTTAGTTCCCAGACACATGAATGTGTTTTGCACATGCTGAGGCTACATTGTGAAGTATCCAGTGCTTAAGCAGAACACGATTCCCATAAAACTTTAACCCACGCCGAGCATCCAGGTTTGGGCTGGAGCAGCACTGTCTCTGCAGCAAATGTTGCAAGGAGTTAATTAACAGAAGGTTTTGAACAGAATAATAGTAGCTGACTTTGGCAGCCTCTTTGCTTCTAAACTGATTGGGGGGGGGGGCAGGGAAGGAGAGTGGGCAACAATATTAATTTTTAGCATTTTAAACACTAAAAATTAAAATTAAGTGGTTTTAGATGTGGCATTGGTAGCTCTTTGTAATTAACCCAGTCTCATCCCTGGAGAAATTCGGGTTTAATTTAATTTTTAGGAGGATGAGGAACATTATTTACTGGTTTCTTTCAGGAAGGCTGTGGGCAAGTACACCAGAAGCATTGGTTTTTTGTTTGGTTTTTTTTTTAAACTCGTTTTGGAGGTTGAAGGGTGGAAATTGGGATAATCAACAGGAGATCATTTAAAGACAAGGGATACAGATGAAATGGGAAGATGCAGAGAAAAAAAAAAAAAGAAAACAACAAAAAAAAATTAAAAGACCAGAAGGAATATAATTGGAAGGATGCAAGTCACAGAATATCACCATGTTAGCAGTTAGAAGAGACTCCTGGGAATTATCCAGTCCAACACCCTTTCTAACGCAGATTCACCTATGTCAGGTTGCACAGAATCATATCGAAGTGGGTTTTGGGAGTCCCCAGAGAACATGATTCCACAATCTCCCTGAGTAGCCTGGTTCAGAGCTCTGGCACCCTCACAGTATTATATTTAGGTTAGGTGGAGCATCCTGTGTTCCAGTTTGTGCCCACTGGCCCTTGTCCTATCACCCGGCACAACTGAAAAGAATCTGGCCAGCCCCATCCTCTTGGCACCTGCCTTTTAGATGTTGACAAGCATTAATCAGATTCCCCTCAGTCTTCTCTTCTCCAGGCTAAGCAGCCCCATGTCTCTCAGCTTTTCCTTGTCAGAGATGCTCCAGTGTTCTCACTTCATTAGCCTCTGCTGGACTCTCTCCAGCAGCAAATTGTCTTTCACTAAATGTGAAGCCCAGAACTGGACCCAGTACCCCAAATGTGACCTCACCAGAGCAGAACAAACTGGGAGGAAACCTCCCTTGACCTGTTGGTCACAGTCGTCTTAATGCACCTAAGTTATGGTGATGTGGACAAATAAATATTATCTGAGATACAGCATCCATGCTAGGCAAAGATGTTAAATTGGATTCAAACACATCCTGAGATGTTAGGGAAAATACTGGCATGTATGTTTCACATGTATCACATATTCTTCTCTGTTGGCAACTAAAAGGGTTGGGCTAAAAAACATGACCCTGGGCATGGGTTACAAGTACTCAGCAACTTTGAAGATTAACTCTGATCTGGGGATTAAACCACAGAAGGTGCAAGAGGCACAACGTAAATACACAATCCTTCTGCAACTCATACTGTAGGCTTTGCTCTCCAAGACTGTGAACCTTGTGAAGTTTTTCAAGATCTTTGAACTCATGAGCACTATAAAGTCAGTTTGAGATGCTTGTTCTGCACTGCTTTTTGACTGGAACCAAAAAGAGCATAACAAACAGCCCAAAACATACTTAATTCAACCTTGGGGAACAAACGTGAGAATGCTTTCAAACTTGCATTTCACTATTTCCTTACTATGAGGTACCTATATTTATAACACAGCAAAGGAGAACCACAAAGAGGTTTTACAACCCTTGCAGAGTGAGATAAGAGCTGAAGCAACCAGATGTTTTGCAGGAAACCTCAATTTATTACTTGCACAAACCCTCACACAAGCCAACCACGATGCCTCCAATTTGTTAAAAAGGCCAGAGGAGGGATCTCTTCTGGTATGAAAGTTTTTCTGGATGGCGGTAAAACTCATTTCTTAGCTACTTCGTGCCTGAGAGGGGATCTTACCCATTGCAAGGCAGGAATCATCCCAACTCCCCCAATTAGGTCACTCTATTTATACAAGGCTTGCACCCAGAGGATAAGCCGAATGGGCAAAGCGGCCTCCCCTTTTTATTGCAGGTGCTATAATTGTGCCTGCAAGTGCTGCCATTGACACTTTCAGCTTCTAATTAGACTTACAAATCAAGCACTGGGATGCCAAGATGGTTTCCCAGCCTTGAACAACAGTTCTACTAACAGTGCTTTATACTGCCCTGTCACACCCAAGGGGACAGGACACAGTAAAAAGCAAAAAAGGCAAAAGGTCTGAGCAGGTCTCCCCTGGCTTTTAGATTGTCTCATTCCCACTCAGAAACTGCTTTTCCCACTTCCCAAGAGACTTGTCTATGGCGATACACCATCTGCAGAGCTCAGTGCAGAAGCTGGGTGTCTGATTCCCCTTTCCTTAGGGGAAATCACAGCTCTGGTACAACACAAGTCAGATAATATCACCCCTGGATCAAATATTACCAAGGTTTTGAGAATCCACAGCTCCCACTTCACACAGTGGCTGCTTGGTATCTTGCAGAACTGGGTCTGCTGACAGCAATAAAAAGAAGATGGTCAGTTGGAAGGGGATGGTTTCAAGCCATTCTTCCTCTGGAAGTGAAAATATCTATAAATAGACTATTTGGACTAACATGACTTGGTGTAAGCATTAGATTTCCATGGTCCGAGTCTGAAACATTCAGCTTTCTGCTGTTTTCAATTTTGTGTGTTGTATATCTATATAAATACACACACATTCATAAAATATTGTTATGTTCTCAAGCATCCAACATGACTGCCCGATTGTACTGTGATGCACAGCTCTAGAGTGGTTAGCTGTGTCATAAATAAGGAAAAATGGTGAAATCCAAAGGTCACTTGCATAACTGTCAGGGAAAGCAGCGGTGAGATGATTTACAGACACAGGAAATATAATTTGGCAGCAAGGAATTCCTTTGGCAGTTAATAGAATTAATTCAGTGCAGCCCATCACGGGTTTAGAGAGGGAGCCCCAAGTGAAAAACAGCTCTTTAGGAAGAATTCAAGGCCAGCCAAGCAACTGGAATGAGCACGTAATGGCTAACCGAATACTTTTTCTTCAAGAATGAGGTGCAGATGAGAGCCCTGAGAGGAGGGATGCTCATGCTGCCTCCCAAGCACCCTTCACTGCAGATCTTCCCCATAAGCAGCACCAAAATGGAAACAGGTACCACAAACCCCATCTCATCACCCAGCCAGGACGCATCTGTAGTATCCCTCAGCAAGGCACTTCCTGGAGCTTATCCAATTGCTAACTCGTTAAAAGGTGCACGTATAGCAGAGAAAAATAATGAGCACTTTAAATACTAATAGTTTAATAGTTCTTTCATTTAAAACTGTATCTTTGAGTGAGTAACAATATGTCATTTTATGCACGTCCTATAGTCAAATTACAAGCCCATGTGCGAGCGCAAGCTTAAGTGGCATTTAAAAAAACCAGTCCTTGCTATTACTGCTAGAACAAAATAAATGAACGATGGAGCATTTAGCTCTGCCTAAAACCCAACAACCTTGTCTCTGAGTGAGCGGGACACAAGCAGGAAGTAATACAGGCAAGCATGTAAGGAGGGCAGCTGCCTAAAGCAGGACCCCGCTCCCCAGAAACCTACCCAGACCAAATAAACAAACCCTGAGAGGTCAGTGAAGGACGCCACCTGTACCTCCACCCTTTCTGAGCCATCCTTCCATATATAGAGACCTATCATTTTATTTTTCTCCCTTTCCTTTCAGCTTTGAATGGCAATTAGGAAAAGGTTAACCGAGTGCCTTTCTCCCAGGAATCCTCTTCCTCCTTTCAAAATAACAGCGTTAGCAAAAGAAAATCCCAGATTAGGCTAACAGGTAGGAGCGTGGTGCAGCCCTGGGAGATGCTGTTGGAAGTGGGGAGATTGGGAGAATCATCCCAGCGGGAGACTAATACTCATCATTTGGAACTGCAGCTGAGGCCCATTTGAGTGACAGGCAGCCGGGAGCTGAAAGGGCCGCTCATATCCCACAACTGCTGGCATGCAGACTTGAAAGAGATTTATTTCAGGATAATTAGCTGGGAGTATTAAAGGTGGCAGGAAAGATCTGCAATTACTGTTTAGCAAACAGAATGGAGGCAAAGCAGAGGGGGGAAAAAAAAAAAAAGGAGGAGTCAAAAATGAAATTAAAAGACCCAAATATTTCTCCACTTTCAAGTTGTTAAATAATTGAAAAAGTTCAAAGCAACTTTATTGTATTCAAAGTAAGGAATCTGGAGGGGGCAGGGGGAAGGAAGGGAAGACAGACCTTCTTAGAAACCAGTTAACTTTTTCAAAACAGTTTTGCAAAGATGATGCTTCCTAACAGCAAAGAGCTTCCTCCCTGTTTGCACATCCCTTCGACAGCACTGACAGGTTTACCACAGAAGGACGTATTTGTTGAGTTAAAGAAATAGTAATAATATATATACAAACACACACTTATCTACATATATATGTATGCTCAACCATCAAGAGTTCTGATAACAAGTTCTAAGTTTCTCTTGCTTGTAATAAATGTCTGCTTCACAATAAATTAAAATTTTAAAACTGATTTTCCTTGTGGAAACCAGTTTGACTTAAAACCCCAATGCTTGGAAATTACATTCTCCTACCTGATTCAGTATTTCCTTATAATAAACCAGGATAAGCTTTATTCAGCTCTGTCCACATCCCCTGGCAGTCACTGGCATCACACATCACTGTGGTTTGTGCCAAACGGAAATAAAGTTCACCCAATACACACAGCCTCAAAGCATCTGAGATTTTCATCGGACTTCGAGACTCATTGTTGCTGAGCTTCATGCTGCTCCTCCAAAACAAGGGGCCTTTTCTGCATCTCACTCAATGATCTACAGTCCTCTAAAATCATCTATTTATTTATGCTCTATTCTGGGACTTGCCCTCTGTGATAAAAAGAAACCACAACACAACACTGCTTGAATTGTGTGGAAATGACAGGGTTGCCTGCCTTGCTTTGTGGTGGTTAGATAAACGATGGGGAAAGCAAAAATGATTTTTAGTTGCCCGGCACTGGACCCGCAGGGGAATAAAAGAAAATGGCAAATAACACAATGAGACGAGAGCTTTGCTGCCAGATTGGGTGTGCTGCAGTTCTTGGTATATATGAGAGCACGTTTTGGATAAGCTGAAGAGTAAAATCAGAACATCTTAAATAAAGCTGATCATTGTTTTGGAGTTTTTGGTTGTTGGTTTGTTTGTTTTTATTATTATGTTTTTGTTTATTGTTTTTATTTTTTATTACAAACACACACACACACACCCAAAACCCCTCCACTTTGATAAACGAAGTCATTTTGACACTACTTCTGCTGGGACAAGTTTCTCAGCCTCAGGGTGAAGTTTCTGGACCAAAAGTAGTGGAACAAAGAGTCATCCTAAAACAACCAAATGACAGTCATTGAATATGTTCCCTTGGGCTATGAAAAGCCCATTTTCCAGGTCCTGTTTTTGCCTGCTTGATGAAGCCAAAAGCAAGCAAGCTTGCTTGGGAGCAAGGATATCCAGTCTCTCCCTAAGCCTAAGCTAAAATCCATCTCACCTTTATGGTATCTCCATAAAAAGCTCACTCAGCTCCATTGCCCATCACACTAAGTTGTGAGCTTAAGAAAAGCCACTTGAGCTTGGATATGCTAACTCACATCAGTGAAATGACCAATACTTATCTACATTAAAGGTCTTTCACTCAGCGCTTGTAGAAAGTCTCTTATCTCTGGAAAGCTGCTATCAATAGTGCTTGTATGTGACTTTTCTCTATTGCTCTGGAAAGCAAAGCCCATGTTATCCTTGCTCTCACCCCTCTCGCTCCCAGGATGCGATCCTAGGTCCAGCAGCTGCTTCCCCTCACTTCTTGTTGCATTATCCCACAGGGGATCAAGCCCAAGTCAATCCTCCCAGAATGAAGTCAATTCATGACCAGTCTTCATCCATATCACAAGTTATGTTACTCTCAGCATCCCCTTCACTGCAAAAATAAAGTCCTGTAAAGTGGTTCTCTGCTTGGAGAAACCATCTGGGCTGTCCAGGAGATGGAGAAAATGCTATGTACCTGTTTTCAAGTTCAGAGAGATCAGAAGCTGGATGTAAACATATCATCCCCTGGTACAAGTACTACGACCCCACTATCCATGGACACTGACCTGTGGTCAAGTGGCCCAATACTGGGACCACATTTAATGGACCTGCCTATTCACCACTTTCTGGTAACAATTCTCTCTCTCACCTGCAGTAACCATATGTTTTCTCTGTTTCTGCTCCCCAGTGTGTAAGTCAAAGAATGACACTGTTACTTCCATTCTTGGGTGCATTAATTATTTAATATTTGCAAAGCACTTCAAAGATGAAAAAGCTAAGCATTATTATTACCCATATCAGTAGGATGACAAGGACCTTATCTTGTCTTTATAAACTTCCCAGGGAACAGCCAGGGAGTGTAACAAAAACTGTCTCTTAAGGTAAGAAGTGGGGCAGGTGCTCAACTCACATTCATAGAATCATACAATGGTAAGGTTGGAAGGGACCTCAAGGATCATCTAGTTCCAACCCCCTGCCATAGGCAGGGACACCTCCCACTAGTACAGGTTACTTAAGGCCTTGTCCAATCTGGCCTTGAACCCCTCCAGGGAGGGAGCAGCCACGACCTCCCTGGGCAACCTGTTCCAGTGCCTCACCACCCTCACTGTAAAGAGCTTCCTCCTAACATCCAGTCTAAATCTCCCCTCTGCCAGTTTAAGCCCATTGCCCCTTGTCCTGTCATTGCAGGACCTTGTAAATAATCCTTCCCCAGTCTTCCTGTAGGTCCCCTTCAGATACTGGAAGGCTACTATCAGGTCCCCTCAAAGCCTCCTCTTCTCCAGGCTGAAGAGCCCCAACTCTCTCAGCCTGTCCTCATAGGAGAGCTGTTGCAGCCCTCTGA
>VWZE01002247.1:42044-71504 GCA_013396675.1 Eubucco bourcierii
GAATCTCATGAGATTGGCCTGGGCCCACCTCTCCAACCTGTCCAGGTCCCTCTGGGTGGATCCCTGCCCTCTAGCAAGTCGACTGTGCCACACAGCTTGGTGTCATCTGCAAACTTGCTGAGGGTGCACTGATTCCTCTGTCCATGTCACTGACAAAGATGTTAAACAGCACTGGTCCCAGCACTGACCCCTGAGGGACACCACTTGTCACTGGTCTCCAGGTGGACATTGTGCCGTTGATCACCACTCTCCGGGTGCGACCATCCAGCCAATTCCTTATCCAGCAGTGCTCCACCCATCAAGTCCATGTTTTTCCAGTTTGGTGACCAGGATGTCATGTGGGACAGAGTCAAATGCCTTACTCAGGTCCAGGTAGATGACATCAGTTGCCCTTCCCTTGTCCACTGTCGCTGTGACTTCATCAGAAAAAACCACTAAATTTGTCAGGCAATTCCAGTCCAATTACTGCAAATCTGGGAAGAATTGACCCCTCAGCACTCAGATTTACACCAATACACCAAAAAGAATAGGCATAATCAAAGATATCTGATGGTGATTGACATCTGTCCCTATCTTTCACTTGGGAACTGGCAGGAAGACTTTGCTGCAACACAACAAGTGATGACAATCAAAGCAACCCATGACATCCAAAGACCTTCATCAGGATGGGGAGATGTTCTGCACAAAAGCAGGTACAAAAAAAAAAAAAGCAACTAAATAAAGAATATTCTTTCACAAGGAGATGCACACCTTCCTCCTCCTCATCCACATCTTCCACATCAACTGCTCACTCCAAAGGCCCAAGAAAACCCATCTTGCACTTCAGAAAGGACCTGTAAATATTCATGTGGTCTTTGTCACTTAATAACAGCACACACTCTTCCTACCTTTGCCAAACCGTTCACATGCTAAACTACTTGGAAAATATTTTTTTTTCCACTGCAGACTTTGAAGTAAATATAAAATATAAATATTTTAGTTATTTTCATGGGCAGAACCACAAGCACAGCTCCTCTGGAATACTTGGTGGAGTATCACATCAACAATAATGCATCTTTAATTAGGCTTGAGGCTCCCACTACATCTTTCCCAGCCTGAGGTTAAGACATCGCTATTCTTTGCTGCCCAGGTTTCCCTACAGCCTCAGTTTCTCTCATCAAATAAGAAATAACCAGGTTTCACTTATTTCACTGAATTATGTTAGAGCTCACATTTATGAAGGGTCTCAGATAAAGGTGATATGAAAAATATATGAGAGATCATCTCCATGTGAGTGTGCAGAACTCTAAGGGCTATTAACAGTTATAAACACAAATCACATTTTTTTGTCATAGAAGTCAATAACAAGAGGCAGAAACTCACCACATTTTATATTTTGGGTTCTATTTGACTCTGAAAATACAGAGATATCTTTCTTTTAGATACCTCCCAGTGCCCCCAGAAAAAGAACTTCTCCTCCACTCAGATTTGCATGAGTATCTGGTGCTAATATTTTTCATGTTGAACTGCTGAAGTCACTGTTTTTCAGAGTTCCAAATACTTCCTTAGTTCTCCGAGCTGGTAGAGCCATTAACCTGCCAGACCTGCCTGCTGTAGTAAATCCATAGCATATTTTTTGAGATGAAAGGATCACAAGATGTCAGGGGTTGGAAGGGACCCAAAGAGATCACAGAATCCAACCCCCCAACCAGAGCAGGACCATACAATCTAGTTCAGGTCACCTTAAAAGTCTCCAGAGAAGAAGACTCCACAGCCTCTCTGGGGAACCTGTTCCAGTGCTCTGTGACCCTTACAGTAAAGAAGTTCCCTCTTGTGTTGAGGTGGTGCTCAACACCACCTCCTGTACTGCAACTTTGCTCCTTGTCCTATCACAGGAAGCAAGTGAGAGAAGCCTGTGTCCCCCTCCTCCTGGCACCCAGCCCTCAAATATTTATGAAATCCCCTCTCAGTCTTTTACAGACTAAAAATCCCTGGATCCCTCAGCCTCTCCTCATAAGGCAGTGCTCCAGTCCCCTAATTATCTTTTTAGCCCTCCACTGGACCCTCTCCAGCAGATCCCTGTCCCTTTTAAACTGGGGAGCCTAAAACTGAGCAGAGTACTCAAGATGAGGTCTTGCTAGGGCAGAGTAAAGGGAGGAGGAGAACTTCCCTTGATCTGCTGGATACACTCTTCTTAATACACCCCAGGATCCCATAGGCCTTCTTGGCCACAAAGACACACTGCTGTCACATGAATAACCTGTCACTCACCAGCACCCCCAGGTCCCTCTCCACAGGGCTGCTCTCCAGCAAACCACCTCCCAATCTGTACTGGTGCAGTTTATTATTCCTTTCCAGGTGCAGGACTTTGCATTTGTCCTTGTTGAACCTCATTTGGTTCCTCCGTGCTCAGCTCTCCAGTCTGTCCAGGTCTCCCTGGATGGCCACACAGCCTTCATCTGTATCAGCCAAGCCTCCCAGTTTGGTGTCATCAGCAAACTTGCTGAGCAGACTCTGTCCCCTCATCAGTGTCATTGATGAAGATGATGAACAGCACTGGACCCAGCACTGACCCCTGGGGGACTCCACTAGTTACAGTTCTCCAGCTGGATCTAGTATCATTGATCATCACTCTTTGAACTCTGTCTTGTAACCAGATCCTAATCCACCTCACTGTCTGCTCTTCCATACCACACTTCCTGAGCCTGCTCACTAGAATGTCATGGGAGATGGTGTCAAAGGCCTTGCTAAGGTCAAGGTAAACTACATCCACTGTTATCCCTGAATCTACCCATTGAGTTATGTCATCACAGAATGCTATCAGGTTAGTTGAGATGATGTACAATACTACTATTATGAATAATGTTATTATGATAATAGATAATATTCCCAAGGCAAAACCTCTAGCCAGGCCAAGTAGCTGTTTAGCATCCTGTTCAGAAGTTTGGCCCTTCTGCCAATGGGAAAAGCATCTCACGCTGGTGGGACCTCGCACTTGTTGCCACATTGCAGGACCACTCATTCTCCTAATGGATGCCAGATACAACAGAAAACAATCATCTCGCTTTGGAGGCTAATCCTTAAACAGGTCATGAGCATCACCAGTATCAAAGAGCTGCCGTGCTTGCAATATGTAACCCACCAACCTTGTACAGGATCATTTTGGAACTAGAGCGAAGAAAGTACAAGCCCCCAATAAAGGAAAACTGTATTAAGAAAAAGTTATGCCATCTCCTCTAGACAGATGTATCTTTTGATTTCCTGGTATTATTTGTGTTTGTAAATACATGGGAAGAAAAATTGTGTGTGCAACATAACTTTGATATGGGAACTCATTTAACAGTGCATCCAGACATTTACAAAGGGTTGGTGTATGCTCACTCAGGTGACCAAGGCCTTAGGCAAGGGAAGTGAGAAAGAGACTTTTTTAGAAAGGTAACTGTCTGTCCCTATGCTATGCACCAAGCTCATCTTTGCTCCTAGTTGTTGCCCGCATGAGCTGTTCCTCAGCGTGAGTTGTCACTCCAGTGCTAATAAAATGTGATGGTCTAATTGTATTAGCAATTTCCCATCATAGTATATTAATATGCATCATAGTAGTATCCATTTTCTCTAATGTGACATGAAAGGCAGTAATTTGATTACTTTTCCATATGATTACGGGGAGAGAGCTTGCCCTTCTGGATGGGCCATGCTCCAGGCAGCAAGAGCATCAAACTTCTGATCCTGCTTCTGTCCCCATCATGCCTTGAGGATGTCACTTCAGGGTATCTCAGTGCCACAACTGCTACATCCACAGTTCCTATTTTTTTTATGGAATGTCAGGTAAAAGCAAACGTTCAGCATGGGAAGGATGAGTGGACAGAGACTGTTCCAGCCCATCTTGGTGTTTTCCTGTACGTTTGTATTTTCCAAAACTCATAAGTACCATTTCCATTAAAATTAATTTTTATATGGTAAAACTTTCATATAGTGAAAGTCTTATCCATGGTAAATGCCTCATCCCTTGCAACGCACATCAGTGACACTCTCCCTGCTTGTATGACATGTCTTTTACAATAAGTCATTGCTCTTCCGTGAGCAAGTCTTTTAGAGCCCTTCTGGTCTCCCACTCCTCCTGTTGTGATCTTTAAAGACCCAATACAAATGCTTATAACTGAGAAGAGGTTTGTGTAACAGCACACTTCGCAAGGTTTTTTCAGTAGAAACTGTCTTCTGGAAGCTATTTACTGCTGATAAGGTAATTTTGGCAGGTCCGCAACACGGCACTGTCCTCTTCATCCCAGCAGCCTTCAGAAAATACACTAAAAATTCAGAATGCAGCCATCACTTTTCCTAACTAAAGAGTTGATGGCACTGACAAAATTTCTGGGTCGTATGCACCCGAAAAGGAAGAGATGGCCCTAGATAAGGGAAGATTCGCTCCCAGTTTGCACTAGCCTCAGACTGGTGAGGACCTAGGCGACCTGGCAACTTGCCCACACCAAAGCAAGGACTTCTGCTAAATAATGTAAATTTGGATAGCCCCACAACACCATTTCCCTGCACAGGAGGACAGTCAAAACTCACCCAGCAGATCAGTTTACTGTAGAACAATAAACCATGGAAGTGTGTCATAAATCCCAGTAATGTGCTCAGAGGAAGGCAGCCACTTCGAGGTCAGAGTCGGCGCTTCTTGGGAATTTTCAGACAAAAGATTTTTCATCAGAAATTGCTGATTCATCAAAACCAAAGCTTTTCCATACAAGAAAACAATCTTGCTGAAGCTTTCATTAGTGAAGATCTCCCTGGCCCTGGGCAGAATTAACGACCACAAGAGAGAGAGAAGCCTCCTCTGATACGACCTGCAGCTTTCACCTGGACCACAAGGGACCAGCATCAGCACCATCCTATGCATCCCATCAGCCCATGCACACCACAAAAAGACTGTCCCATCATCTCCCTGGTTGGAGCTGCTGTGCCTTCTGTAAGAAATCAAACATCCATTTATCCCGCAAGAGTGATGCTCTGTACCAGATGCCCATGAAAGGATGCAGAGGGTACCAACACTTCACTTTAGTGGCAGTACTTGTCCTCACCAGGAATTTCATTGATGATGCCGAACAGAACAGCCTCAGTGTGGGGATAAAGTCCAACCCTAGCCCTAAATCCTGCCACCTCAATCTCTCATTTTGCCACCCCCATTCCTCTGCCCCTCTGAGGCCTTTTTGTCACCATCATCTACCTCCTAGGCACAAAGAATAATGACAGTGAAGACCTCAAAGACACAAGTTAGAGGCACAACCATAAATCCCTCTCAGCTTCAGGTCCCCAGGGATGCAACATGCCACAGCAGAGACTCCAGGTCTCTGGCAAGCCAGATAGACAAGCCAAAGGCATAGAGA
Organism: Eubucco bourcierii; assembly: GCA_013396675.1. NCBI lineage: Eukaryota > Metazoa > Chordata > Aves > Piciformes > Ramphastidae > Eubucco > Eubucco bourcierii. Next base: position 47,408 of record VWZE01002247.1, read on the forward strand.
GGGAAATCAATGTAGTTATCTCCCTCCTTCATCTTTCAAATTTAACTCAAACCAAAACTCCCTCAGGGTTCAGAAAAGGTCTCTTGGAGCCTCTATAAAGTAGCACGAAAAAGATTCAAGCCTCAAAGCACCCCCATTCCCTGTAGCATCCCTGCAAGGCTCAGCAATGCCATAGTGCCACCACACCTGATTCAGCAGGTATGGAAGGAGTTAACAGCCTGATGTTTCAAAACACCAATTGTTATTTTGAATGCATCGGGTGAAGGGATCTGAATATCCACTATTTTTGGTAGTTTCCTTCTTTAGTCTGCAGCAGAAGTGTTCCATAACCCAAACCACCTGTGACATATATGGTGCATGGTACCAAGACAACAGATATGATCATGGTCCCCACCCCCCTACCCCCATACACACAGTTCTTACTTCTTGTTTGTGGTTAAAATGCAGAAACCTCCAGAATGCTCCAGGATGTCCCTGCAGCACTTTGGGCAAGCTCAGGCATAGAAAGTACCACATGTCCAAGGAAGCTGCTTCCTCACAGGAGATTTACAGCCAGATTCACACTCTAGAATCCTGGAAAAAAAGTAGGCTTGCTGGTGGTAAGAGTGTAAATCTGCTTGAAAGACTGGGAGAAAATGCAACTGAGGGCAAGCAACAAGCTTCAACAGATAATTTCATATTAAACCAAGTGCTTTTCCACCCGTGTTGCAGAACCCACACCACGGCACCCAAATCAGCATCCAATGCTTGCCCAGATCTAGAAACACAACTGAGCAGAAAGCCATACAGAAACAACGTTTTTCTTTTGAAAAAGCTGTGAGACCCACCAGCACAGAGGTCAGTCGCCAAGTAGGGGTGGGTTTCAATCCTGAGTGCCCAAAAGAGAAAGGGAAGCAAGAGCAGAGCTGAGTGCCTCTCACAGTTCCCACGTGGGCATTGGGTGCTGATGTCATAAATCAAAATCAGTTATGGGAAATATAAAATTATCATTTGGAAATCACTCTCTCTGAATAATTCAGTCATTGACTTTCACATCAAGCAACCATTCCAGCCACCCACACACGCAGTTCATCTCCTGCTTAGTCTTAAACTCTCTTTAATTATTGGTATTAACCTATTGCATTACTATTTCATCCTTATTTCATGCCAGGGGAGGGGGTCAGTGCTTCAATAAAACACAACCGACTGGAAGACTTTGAGGTGTCCTTCTGCTGCTACCACCCATCTTCATGGGGCTGCCTCAGACCCTGTTGGCAAGGACATCTCAGCCACAAACACATCTCCAGCATCATATCTGTTGCCAACTCAGTCATCATGCCCCAACATGGTGCAGCTGGGCAGGAACGGATTGATGCCCACACATCTGGAAAACAAACTAGTCCTCAGTATAAGCAAACAATATCTTTTCCAGACAAATATCAAGCTAGAAATTTGCATTCACAACCCAGAAAGCCAGCTGCATCCTGGGCAGCATCACCAGCTGCATGGTCACCAGGTCAAGGGAGAGGATTTTGCCCCTCTGCTTTGCTCTTGCAAGATTCCACTTGCAGTGCTGTGTTCGCATTGAGTCAGCTTGGATGGGACTCTGAGCAACCTGATCTAGTTGACTATATCTCTGCTTGATGCAGGAGCTTGGGTTAGATGACCTATTAAAGGTCTCTTCCAACCCAGAACATTCTATGATTATCTCCTCACACCTTAAATAAAGAGTTTCTCCATATAACAAGTACTGTTACCCACACCCACATGTCATTCTAGGATATATGAGAATCTCTTTCTAGGCTGTTTTTTCAGACCTTTCTCATGCAGCAACCAGCCAGACCAGTCTTCCCTAATCATCTTCTCTCAGGGTGTTAATCACATCCAGCAAGTAGAACCCCACCACATACTTACTTGGATTAGAATGCCCCATCTAACTCCCCAGACAGGCCAGAAGTTTAGAGAACGTATCCAGAGCATAAGTTTATCCACTTTTCTTTTAAGTTCTATTTCTCCCTGCACTTTGACAACACACTGAAGTTAGTTTCACATTTTATTTGTCTACTGAGCTCCCCAAGTTAGGAAAATTAGTATTGTGCATGTGGTTTGATTTAATTAGTAATCAGGGAAATAGGTCTGGCATGTTTCATGGAGGCTTGGGGAAATTGTCAATTAGCATTGTGTTAATTGGTGTCTGCCGTCCTTGCTTTTTAGTTTTTAACTCCTTTTACCTTGTTCCCACTTTCAGTATAATAACAAGCAGCCAGATTTTTATAAGTAAAGGATTAATTGCTTGAATTTCTGCCTGTGCTGAGTATCTCTTTCACCTAGCACAGTGGGATTTCTGCACGTCTTCAGGGCACTCGTTTTGGAGACTAAAGCGTGGTTATCCCCTCAACCCAGAATCACCCTGCCTGAGGCTGTGCTAAGGTGTCCTTCCCTACTGCCAGGGCCAGCCTGCTTGCTCCAAAGCAAGCTTTTCCTTTTGGTGTTTTCTTGCCCTTTTTCTTCTCTCACCCACATCATTATGTCATAGCATAGAATAATGTAATTGTTTTGGTTGGAAAAGACCTGCAAGATCAGGTCTGCCACGTCCAACACTAAACTGCCTCTGCCATATCTACAGGCTTTTAAGTACCTCCAGGGATGGTGACTCCACCACTTGCCTGGGCAGCCTGTTCAAGTGCTTTATAACCTTTGAGGAAGAAACCCTTCCTAATATCTAACCTAAAACCTTCCCTGGCACAACCTGAGGCCATTTCCTCTTGCCCTATTACTTGTTACTCAAGAGATAAGACCAACCCTCACCTTGCTACAGCCTCCATTGAGGTAAAGGGAGAGATAAGGTCTCCCCTAAGCTTCCTTTTCTCCAGACTAAACAAACCCATTTCACAGAATCACAGAATGGCAGGGGCTAGAAAGGACCTCAAAAGATCATCTAGTCAAACCCCCCCTGTCAGAGCAGGATCACCTATACCAGATCATCACTCCTCAGAAGCCTTGTGCTCTAGACCCTTCACCATCTTCATCACCCTTCTTTGGATGTGCACCTCTATGCCTTTCTTGTAGTGAGGGTCTCAAGGCCAAACACAGCATTCAAGATTAATTCCTTGGTCCAACAAGCACTAAAGTCCCTTCCAGTTCACCACATGCATATTGAATAAAAAGGAGTGGAAAATGAGTTTGCCACAAAAGCAAAAAAAAAAAAAAAAAAAGAATACAGAATACATCAGCCAAAACCAACAACAACAAAAAAAAAGTAGTATATTCCGTTTAAAAGCTCATGCTGTGATCTTTCATTTGTGGTATTGCATATCCAGCAATAAACCAGAGCTTTGTATCTCTGTCTGGTGGGAATCATTAATTAATTGTTAATCATTATTAACAACTGAGGTCCTGATCCTGCAGGCAGACGTGCATACATTTAGCTTTAGGACATCCATGCACACAAGGTTAAGACACTTGCTGTGGCTTCCAGGAGTAGTGCTTTTAGAGTCTCAAAATGTTTTAGACATTTTCTCAGCATCCAGGTGAAGATGCATCCTGAGAGAGAGCAAGATTTGTGAGGGTGCAAGCCAGCACTGAGCACAAACAATTCAGTTCAGTGCCTCAGCTGGAGCCTCCTGATTCATGGACAATTCTGGGTGTTCAGATGGCTGCAACCTACCACTCCAGACTGGACCCCCACCAGTGATGCCCAGGGAGGGATACTCCCAAGTGCTGGGGAGGTTTTTTGTGCACAAGCTTGGCAGGAAGCCAGGACAGAAATTATTCAGAACACAAAACACTTCTTTCCAAGCAGAGACATTTGTATGGAAAACTGCAGAGGAAAACACCTCCTCTGCTCCCCACTTTGGAGGGGAGTGCCACACGGGAGTTGGATGACCAGATTAAAAATGAGCTCAACTGCCTCAAAATCCACCTGGCATTTCCAAAGCTGGAGCATGGGAGATAGTCTTAGGCTTCATGGCGTTTTCCCAGAGATTTTCAGCCAGCTCTGCCCCTGCCCTCAGCAGGAACTGTTGTTTGCCTTCATAAAGGACCTCTCTGCTTATCGTCCTAAACATGAAAACACTATAGGCTGTTGTCATACCAGGATAACCCAGGAGAAGCTGAAGCTAAAGATATTCATTGACTGTGAACACAGAGAAAGACACAGAAAACACCAGACTAGAGCTGAGCCAGCTGCCACAGCAAAGGAAAATGCTTAGCATTGCATTTCATCTCTGGGTTGTCTACCAAAACCACAAAGGAGCATGGCACACCATGATGGACTGCACTTGGGACAAGTAAGACTGACAGTTCATTAACAGACAACTCAAACTACAGGTAGCTCTTTCTTACACCGTCTCCTTTTGAAAATGACAAATGAAGACTCCAACCTCCTCTTCTGCTTAATGGGGTCATAGTCTTTGTTTTGACAGGATAAGCACCTAGGAACTGAGTAGGCATGAGACATGACCAAATCTTGAAGCAACTAATTAGGATTTGATGATGTCTACACTGACATGCATGGCAAAAGATCATGAAATCACCTCGAGGTTGGAAAGGACCTTTAAAGGTCCCTAGTCCAACCTCCCTAGAGTGAGCTTGGGACACCCATAACAAAATCATAGAACCATGGAATCAACCAGGTTGGAAGACACCTACAAGATCATCCAGTCCAACCTATCACCCAACCCTATCCAACCAACTAGACCGTGACACTAAGTGCCTCATCCAGTCTTTGAATACCTCCAGGTATGGCAATCTACCACCTCCCTGGGCAGCCCATTCCAATGCCAATCACTCACTCTGCGAAGAACTTCTTCCTAATGTCCAGCCTGCACCTCCCCTGGCACAACTTGAGACTTTGTCTCCACACTCTGTTGCTGGTTGCCTGGGAGAAGAGACTGACCCCCACCTGGCCACAAGCTCCTTTCAGGTAGTTGTAGACAGCAATGAGGTCACCCATGAGCCACCTCTTTTCCAGGCTAAACAACCCCAGCTCCCTCAGCCTCTCCTCCTAGGGCTGTGCTCCAGGCACCTCACTCAACACCTCTCTTGAATTGAGTGGCCCAGAATTGGACGCAGGACTCAAGATGTGTCCTGACCAGCGCTAAGTACAGGGGAAGAATAACCTCCCTTGTCCTACTGGCCACACTGTTCCTGATACAGGCCAGGATGCCATTGGTTCTCCTGGCCACCTGGGCACACTGCTGGTTCATGTTCAGCTACTACCTACCAGCACCCCCAGGCCCCTTTCTGCCTGGTTGCTCTCCAGCCACTCTGTCCCCAGCCTGTAGCACTGCTTGGTGTTATTGTGGCCAAAGTGTAGAACCCTGCACTTAGCCTTGTTAAATCTCATCCCATTGGCCTCTGCCCACACATCCAACTTGTCAAGGTGCCTCTGCAGGACCCTCCTACCCTCCAACAGATCAACACCTGCTCCTAACTTGGTGTCATCTGCAGACTTACTGATGGACTAAATCCCCTGGTCCAGATCATCAATAAAGATATCAAACAGGATCAGGTCCAGCACTGATCCCTGGGGGACAACACTAGTGACTGGCTGCCAACCGGATGATGACCGAGTCCTGCAAGACAGTCAACCAAGAACAACCACCAGGACCCACAACCCTAAGCAAAAAAAAAAAAAAAAAAAAAAAAAAAATCAGCAGAAACAGGACATTTGTCAGCCAGCAGTGAAACATGCAGCTCAGGAGCTTCACTGCTGGTCAAAGTGATTCTCCTGAGAAACATAACATGGAAGTTAGAAGAGTCAGCTCCATGTTTGAGGAGGTAAATGCAACCAGCCTGTGAGAAGGTTAAAAGATTTTTAAATTATATTTGCATAGAATTAGAAACTAATAATTAAAGTAGTGAATCATCTGAAAGGCACTATACTAATACTGTCTTCACAATAATTATCTCACCAGAATTTCAGAGGTTGAATTATTTTCTATTGGATTTACAATTAATTTTGTAAAAACAACAAATCCTCCCTAAGAGAGACTATAGTACTATAATGATAGCACTCGAAAGTGCCATACAGTCATTAACCAATTGATCCTCACAACACTACTGTATGGTAGGGAAGCATCATTATCTTCATTTGGGAACTATATAAACAAGGCATTCAAGCTCTGCTCTCAACCAAAGCTGAGTAAACTTGTCCCAGTAATCCCACAGAATTATTTAATAACCTGCAGTAGCCAGGGAACATGCACTTGATTCAGTGCCTTGTTCAAGACCTGCATGCATTAAGAGTGTGACCAGCAGGTCCAAGGAGGTTCTCCTTCCCCTCTATTCTGCCCTAGTAAAGCTATATCTTGAGTACTGGGTCCAATTCTGAGCTCTCCAATTCAGGAGAGGCAGAGAATGTTCAGTGGAGGGCTACGAAGATGTTGAGGTGTTGAAGCTTCTCTCTGATGAAGAAAGGCTGAGAGACCTGGTACTGAGGAGGATCTTATCAATGCTCATCAATATCTGAAGGACAGGGGTCAAGAAGATAGGGCCAGTCTCTTTTCAGTGGTGCCCAGTTGCATGACAAGGAGCAACAGGCACAAACTGGAACACAGGAGGTTCCACTCAACCATAGGAAAGTTATTCTTTATTTTGAGGGTACTGGAGCACTGGACCAGGCTGCCTAGAAAGGCTTTGTAGTCTCCTTCTCTGAAGGCTTTCAAAGCACACCTGGATATGATCCTGTGTAACCTTCTCTAAATTACCTTGCTTTAGCAATGAGTTTCATCTAGACGATCTTCAAAGGTCTCTTCCAACACCCACCATGCTGTGATTCTGCAATAACAGGTCTTTGACAAAGCAGGAATTAAAGTTTTTGAAATAATCATAGCCATCAGTCCTCTCCTACCTTCAGGTGCACCTATCATATCATCATCAGCCAGACAACCCGTCAGTGGTCCATCTTTATCACCAACTTGGGCATCATACTCAGAAACAGAGGTCAAGACAAAATTACACCTTACAGAGATGTTAGGACAACCATGGAAGACAGACAGATGGGAGGATGAACCCCAGCTTCTTACAGGTTTCTCTCAAGCACATCTACAAACAACAGGGAAGTCTTTCTTCCTATTGTCTCTGAATAATCTCTCCTAAACTGATGCAACCCCATCCAAGCCAGCACAGGGCTCTGCAGCTGGTAGAGAGAACTTCTGGTGACACCCGTAATGTCCTGCAAACTCCCAAAGCACTACCCCTTCGGTTATTCTTGGGTGGTTGCAGAGCCTTAGCAAGTGAAGCTGTTGGAGGGGATCAAGGATGTGCTTAGCTATGCATTAATTAGAATTCCTGCAGTTTTCTTCTGTTAATTATAGCTTAATTTGATTGCTTAATAGGTCTGGTTTTCGTAATGTTTAGCACCTGTTGTAAATTGCACAAGATAAATCATCTTCTACCATCTACTCCATTTACTCCTAAAATTTTGCATTTCTCTCTACTCCAAGCTTTGGATTTAAGTCTTCACCTTTGTCTTTTTCACCTAAGAAATCTTTGGGGTTTTTTTCAGTGAGTTATTTAACCAACGAAGCAGGTTTCAGTTAAACATTTCCCTCAAAGCTATGATTAAAAAAAATATATATATGTGTGTGTATATATATATACACACATATATACATATGGTTAAAGAGGAACATCCATATGCCACAAAGTGTGCAAACGCTGACCCATGATGTTATGCAGCTTTTCAGTTGTGGGTCATCCTCCTTCATCACAGTTGTTTCTTTCTCCCTTTCCAAGGCAAGAAGAGGAGGGGTTCGTCCTTCTCTTACAGGATTATTAGACAGAAGTGGAGGTCCTGCATCATTAATTGATTTCTTCTATACATTGTCCTATGATACAATTTTTCAAGGCTGTGCATAATTGTGTTCCCTTTTGCCACTTCTCCGTGTTCTGTCTTTGTCATATTGTCATTGAAGGCTGATTCCACCTTCTGTAATTGGAGATGTTCTACTTTTGGACAAAGGTGTGGGGGCAGCTCAGGGGAACAGCGCTGACATTTACTTCATCAATTTATTTTTATTGTTCCTACATTTATTGCAGCTATAACAGCCCTTTAATAGTTATATCTCCTCCCTGTAGGGTATTCTGGTATTTGAAATTTTTTTAACTCATTTGTTCTCATAGATAACAGTAAAGTGCATTTCACGCTAACCTTTAGGTTTCAATCTCCTCTCTTTCTTCGGCTCTGAAGCAGTTGCAGCTTTAAACTTTTACTGCTTTGTCAGTCTAAAGGCCAGCACCACTGAGTCCATTCTAGTACTGAAGTAACCACAAATTAGTGGTCCTGAAAATTTCAGGGAGGCAAGTCCTAAAACCAGAGTGCTGCTATTATCATAATTCAAAATTGACTGTCCTTTTAATAGAGGGGGAGAAAAATACAGTCAATACTGGCATCGAATCTCCTTTTACAGTCTTCGGTCAAACAAGGGGTGATAACTGCATCTTTACGATTGGCAGCATAACTGACTCCACCACCCACAAGTTTGTGCCCTTTAGTACCTGTACAAGCAGTAAATGAATTCTATGTTTAGACAAAACCATGCCACAGGTTTCCCTTTGTCCCCTTCCCAGGTAGACCTTTCCCTCTCTGTATCACAAGCTGCAACTTAATTACAGGAGAAAAGGTAAGTTCTTGCTAGTAATTAACTTATGGGAGGGTTTCAGTAGCTGATTTCAGAGATACTCATCCTTAGAACTTCAAATATGAGCTCTCCAAAAAACAGTGTCAATCACAGATAAGATGTGACTCCAGGCACATGACAGATTGATGTCTCCCACAGCATCTCTCAGGACCAACCAAATAGCCGTAGCAGTTAAGGACAAATGATGCCACTAGGTTGACCACAACATGCAAAATCCGCAAATATTGGCAAAAATAACCTCAACTGCTCCACAGATTTTGCTCCACTGACAGGAGCACATTTGCAGCAGTAGAGGGGAAACCCAGATGAGTTACAGCGTTCATAGAGGCAAAAGACCTCCCCACACACAACCTCATGTCCACACACCCAGAAGGAAAGTGCACTTGTCTGCAAACACTAAAAGTCTACACTGCTGTGGCAGGAAAAGCCACTTACTGGTCTTTTTTTAAATGGTACCTCATGGTAAAACCATTTCTAACACTAACTCTTCTGAGCAAGAGACTTTTCTCCTCAGACCCTTTTCTCTTACAGACATTGCCAAGAAACAGATTAAAGCAAAAGGAGACATTCAGAAGAAGAATAATTTAGACCAGTGTGATGAACCTAGAATGGAGGGAACAGAGGATGCAACCAAGAACTCAAACCAGTGAAAAAGTGTGTGTGTGTCCCATTTTGTTTGTTTGGGTTTCGTTATTTGTGGGTTTTTTGTTTGGTGGTCGGTTTGGGGTTTTTTTGGGGGTAGAGGGAATGAAGGGGGATGACTCTGTACCAAACATACCCAGAGTTACTTTTTCATAGAGTATTATGGGCTTTGTGGATTATCTGCCTAGCTGCACTTGCTCATAAGTCAGCAGATGTCTGTATATTTTAAGTGCAGTAGTAGTGCTTTCTAGAGCATTAATAGTGTTAATAACTAAAGGACTCCCCCTGGATCTCCTTTCTGTCAAGGGTCTGATTGTGCCTAGATCACTCTCTAGGGCTGTGGGCCACAGCAGTGTCAGTACATTGAGACCCATAAGAGACAGCCAGCACCTTTGGGTACTGGGTCACGGGTTGGTTTCGAAAGACTTTGCAGGAAGCTCAACAAGTTGCTTGCTCAGAAAATCTGAGCAGACATGCTTGATTAAACCAGTGATGCTGCTCTCCTGAATACACCCACTGAAATCAGGAGCCACTCTTCTCTACTCAGTGACAGGATTGCACCAATGCAAAATTGATGAGAATTCATTTAAAACAAACAAACAAAAAAAAATAATCAGAACTTATTACCTTCCTGACATGGATAAACACTCACCCAACAAGGCTCACCAGCAGCAATAATACTAATTATCTGGGTCAGGATTCAACACTAGAATAATCCAAAGAAACAAGTCCTAGCTTTCCAGGATATTTGGGTTTTGGGTTTTTTAAAGTAGTTTTAGCCTGACCTCGGACTTTTACATCCACATCATGCATGCACCAAGTTGGACTCATGCAGCCAGAAATGAGATGCTTTAACCCAAAGCAGTCACAGCTCACTGAGGGTGAAGATACAGCACCACTCATGCTGGTCTCTGTACTGTAATTTATGAATTTGAGAGGATGGATTTTTTTTTTTCCCTTCAGTAGAAGATTTTTTTAATCAAAATTCAAGTCTTCGGCCGCATTCTGCTACTGTATTTAAATTTCAAAACAAGCTTTCAGCCACACCTGAAGGTTGCAACACTACAAGTTCCCCATACAAAACACCCTGGACCTTATTGCAGCCTTTCAGTACTTAAAGGAGATCTATAAGAAAGATGAATGCAGACAGGCACTTCAGTAGAGGTAATGCTTTTAAACTAAAAGAGAAGAGATTTAGACTAGATAGAAACAATAAATGTTTTATGTTGAAGGTGGTGAAACACTGTCACAGATTGCCTAGGGAGGTGGTAGATGTCCCTTCCCTGGAAATATTCCAGGTCAGGTTGTAACAGTGTTCCGAGTGAGCTAATCTAGTTGAAGACATGCCTGTTCACTGCATGCGAGTCTGACTAGACGAGCTTTAAAGGTCCCTTCCAACTCAAACCATTCTATGATTCTATAAAATGTTATGCTCTCCTAAATGGGCCATTACTAGCATTAGTAGGACAAAGAGCTTCTCTTACTATGATTAAAAGTAACCAACTCTGTTAGGAACAAAGAACAGTTTCAGTTAGTGGAAGCAATATTCATATATTTGCTTCTCAAACCTTAGTGTTGCTCATTTACAAAATAAACATGAGCAAGTGGGGGAAGGAGGTGGAAGGAATGTGAGGAGAGGTTTGCTCCTCATTCTTAAACATTGTGTCTTCCAAATACTTCTAGGAAGTCTTAAAAAATAACTTCAAAAAAAGGAAGGAGATTTTCCAAAAGTTTCTGAGAAACAAGAGATCAATCTACTTTAAAATGCAGGCATTACACATCTGTATTTGAGTTAAAGCAAGTTTCAGATTCTCGGTTGGAGAGTTTGGTTTCCTTGATTTTGTTGATGTGCTCGTACTTAGCTTCTAGGAATTATTCTTATATGAAAAGTTATTTTCTGAATTTGGGAAAATCCTGCTACATGCTAAAGCAAACCAGGCCTCTGACTTCACAATGTGCAAGTACCGGGGTGTCACAGCTGCCCACTGCAGATGATGATGTGGAGCAGGCATACATTGGCACTATGGTTCATTCGATTCATGCCCACAGTGCTCCACATAAGTGTCACCCCTTCACCAGCACAACACATGGGCAATCCTCTGCTCTAAAGGTATAGTGCAGTCTGTGAACATCTCTGTTTGATAAGAAAGGTGACAAAACTGAGCTGAAAAGAAAGCAAAAGCTATAGATCACATACGTAGTCTGTAATAAGGAAAAATGGCAATTATGACTATATCAAATTTACATTGTTACTCTCCCTTTAAGGCTATGCTGTAGTTCCCATTAGGATCCTCCCAGTATTTTGACTCCAAAGGATTTAAAACTAAACAAAAAAAAAAAAAAAAAAAAAAGTTGTCATTCTACATTTGCTGTTGTTCATGCAAAAGCTGATACTGACTTTGAGCTTTTTGCTAATTTATTTATAGGAGATATGAAAAGCAATGCCAGAAGTCAAAGCCAGACAGGTTTGCATCACACTAAATGGCTTTTCTAAAGAGAAATTTTCCAAACTGGATCTGAATATCAAAGGGTTTCCTGATTAGACTGAGAGAATGTTTGATTTAAAACTACAGTTACAGCACCAAAACATTTTGATGCTAGACCAGCTCAAAGCTCAGCACCTTGAAGGGCAGCACTTGTACCCTCCAAGTACAAAATTCTATTCGAAGCCTTTGCTTGGGACATACTAGATATTTCTGAGCTATCTCCCCTCAAATCATCCTCATCACCACTTCCCAAGATAACATTTTTCTTGAGGCCAAATTTCTCCATAGTTTAGTTTCTACCAAAGCCGGTTGTGTCATGGCTACAGTCTTCTGTTTAAAATCAGTCAAACATTTCTGCTATTTGGGACATTTCTCCTTCTGACTTTTTTTTTTTCTTTATTGCTACCTCCTGTTTCCTTATTTTGTGGGTTAGCAGCAGTTGTTTTTGACCTCACAGGCTCTGTTCCCCCTGTCTTTATAACTTAGTTTCCTGTTTATCAGAAGTTATGTTTAATTTCACTTTCACTAAGGGTTTGTTCACCTGTAGAAACAACAATCCCAAAGGTTACTGTCTCACCATGCTGGAGTGTTGTCTTAATACTTGTAGAGCGCTTTGAACTCCAGAGTTACTTAGGATTTCTTTTTTTCAACTTTTAAGTCTTGTTGTAACATCATTCTTTAGAACAGTAGTTGGCATCACGTGGCTATCATCAGTGCAGATTAGCAGAGAAGATGCTGTGAATTAATCTCATTCCCTCCAGCATGCTCCTGCCAGATCCTCTTGGAGAATTGAACCTTTGGAGCAGAACTTGCAAAAGCCACTCCAAGTGTGGACCATACTCCTCACACACACACCAGGGATAACTGAACTCCTCAAAGGGGGATTTGGGAGTTACCCTCAACAGCAACAAATTCACTGTTTCCCATGGAGGAGGTGCAGTCACTGCAGCACTGATTTGGAGCATATAGCAGTCAGGAATGTCTCAGACTCATATTTCCCCTTTACTACACATCTTTGTCTGGTTTCTTTTTGTTTGGTTTTTTTTTTTTGTTTTTTTTAATTAAAAATTTATTAAAGATGTCAGTTGACAGTACACTTGCTATGCCTAACTGGAACCTCCTCTAAAGTGCTCCCCAGTAGGCTCTGTATAAGTCCCCTTTGATTACCATGCGATTAGTTTGTTCAGCTGATGGCCTTTCTTCTCCAAGATCCTCATTGTGTCTCCTGCCTCCTATGCAGTTCTTAAGAATTTAAATGAGCCATTTTATGTCTTTCTGCAAGTGGAGATCGACAAACTCAGCCCCACCCTTCTGCTTTCACTTTTAGTGTGCCTAATAAAAGTAGTGTGAGGGTTGGGTGTTGGCTTGCTGTTTGTTCTTTTCCAGGGGTCGTGGCTAATGGAGAATTTTATGTTGTTTCTGACATTGTTTGTGGTGCCTCCCACTATACTACGTGCTCCTGACAATTGAAAGACAGTGGCATAAATGTCAGGGAAATGCCTCTGCTATGTCAGATCTAATTAGACATTTGTACTTGTGGGACAAACACCTTCCTCATAAAATTCAAAGCTCAGTCTCACTTAGCACAGGTTCACAGAGACTAGCAAGGAGAAAACATCATAATTAGCACACAGACATATCCAAATATGATGCAATTTCTTCCAGCATTTTAATTCAACTGCCATCTCATGTAACTCCATCCCCACTGCCCCAAGAGACTTCCAATACATGAAATAAAGATGCCTTGCCTTCATTGTGCTTTACGCAATCGATCCCAGAAATACAGAAAATCCTCAGCTTGAAACTCAAAGCACCAAATTAGAAAGCAACAGGCACAACCAGTCCATTAACACCTGCACCTGGAGCTCCAGTTTTTGGGACATAGCACAGGGTGGTTCCCATCTTGCCATGCTATACAGACCCACCAGCTTCTCGTCTAACAACCAACCACATGGAATGAGCACATGCAAACCACAGGGCTAACCATTAGGTACACCTCTGCAACATTCTCTGTTCTGCTTATGCTTTCCTCATAACATGGAGGCTTTCTTCCACATTTCAGATTCAAGTGGACACAGACAAACCAAGAATAATCTAATGGTTACCTCTCCCAGTATCAAGTCTCTAATAGACTTGGCAGGACAATCCTAGGTCCTTTTATAACACTATGCATCTGAGGTGTTTGATGCCAACAAGAATTTAAACAGACTGAAGATAGATCAACTGCCCAAGACCTCACTTGGACCTGAGGCCAGCAGGTAAGAAATGACATCTTGAACAAGCACTGCAGCCATCTCTCAGCTAGAGTAGCTTTACAGTAAACCACAGGATTCATCCCATGGACAAAAAGGTCATTGATAGTGAGCTCAGACACATTGCCCAGGGACTCTGACAAGGCAGGGCGCATGACTGCTCTACAGCATGGGCATTGCTGAGCACCTGCTGCTATGATCTAGTCACTCTGGTTGCCACTTTGCAAACATCTAATAATTTGCAAGACAAAAGGAGGCACAAACATGCATATACACACATGTTCATATGTGCCTGTGCATGTATATGTAGCAAAAACAGGGTCATGAGCTGAAAAAAATCAACTCAAAAGAAATTGTCTCATCTTGTCTGAGTTTTAACTTCACCTCTTTTGTCCACCCAAATCTGAGAGAGCAGCTCCCTCTGTGGGCTTTCTTTCTCAGCTGTTTGTTTGCTGGCTGAGGGTGTATCTAGGGAAGTAGAGGGAGGGTCTGAGTGGTACTGAGAATCTATCACTCACCACTGCTCCCTCAACAAGGCAAAGAGGAACCTGAAGAGCACCATCAACAACTAGTCAAAAAGGTTTGTGTTTTTGTGTTCTCTTGCACTTCATAATTCAGTATAAAACCCAAAAAGCCTCTGTGCTTTCTGGATCAGGAATTACCTGCATATGTAGTTCATTCAGCTGCACCCAAACGCTCACATGAGTGAGACACTTGACCACCTATGTGAATTGACCTATGTGCTGTTGTTAGCAAGCAAGAGCAGGGCACTGCAGAGTCTGATCACTGCTGGGCAAACACAGAAGCAATAACAATCTGCAACACAGCTGCAGTCACCCTGCTTTCTACCACACCTTTCTGTTAGCACATTATAGGACTTTCACATGGAAGAAATTAGAACTTGGCGAAAAGAGTTTATCACTCATAGAATTACATGGAGAAAATTAGCAGCAGTGTACCATCTCTCTACCATATCATGAAGAGAAGTCTTCCACAAGGTCAAAACATTTGGTGCTTTAAAAGTTCAGGAAAAGTATATACAAAGCCAAGGGTCAGGATAACTTCTTTGCTTTGAAAGTTTTAACTAAAATCCAAGGATTCCCTTCCTGTTCTGAGTACACTGAATTACCACCCTCCAGCCACCCCAATCCCTCAATGGTTTGAATGTTTCCAGCTTCCCCTCTTCTCCCTGCTTTTGGATGATACTGTGGATGCTTGCACATTGTTCTGAACTCCACACCACAACATAGGTGTGTGTCAAGGGAGCAGGTGATGTGATATTCCCAGCTGAATGCAGGAGTATGAACATCCACATATCCCCTGTGAAAGAGATGAAAACGCACCCTGGGGGAGTTTGCTATAGGTATGAGTAATGTTGAAACAAAAAAGTGCTGTTGTGGGAAGGTGCCTCATGCTATCAAAAATGGATCAGCCCCAAGTGGAGAGGGCTTCCTACATCCCGGATTTGTAGCCTGTGCCACCATGGCCAGGTCAGCTCCCACCTTTTTTTTTTTTTTACCCTCTCTTTGCTTCCAGAACTAAAAGTGTTTTCAGAATTACCTTTAGAGAACCAAAACCATTCATTTAAAAGTTTGCACTGTGGAAAGAGTGAGGTTGGTAAAGGGAAGGAAGTGACACAGGGCTTGCTGACCAGTGGGAGTCTGGTTTCAGTCCCCTTGTGTAGAAACAGAAGCAAGACATCAGATCTGGCCAGAAACCTACAGTCAAGCTTAAACTGCAAGAAATTACCTGGCTTTTTTTTCCAAAGCCCTTATCTCCAGGTTGAGGTACCACTCATGCACATTCCCCTTGCCTATATGAACATTTTCAGCAACTTAGAAAGGATACTCAGAAGGGACTGTCTGCATCATCACAGTCATCAGATGGCCATTCATGTGGAGGTGGGCAGCAGCCATATTGTGCCCATCAGGATCAAGGATGAGGGCAAGCCAAACACACTGCTAAGAAATGCCATCGTAGGAACCACTCCCTGCACCCAAACATTGACTTTTTTTTCTGCAGTTCTAACCTGGCACTGAGGAACTTTCCATCCCACGGTCTACTAAAGAAAGGGGGGGAAGAAAAAAAAAAGAAAAAAAATCCACCATTTTTCTAACTGACAGCAAAGCCATGCCAAGTCCTACAAGTACTGCCTGGCCAGGCGCCAGGAAATGTGTAAATTTTCGTGAGCTTGGGCTATTTTGCCAGAAGTCTGCAATGTGTCTGGACATGACCAGTTCCCCTTTGTCAGCCCCAGCCTGACCAAGCAGGAAGTTTAAGAGAGAAAAAAAAGAGACGGACACTTTTCCCCCCTCCCCGCGGTAATACAATGACTCTCCTGTAATACCTTTCATTTCTATCCAAACAGCCGCAATGGTCCCACACTCTGGGGTGAGAGGGGAGGGGTATGAGAGCCCTTTAATTCTTAAAAGAAAAAACAAAAAAATATTTCCCCCCCAGTCCAGTGTTTGATAACATCACAACCACCCTCCTGGCTTTGCAGTGGTTATTAGCTAGACTTGTTGCCATAAACACCAGCATTAACTCGCCAAAGACCAAGTTGGAAAGAAACAGGGCATTTATGCAACTTTTCCTTTAAAAGTATATAAATAAATAAAGTGAGAGAGAAGAAACTGAGTTTCATGTAGCAGGCATTTAAAACTCTGGGTAAATCAATTAAATGAGGCACTGGACATCTCAAACTTCTCCCCAGCCAGCATGCCCTGCCTTCTGGCTTTGAGTTGGGAGGGGAGGGAAGTGCATTTAAATTAATTTAGGAAACCCAGATTTCACAGGAGATCTGAGTCCTCTTGCAAAAACAGAGACCTCCTGCCACAGCGAGGAAGATCAGGTTGGGAAAGGCTGATGAGGGGCATGGGGAGGAAGGAGCATGGTCTGCTCACACCCTTCACCATCCTCACTCATTTCAGTAGCATCTTTCAAAGCACGGGTAACGTTCAAGTCCATTTCACAGCTGGCGGACACACCTGCAGAGGCAGTCAAGTGTGGACAGGAGGAAGTTTAAGAGTGGAAATGCTGCTCTTTTCTCACCCCACAGATTTTAAGCCATTGTCTCATGAGATAGGCAGCTACCAAGGTCCATGAACCCTGAGAAGAAAGCATGAAATGCTGTGATCAGTGCAGAAATCAGATCTCCAGGTAGGTGATAACAGGTGAAAACTGAAGGCCTTGATCCTTAGCACCTGTAACTAATACTACAAGGATGAAGCAAGCTACCCATCCTGAGGAGGCCAATCTATCAATCTATCCTGGCCCTGAGCCAGAGCAGCTCCAAACTCCAGTTCTTCAAATCCTCACAGAAGGGAAAAAAAAAAAAAAAAAAAAAGAGCACTCCTTTTAGGAGTGCTCAAAGTTATCCTAGATGTTTAATTCCAACAATTTCAAAGCCTTTAAAAATAAACAACAACAACAAAATCTGTATATCTTCCCCATCAATTAACAGATTATTTGATCTAGAATTTAGTGTTGGGAAAAAACTTTAAGAGTAATTTAGTGTAACTCTCCTGTACTGAGCAGGGACGTCTTTACCTAGATCACATTAGCTCAGAGCCTCATCTAGTTCAAAAAGAAAAGCAGACTTAGTTAAGACACTGTGTGGCTCATATTTAACTAAATAGATAGATATTCAGGAACTTGTGTGCATAGATATACACACACACAGATGTTTCCCATGTATGCAAGTAAGCCAAGAAGCATGTTCAAAACAGATCAAGGAATTCAGAAGAAGAAAGGTGTCTAGGTAAACATACAAAAATAACAGTCATGATAAAGACTATTTTGGCATCTGGCCCACCCCAGGAACAAGACAAAATATTCAAGGGACTGCAGTAATACTGTTGACATCACAGGATATAGTCATGTTCATAAATATGAAGTGCGCTTAAGCCCAGCCCTCTTTTAATGAATATATTCAGTTTAGTTAGATAAATTAGACCCTACATGCACTGAAATCCTCTTTCCCTGTCCCACCTCTGTTCAGCGGCTGGACCAGAGATACTTCCCTGCACCAGAGGCTTTTTCAGCTCCTGCAAATCTCCACTGCCAGGAAGCTGTGTTTATTCCACTTATCCAAATATTGCTTCATTTACTAAAGCTGGAAAGAACTGAGATTACCCCAAAATCATCCTGGCTAAGAGTATGCAAGACAACAGATGCAGACAACATGGGAACAGCAGCTTTCCAGCTACAGTGGCTGTAATGAAGCCATATCATGGCACCAACCCAGCCGTTTTCCCTCTATCCAGAATGCTGCCAGGCCTTACGATGACAGGACAGAAGGTGCTCTCTTCAATGGCCAGATAAAGCCTCAGGTAGAGAATGCGGCTTAGCTTTAAACAAGAATTAAAGCATTTGCACATACGCCTCCATGGGTGAGGCTTGGGAGATTTGCTGACATGCTTGGACATACAGCTCATAAATAATAATGCCAGTTTTAAAGAGAAGAGGCTGGATTAGGGAATTAAAGCAGCCTTCTAAAAAATATTATTTCTGGAGCAGCATAACAAAGCCTGCGAGATACAGCTCAGTCCCACTAAAACTGCTCACCTCTTGGATCTAAAA
The DNA here is from genome assembly GCA_013396675.1 of Eubucco bourcierii. Taxonomy (NCBI): domain Eukaryota; kingdom Metazoa; phylum Chordata; class Aves; order Piciformes; family Ramphastidae; genus Eubucco; species Eubucco bourcierii. The sequence goes on from VWZE01002247.1 coordinate 65,993, forward strand.
AAAAAAAAAAAAAAAAAAAAAAAAAAANGAATAAAAAAAAAAAAAAAAAAAAAGATACTACAGCACATACACAAGTTGATGATGTATCCAACACACCCATCTCAACACATCCATGAAGCATCAAAACACCTTTCACTCATTCATTTTGCCTCATACAGCAGCAGGAGATGTGGTATTTGCTGCTGTCCCAGCAAAGGGAGACAGTATCTTTCACCTTTCATAGCACCAAGACTATTTTTACCCTGGTAGTCCCAAAACAACGACTTAACCAGAAAAAAAACATACACCATGAACTAAGTTATATGGTGGTTTCAAGGTAGTAGATGTCACACCCCTAGAAATACTCGAGGCCATGTTGGATGGGGGTCTGAGAAACCTGATCTAGTGGAACCTGTTCACTCAGAGGGGTTGGACTAGATGAGCTTTAAAGGTCCCTTTCAACCCAAACCACTCCATGATCCTATGGTTCTGTATTAACTGGAGAAGTCTTCCACTGGGTCTTAAGAGATATATCATTTAATTGCCTCAAACACCGTATTTTCCTCTTACACAACTGAAGTTTCTAACCAGTACTAGCCTGATCTACATCTCATGGCATCCCACCATGAGTGACTCCTGTTATGGACACAGGAACTCCATAAACAAGAATTAAGCAGTATCACAGAAGAGGCAAGCCCCTCACAGAGGAGGAGGAAGGGAAGGCTGAAGGCAAAATTTGCCAGGATTTGCTGTCATATTTTCTTTTAATCCTAAAAGTCAATCATTTTTGTGGAAAATTTTAACTAAACATTTCTTCCCTCACTTTTGGGAACATTTTCCCCTTCAGGAGAGAGAAATAAAAAATTATCCTAACTCTAGCAACACACTGCCTGTCCACAGCCAGTCTTTCTGGTTGCTTCCTTAGGCTGTTCCGAATCAAAGATACCATTCATCCATGACCCGCTCCCGCACGAGACCTGGGCATACTGATCCACCATATACTGGTCAGAAAGGACATAAAAATAAAGCAGATGTTATTAGCATTCAGAGCACACATCCACTTGCTAACCCCCCTTTCATAGCCTTGTGTATGCCTTGAATCAGAGGGCTAACAAGACAGAATGCTATGAATAAACTCTGTATGAATAAGGTATGAATTCTCTCTATGAATAAGGTCTTGGAGTAACTGTTCAAAAACCCAGTGCCACCCTGAAGCCTTCCAATACAGAGAGGAATAAAGGCAGAACAAGAGTGGCCCAGCAGTGCAGCAGCCACAGTGCAGACCCTCCTGCCAAGGGTAACCCACTAGCAGAGACTGTCCTGCCCAGCAAACACACAAGATGCATCACTGAGTAACTGGCTTCCCATCTCCAAGTTACCTGCTAGAACCTTCATAATAAGCATGACCTAGATGAAATATTTGCATTCTGTGTATCTTGATAATTTGTCATTTGACATACCCAAAGCCCTTCTTGGTTCTCCACTAACCATTACACTCCCTATTGCCACTTTTAAGTTTCCCCCACTTTGGTATTACAGCAATACAGCCTTTTCCCCCACCTGTATCATTTACAGCTACTGAAAATTAAGCAAAACAGTGGTGCCTTTAGCTCTGTTGGTGCTCTGCTTGACTCTGACCTTCTCCCGAGGCCAGAAACCTTGAACCCATCCTTGACACTCAAGCCTTCTTTCCCTATCCTGTTTTCTATGTCCATAAATCTGCTTGTTGCCACTTCCAGATCATGGACAAAGTCCATCCTTACCTTGACCCTGCTGCTGCTGAAATCTCTATCCAGTCCATAACTACTTCCCATCTCCACTACAGGAAATTCTTTCCCTGTCTTTTATTTTAGGGACTACAACACAAACTCTTTAAAGTTTAAGTAATCTAGATCCCAACTCCTCTTCCCTTCCCAGAAGGTGGGCTCACAGCCGTGATAGAGCTGCACAAGGGTGAGATTGCTTCTCCTCACTAATAAGGATCGAGCTGCTCCATCTGCCTTACAGGCTAAGGACTCGCTCCCTCGCTGGAGGATGTTCAAGGCCAGATTGGACAAGGCCTTGAGTGACCTGTACCAGCAGGAGATGTCCCTGCCTATGGCAGGGGTTTGGAACTAGATGATCCTTGAGGTCCTTTCCAACCTTACCATTTTATGGTTCTATGACTACTACAGTGCTCCCTGCATGGCACCAGCGCATGTCCTTCATCTCTTCACCCTTGCCTTCCCTATGGAAGTTTTTCCATGTGCTCACACCTCTGGGCTATTTGCAATGGTGCCAGCTAGAGAAGATGTAAAATCAATGCTCAGGGAAATTAATGAAAACAAGATTTGAGTAAAGTTTAAAAACAAAGGAAAAACACAAAGCTGGTATCAATGACTGAGCAAGGATTCTCATTGGCAACCTGCCCTGACAAGCAGTGAACCCACAGGCACAAAGCAACAAGGCAAACAAGACAGCAGAACACAAATAAGGCTTTGGTGAGCACGTTTGGTTCCTTGAAACTGCTTTAATAACAAAACCTCACAAGATTTATATGGAAAGCGAGAGCAAAATGAATATGGTGACCAAGGGACTCCAAGAGAAATGCAAAAGGATTCCAACCATTAGTTTCACAGGAGGACACAGAAAGAGATGAGGGCAGAAGTGAGAAGAGTGCTGGTGACATCCCAATGGGTCTTAAGGAGCCAGTGGGGAGGTAGCCTCATCCTTTGCTCACAGTCTAAGAGTGATTAATGGCTTAAGCAGGGATCGATCCAGCTTGACAAAAACATGGGATTTCCATTTTTTAAAGAGGGGCCACCTGGAGAAGCTGAAATTTAGAGGACCTGAAGTAATTGCGTTTCTCTGTCTTTTCCTGGCATTTTTAGGTACTGATTAATGTAGAGCTTGGGCAGTCCAGGGAAATCAATAACCTTAACCCTTAGGAAGTGTTTGCATTTATGTAGAAGATACTGGATGTATGTGGGTTGGGTTTTTTCCAAATGAGACGGAAAGTTGGAGGGGTCTGCCAATGCCACCCTCCTTGCTCCTGTGGTTTTGGGGGATGCTGGGGAATGGAAACCCCCTTTCCCATGGCTATCCCTCCAGGGTTACAGAAGGAGAAAATTAAATTAAAATTAGAACAAAATAAGATAAAAAAAAAAAATAGAAGCACATGGTGTTTTGGTAGGGGGCTCACCAGGAGCACCACAAGCACCAATGGCACAAAGCAACACAGCCTGTCCCCGCCGCAGCATCTTTCACTCGGGTGCAGACAAATTGATTTGCAAAGGTTGAGGCTGGCAGCTCAGCCTGCTTTGCATAGCCAGCGCTCCCCGGCCACACAATAAAAAGTAGCCTGGCAAACAGAGGCACGCAGCGGGAACTGGCCGGTTCAAAGTCCAAACTCCACACCCCCTCACCCCAGTCTGGTTTGAAAGGTCACTGTGTGTCTGGGAAAATAGTCTCAGGATACGATCCTTTATTAAAGGTCACTATTTTTCAACGGCACTTAACACACACTTGCACACAAATTGAGGCTGGAGGAAAAAAAAAAGAAAGAAAAAGAAGAAAAAAAAAAACCTGGGGGCTGCCTCACATTGTACATTGTGCTCACAAGATTTATGTCTTGTGGTCACCAGCAGTAAACACACACTGCTTCAGTATTAAAGTTCACATTAATCCACCGATTTCTTTTTTTTTTTTTTTCCTCCTTCCCCTCCTCCTTTAAATGAGCCTCTCTCTTCGCAAGGCAAACAGTGGCAAGGCAGGACTTTAACTAATCACTTTTGTTTTTCCTCCCTGCTCTAGGGGTTTTACCTTCCCATGGGGTTTTTCCTCTGTTTTTGTTTGGGTGCTGCCTTTGGGTTTATACCTTTTGTGGAGATTTTGCTCTGGAGGCTTTGTGTTTTAGCCCAAGGATCTAGACAACTTATCTCTATGCAATAAACCAAATATACTATTTATGCGTTAGTACAGATATGGAAGGAGATTATTTAACAGGTTGTGTCTTTCTTCCTGAGTCCTGCAATCATACATTACAATGAGAAATACAGTGATTAGAAACAGAAAGTAGAAAGCTTTTTTGTTTGTTTTATCTTTGTGCATAAAAATACATTAAAAGCAACATAGTAATTCCTGGTTTACCCTCCAAGTGACAGGTATTTAACTTAGTCACACACACACACAAAAAAGAAAAATCTTTACATATCCCTGCTTTGAATTAATAGAGGAACAAGTTTTAATGAATATGCTGAGAGTTTCTAAATCAATTTCCACAAGTACTGGGTAAAAAATTGGTGAATTTCAACTAGGAAGCAAATCACACAATGTTTTGGGTTTCCACTTTGCTAAATAACTGAATTTTACAAAGCTTTACCAATACTCTATCTCCATCTGATCAAAAAGCACATTAATTTTTCTGATTAAAACAACCAGGAAAACATGCACTTGAACTATGAAACATCTCAGGCTTATTTTAACATCCATTATGAAACTTTTTCTTTCAAGTACAGACTAGTCAAAACTGAAAAAATTGCACAGAGAGCACTGACATTGTCACAAAATAACTTCACTCTCTTTGCCCACTGGGTTTGCACCTCTCCTGGTCTGAGTTGTTAAGGGTGAGTTGCCTTGTGATGCCTTCAGCTCCCCAGTTATTGACTGGGCTCTGTTAACCCAGTCAGGCACCAGAAAGGGCCAGGAAAAGCACCAAGTGGGGAGGTAAAGGGGAAATGAAAAAGGCAAGGTAGAAGTGAAACTTTTTTAAACAGATGAGCTCCAGAAGTGGGCTTTAAGAAAAAAAAAATATATATTTTCAGAGGTTATTATGCACATGGGGTTCAGTCATCTTATAAAGCCTCTGGGCAGAGGATGGGAATTCAGAGGGGGGGGGGGGGGCATATATATATACACACCCACATACAGAGAGAGTGAGAAATATGAAAATACACAGATAGAGGTTCAAACTCCAAGGTCCTATCCCTTACCTCTGGAGTAGCTTTGTTTCCCATAGCTCCAAAGTACTTACCAGGATTGGGAACACATGTAATTATCTACCAGGTGCTTTGCCCTTCATTTTGTCCCCCAGGATAAAAGTGGGTGGTCTCAGGGTCAGCACCTCCACAGGACATGCCTGTGCAGAGCATTTCAGTGGGGTACAATTAAGCACGAATTCTCTGGCACTATGTGTCACAGCGTTACTGAATGGTAGGTGTTGGAAGGGACCTCTAGAGATCATCTATTCCAACTCTACAGCCAGGGCAGGTTCACCCAGAACAGGTTGCCCAGGACAGCGTCCAGGTGGGTTTTGAAAAAGCACTTAATGGAGGACCCAGAGGTTGCACTACAAGGGTCAGAACTTCATTGGTGCAAACTCATGGTAGAGCATGGTGAGCCTACCCATCTCTGTAAATGAGACTGTTAGGACAGTAGAGGATGAAGGATGAAGGTTCAGGAAGAGGTTGGAGAATCATATTACTGGAAGATTTGCTCTTCCTCCCCTCATCTCATGCCCAATCTTGATTTTTTTTTTTTTTTTTTTGTCCCCTTT